>JAQMYG010000010.1:11092723-11107981 GCA_030014215.1 Clariallabes teugelsi
CCCCCCCCCCCCCCCCCCCCCCCCCCCCCCCCCCCCCCCCCCCCCCCCCCCCCCCCCAGGAAGGGTAGATGTGATTACATTTGAATGAAGTTATCCAAGAATACAGTATAGCTGAGTAGTTCAAGATTTAAAGGGATTTAAAGGGTCCAACGGTTCAGTTTGTAAATTTGAACCCAGAACCTTACGGTCACTTGTATAGAACATTAACCACTGAACCTCGCATTCCTGGAAAATTTCTAAATTCTGTCATTCAATGTACTGATAGTAGAGACAAAAAGAGCAAATAATACTAGTGCTACTAAGACTAATAATAATAATAATGAATGAAAGTGCTCCATTTGATCAGTCTCATTTGTGTTAAAGGTTCTTTAGACTTTTCCAAGTTAACAGTGAACAAAATAACTGTACATGTGTGTAGCCTTGGATTTAAACAAACTAAAGGATTTTTCACAATGACATTTGTTTGTATTACATCATTTCTCCTATTACTAGAGGAAACTCTTTATGTAAAGTTTACTTTATGTAATATTTTGTTCATTGTTTTAATAAGGGTGCCAATAATTCTAAGTGCTATGAGGTCATCTTGGTGGTATGAACTCATAAAATGTGCAAAACCCTGGATGGTTAAATCTGAACATGAATATACAGTATAAGCGTAGATGCTTCACGTTAGAACACAACATAAAAAAAATCATCAACATAAATAAATAAACAACTCTATCACAGGGTAGTGGGTGAAAAGTTGCTTTGTTTTGTACAGTTACACGAGTGCAGAGAATGGCTCTTTTGAGTACAAGCAAATAAAAAATGAAAAAAAAAAAAAAAAAAAGGCCTTGAGTGTAATCTGGCAGATGGCACTTAAGGCTATTTTACAGTGTGGTTCCAATTAACATCAGTGGTTTCTGAAATACTTTCTTTTCCCCGTCCATTCAAAACTGCATGCAAAAGCATAGATTTAACTAACCTGAAAAATAACGTATTCCTAATATGTGCTCAGTCTAGCCTTCCCTTGTATAAACTCAGGCCCATGTGATTGAAGGCATGTGACAGGGAGTAACAATGGCTTTGATTGAAAGAAGAGTTTAAAACACTGTTCTGTCAAGGATGGAAAAAGTCGGGATTAGCTTTGTGTGCCCTTGATTGTCTTTCCATCACTGACCACAGTGGTTAGAGTTCCACCCTTATTCCTGTAATTCTCATAATTAATGTCCTGAGAAGATTTCCAAGGATGTCTAAATATGAAAACAATTCAATTTATTTAAAAGAAATTTCTGTATAAAAATGAGAACAATGTAACATACAGTATATGCATCTCACATGCTGTAAATAAACATTTCTTTGGTTACAGAAATGCATTAATAGATGTATAAGTGGCGTTCAAACCAGGACTTTTGATCATGCAGAACAAATTTAGAAAAGTAAATTCTCCCTTTATTTCTTTATATAATCTCCTGCTACACTAATGCAATTTTTTAGACAAGCGCTAGGATACAATCAGTGTAGAAAGATTTTTTTCAGTACGGCAAGGCCATGATCAGACTGCCTGCTTCACATCGGAAATGCCGGCCTTCAAAGAACTCCTTTAATGGCCCAAAAATTACACAACAACAGTGGACGCGGCGATAACTTTCAGACGGAAACGTGCAAGTGGTGTTGGTAAATGATTGTGTATACAGTTCCCACAGACAGACACGCGTCTCTTATGCGAGTTGGCAACAAGTTATCTGTCGATTTTTAAGGATCAGGCGTTCCTGCCTCTAAATACTCATGGGTACGACTGCAGTGGGCTTCAAGCCACCTTGGCCAGGATCGTCATCATTCACAGATGAATGGCCTTCTTTAAAATGTTTGCACCATTCAGAGGTTTTTTTCTAAGAGTCTCATCACCATTCTGTGTTTCAAGTCTTCTGTAAATGTCAATCAGTTTTACACCTTTATTATGAATTTTCATGTCAAGTCCTGGCTTGACTTGGAGGCCTCTCATACTAACAGCTTTTTTCTGCACCATGATTTTTCAATGATTGCTATACCATGTTCTCATCACTGCTTTTATTGTGTTTTGTCTGTACTGAATGCCCTGTTTGTAATTTGCTCATCTTTTCAATACTAGTCCAGTACAGGTCTTACCATTGCATTGGACAGGAAAAGTCGGCTTTAAAGGACAGGGAGAATGAGAAGAGAGAATTTTACAACCTACAAAACTTTAACTAAATTTCTCCTGTCGAGAAGAAAGAGAGAGTGGACGTGCCGGATAAAGCAAAAGAAGAGTTCAAGACAAGATATTTTAAGGAAGGCTGGTCTGGAAAAATCAGCTTTTAAAGGCCGGGAAGATGAGACCTAGAGTTGGCAGTAATGCAACCTACTGAACTCTAAGCGCTGCTAAACAACCAAAAGGAAAAAGAATTTAAAAACCAAAAGAAAAAGAAATGTAGAGATTTAGTTCTTATCTTCGTTGCCTGCCATGTTTTACATCAGCTTTTACCTTACCTCTGATATGTAAGACAGTTTGGACCAAGGGCGATGAGTTCACACCGGAGATCTTACCGCTTCGAGACGACTGGAATACTAGCATTGTGCTACTCTTGTGTGACAGTTTCATGCTAACTCTAGCACCATGTTTGGACTAATGCATTTCCTTTGTCTGTGATGAGGGGAAATGAATCAAAGCCTACTTGACCTTTGTATTGTTTTAAACTTTGTTTGATCTTTCATGTAACAAAGAGATTTGGGGCTTCAAATAAAACGTGCAATTATTATTATTAGTAGTAGTAGTAGTAGTAATATTATTATTGTTATTATCCCTGGTGATGGAGGCATGTTGCTCCTCACCTGTTGAGTCTCCTGAAAATCCTCCATGGACACCGACGATGGCGACGTCATCATAGTTACTGTTGCTGATGGCAACGCTGGAGCATTCTAGCGCCAGACTTCACAACTGGAGACACACACGCGTCCACATCAACCATACTTTATTTTCATCCAAACGAATTAACAAACAACATTCACATATATTTTACATTTAAACACGTAGCTGCTTCATCGGGACATGAGCTGTGACAGGGGCTCCTGAATGCTTTTCTAAATGTAGCTTGTGAAACATAAGATGGGAGCTTGAAGGGTCACTGAACTCATAGGAACCAGGGGGAGAAGACATAAGGGCTGGGATTATTTATATAAAGCTATTGTGGTGCAGAGAGGGAGAAAAAAAAAAAAAAAGCACTGGGTACATTAGCAAACTGCCTTGGTGTCTCGTCACTGCAGTGAAGCTGTTAGCTTGGTTGCTAAATCCGAGCTACACTGTCAGGCGTAGAATATTACTTCACTTCCTGGAATTTCATACAAAATAATGAAAATTTATGTGCTAAATATGAATGTAGCAGTATATTATACGGTATACAACATGAACAGCGTGTTGTATACGCGTTAGTCAGAGAGGGTTTCGCTTTCTCCTGGAGCGCCAAAGCCGCCATGTCTCTTCTTTAAGGCTAGTGCACACTACTGTACTGAACAGTACGTCAGAGCACGCGAGGCTCCCTGAGGAGCGCACTATTCTAGCGTACTGTTTAGTATGCGGGTTTAGGAAAAAAAAAAAAAAAAAAAAAAACGGAGTTTACATTTAAAATTAAAACCGTTCACAGTTTAAATTAGAACCGTTGATAAAAGTGTTAACGGTTCGTATCGGGCTGTTTTAGCAAATAAGCTAATTTAGCACTACACATACATATTGATAAATATATATTAAGACGCGTTAAAAATTTAAATAAAATGAGCAAACATTTTGGCGTACTTCTTGTAAACAAAATATCGCCTCTATTCGCTCTGTTCCTTTAACTGGAATAAAAGCCTGCCCATTGCCTATCAATCAAACGCAGGGACTGCGGAGTATCCCTCCCTACAGCCTAGCGCCATTCGCACTTCTACTAAGGATCATTAAGGGAAAAAAAAAAAGAAAAAGAAAAGCTGGGCCTTGCTCGCTCTGCTCTCTGGTCCTTCTCCGTCAGCACAGAAACTCGCTGCTGAAACACCGCCATGGTCTTTTCGCCCTAACATAAGCGTTAAAGCGAACCCTGGGCACCCTTCTCCCCTCGGCCACGCGCCTTACTATGCACGCGCCCGGAGCATTTACAGCGCGAAGCCCAGATTGCCTGATTGATAGCGAGTAAAAAAAGAAGATTTTGAGTGACAGCTTACCTTAGTGCCAATCTTCGTCACAATGACAAGCGGCTGCAGCAATCGGGACCCGCAGTTGTTGCATTGCGTCACCACGCACGGCACGCAGGCCGCTCAGCTCATGAATATTCATGACGTGGGAGGAGACGCTGCGCCTCGCGGAAAAAAAGGTTCTCGCCCCCCCAGAGAGCGCGTGCGCTGTAGAATTCTGCGGGGAGCGCGTGAGGAGAACGCTCGTTGTTTGTTCACGGGGGTGCAAAAGTCTGTACACCCTTTGAGAATTCCGTTTTTAACCAACAAGTTAGGTTTAATGTGTTAGATTTCACACAGGGTTCTTGTTTATGTAACAGAAACAGACATATAAGGAGAAACAAACATGGTATTTATAGTGACAAATATTAGCTGTATATCGAGTGTCTTCTTTGCCTTGAACATCTTTTATATTCTCTAAGATAAGAGAGTTTCAGTTTCAGTAATATTCATTTAACGTTCCTTTTGCATATCTCTATTAAATCTCTGTGAGATAGATTTACTCAGCTTATCTTCGTGTAATATTAAATTTTTGATGATCTCAATCATTTTAGTGTCACATATGCAAAACAAAAATCAGGAAAGGGGTAAATACTTTTTAACAGCATTGTAGATAGATAGAGTAGGTACATGCATACATACAATATGCAGTGCTGTGATAAAGTACTTGATTGGATCTATCTATCTATGTATCTATCTATCGTAAATACAAAATGTAGTTTTTAAAAGATGCTTTCATGTTTTAAAGTAAAAAAAAAATCTGATCAAACCTACCGGCCCTTATATGAAAAAGTAATTGCTATTTAAGTGATTTCTTGATTCTACAGCTCTGGAAGTATATACAGGCCTGGGTAAGGCAAGTGAAAATGAACTCTGCTTTCCAAAAATCACAGTTCATTTCTGATTTAGCAAGAGGGCAGTTAGGTTTGGATAGTTTTTTTTTACTTTAATAAATGAAATCATAATTTAAAAACTGCAGTTTTTATGAACTCGAGTTATCTTTGTGTAATATTAAGATTTGTTTGATTAACTGAATTATATTTTAAGTGTGAGAAATATGCAAAAATAAATAAATACATTAATGAATGAATTAATTAAAATTAGAAAGATAGATTGATTTATGCATACACATACAGAAAATACAGGACATACAGCTCTGGAAATAAATAAGAGACCACTGCAATTTACTCCAGAAAACTTCTGCAACATCATCAAGAGGAAGATGGATAGTCACGAACCATCAAGCAAAGAGCTGTTTGCTTTTTTGCTAAAAGACTGGTATAAAGTTACCCAACAGCAATCTGAAAAACTGGTGGAGAGCACACCAAAACGCATGAAAGCTGTAACTGCAAATTGAGGTTATTCCAAATACAGATTTCTTAATGTTATTTAGCAAAAGCATTAATATAATTTGATAATTATATTAAAAATAGCATTTTTACTTATATTTAATATATATTTTTTGTGTAATTTGAGTTATTATAGCTCCGCAAATTCTGCATGATCTTGGGTTATTTTGATGTGTTGTGGTGATTTCCTTTAAATGTACACTCTAAATAACAATAGTATTTTGAATCAAGGAGAAATATTGTCAGCAGTTCACAAAAAATGAAACAAAACTGTTCATCTCACTAAACATAAGAAACTGATTATTTTGCATTGGTCTCTTACACACACACACACACATAGACAGGACAATATATGCTCTGCAAGGAAACACCATGATCAAGAAAAACAACACGAAAAATCTTTCCCAACCACCCTTGAGTTTACATTCTGGGAATGAAGAGAGATCTGCATTACCATAAAGTCTTTGAAGGTTAGTTAATTTCTCTGAAAAAGTTTTCTTGCATTCTGGACCGACATCAAGCAGCCCATCAGGCCCTGAGGCACATGGCAAAGGAATTGACTGGTTTAAAAAGTTTCAAAAGAAAAAGAAGAAATAAAAGAACAGATATGCTGACTCATCAACATTCAGGTGGACTATTTAGCATGAGGTTAATATGAATGAGACTGAAAAGGGCAGGTGTGTTGTTTTAGTTCATGCAAATATAGCTGTGCACATTACAGGCTCCTGGTGGATAATTCTCAGATCTTATCTAGGAATAGCTTCTGTATTGGAACAAACAAGTCATTCGGTAGACAGTTCGAAAGTTTCGGTTCTACTTTTATCACAGGTTTGTTTGTATAGGACGAGACATGGCCATGGAATTTGATGCAGCCTGTGTGGCAGGTTTCAAAGCAACTTTCTCAGTGACTAAACTCTCTGTAGCCATACTGGATTTTTACAGATTGGCTAGACCAGTTATTGTTCTGGGCTTCTGTACCGCGTAATTGCCCTAGGGGGGTCTGGAGCCTATCACAGGAGACTTTGGGTATGTAGCCTGGACAGGGTGCCAATCCATGGCAGGGCACAGGCATGTGCACACACATGCCTGTTTATTTGAAACCAGTTTATTTGAAACCACCAGCTAACCACATCTGCATGTCTTTGGACTGTGGGAGAAAACCAGTGTACCCAGAGGAAACCCATCAATCACAGAGAGAACATATAGACACAAGGCAGGAATCGAACTCTCTACTCTGGAGGTGTGAGGCCACAGTGCTAACCACAACACCACCGTGCTGCCCAGACCAATGATATTAAGATGTTCTTCTCCAAGTAATCCACGTCATTAACAGACTTGGTAACGAGAGTTGCTACAGTAAGTCTGGCATTCTTCTTAAAATACCTACTGAACTTTGCATACGGAGAGGTGAATATTTTAAAGGGCAAGTTAGTCATACAAAGTACACTGCCCACAAGTTTTCCTTTCTTTTTCTCTTACAGAAAGTGTGAGGTGATATAAGGGGACTAAAATAGGTTTCAATCACACAGTTGATTTTTTTTAGCAGTAGTTGATCACTGAGGCTGTGAGACTGGCGTTCTACAGTACAACAGGTCATCGATCACATCTTAATATCATCAGGGTTATACCTCTAGGCCTTTAACCTGAATAGTATTGGTACTGGCAGCATAGTGTTTAGCACTGTGACCTCCAGGATCAAGGGTTCGAGTCCCACCTCAGGTCTGTAACTAAAGTAACTATTTACATTACAAAATTACTGTCTTTAAAAAGTAATCAGTTACATTACAGCGTTACTTTCTGATAAAAGTAACTAGTTAAGGTAACCTTTCCATTGCAGAAAATAAAAACTCCTTTGTGATTCCTCATTCATGTTTTAGTCAAGACCTTTATAATTATTCTACCATCATCACTCAGCGAAGTTTGGCCCTTAATCTGTTAACTACTAATACCCCTATCTCACCTACGCGGTTTCGCGGGGTGGCCGTAAGTATGGTTCAACATGATTCACCGCGAGTTCTGGCGCCGTGATTAGGTTTCCATCTTTCCGCGCATCGGTCCTCGCATAGTCAAACCTCATAGGTGAGATAGGGGTATAACAGCAGGAATAACAGAGGGGGGCGGGGCTTGTAGGACGACTTTCACACACACACAAATGACTGACGGATTACATAAATTGTCTGAATAAAGATTACATTTTTGAAAATATAACTAAGTAACTGAGTACTTAAATGGCGGACCTAACGTGTTCGATTACTCGTTACACCCAACACTGGCGTGGAGTTTGCCTGTTGTCCCAGTGCTTGGTGGGCTTCCTCTTGCATGCAGATTAGGCACTGCCTGTAGTGTGGGAATCAAGATCCACCACCATGGGTAAAAACAAAAGCTTCATTATCTGCAGTAAAAAATAATAGTTAACACATTAACAGCAACAAATTAACATAAATGATGGTTATAGTTTCTTTTATTTCCAGATGCAATACAAACCCTTCACTCCTCACACAATGTAAAACAGCTTTTATAACAGCGTCCAATCTTCTTCGCTTCCTCAAACCGCACACAAACAATAAGATAATAAACGTTTAAGATGAAACACCGCACAGTCATTATTTATTGGTCCAACTGAGCTTTAATTGCAACGTTTAAGACAATACACTGCGTCTACATTGATAACAATAGGCTGTCATCAACATAATTATTCTTCAAGTCGTAATATATTACTGTATACTCCTTTCAAAGATTTAAACACAAACACGTACAGTACCGTCGACTCATTGGGACTCGGTAAAAAATACAGGGGAAGAGCCTACAGGTTCATAATGTACAGAGGGAGAGAGAGAGAGAGAGATGAGGAACAGACAAATGGAAGGAGAATGAGGTAAGAGGTAACCCTTCAATGTCCTCTAAACAAAATATTCACCCTAGTCGCGCGCGCACACACTCTTCTCACACACTCTTTTCAGCTTAGTAATGCTACCATTTTCACCCCATCTAGGTATCTAAAATGAAAATGAAATGTAGAAATATATTTAGAAAAATCAGTGCCTTCTTTTTTTTTTTGTTTTCCCCTCAACGAAAACACAATATGGGAGAAAAAAAAAATCATCCTGTCCTGATCTCTTGAAAATACACCATTTACACATCACTTCTATGTAATACAACTTCCCCTATTCCCTATTCTTCTGCTCTGTCCCACTATATTACATTTACAGCTCAAAAAACAAACAAACAAAACACCAAAAAAAAAAATTCAACCTGATACTTCTCATCTTTACAAATATAATCCAATTACAGTGTTACCCTCTACCGTCTAACTGCTGCGCTCTAAGCAGAACTCGTTTAAGGAAGGACTGGACAGTAAAAGTAATATCTACAAAAACAAAGTAAACACATTAGTAATACAAAATTGATCATAAATAGTGCTCAGTGTTAAATAGCTTACTTTGTGTAGCAAAATTAAACCCATAAAAAGAGACGGTAAGACAAAAACAATTCCGTACTCATCATTGGCTCTGGATTTACAGCATTTCAGAAGTATTTGACACCATTAGATTAGAGGAGGAACATAAGTCTGCATTAAGCAATAATAGTAGCTCTAAGGATTAAATTCCAGTGGTATTTCTACAATACGTTAAAAAAGGAAGGAAAAAAAAAAGGTTTACACTTGGTAAAGGAATTAACTTCAGTAATCAAGACTTGGTCACTTTGTTAATCAAATATTCACCAGCCTTCACACTTCACCTTCACACTTCACCTTCAGAATTTGAAGGTCTAGGTCATTAACCAGAAGAAGAACCAGAGAACCCTTGAGGAACCTCCTCCCCAAAAAGAAGCATCGTGGAATTAAAATACAAGTACAGATCAATATCGATGATTATACATCATAGCATGATTGTGATTTTTTTCCCCCAAAACCAGCCTGCTGATTATGTGACACATGTTTTGGAATATGAAGTAAAGAAAAAAAAAAAACAGCACAATATAAATATATCGGAAAATAAGCCTGGAGTGTTCGTGCAATTTTTCTCACGGACAAAAATAAAATAAAATAAAATACAGCAAGATTCTGGAGTGAAACATTTCAAATTTTTATATAAATAATAAACAAAAACACACTATACACCTTCGTTTTTCGTGCCTTTTACGGGAGGCGCAGTGCTTCATTCTCTAGAATGATATGGAATTCATTCTAGAACATCTCTCTCTCTCTATTATTCTAGAACTCAAAGCATCTTTAAAACTACCCTTGAACTTTAGACTTTGTGATATTTATTTATTTTCATTCTGGACTTCAACTTGCATCCGATAGATTCATTCGCTCTAAAATAAATTCTCAATCGGAACTGGGAGTGCCGGCTACAAAATAAAAGCACTCGACTGCAATATTTGCTCAAGAACAAATAGCAAAACAGAGCTTTGACGATATAATTCTTGTTTAGTAAGCTCTTATAGTTGAGACTGCAGTTCGTTTGAGGCAAATGTTCATTCCTAAAAACCTTCATTACTCTATGAATTCAACGTTTAATTCAATGCGTAATCCAGAATCCAAAACAACATATCTATCCGACAAATTTGTAGTCTGTGCCACATTTAGAATTTTGAAATCTTTCACTATAGTGAGAAAAACAAAACAAAACAAAAAAATCTCACTTGGAAGTTTAATTATGGAAGTACAAGGGCAGGTGTTGGGACAATTAAGGTTAATGTGAAAGACACATTTTTATAAAGTCTTAAGTCTTAATTAGTGCTGTGCAGCAGGATGAACATTTTTAAGTAACAGATACGTGGGATGTGACACGGGAACACTATCTGCATTTTGTTATAGTGCTCCCAGTATGAACCATAATCATGTGATAATGGAAACCAGTAAAAAAAAAAAAAAAGACAAATTAAATCGTCACTCCAGTCCATAATTAGCCTCCACTTCTGAGAGATAAGGACAGTTTAAACAGGTTTTGTTTTGCATCGTTTTCTCGTCAAATTATTTTTTTTATCTTAACAACCTTTATTTCAACTATAATGACTACAGTTGTAAAATTTTAATTAAACGGCTGCCCTTTTACTTCCATTCTAAGTGAGCTTAGAATTTTCACTACAGAAAATCACACCGGACCTTCTGCCTTGTGTAAATCTTGTGAGCACCCTACTCACACTGGATAGACGTTATATTTAGAGACACGCGTTAAGCATCCCTTTAATACACATCTATAATCGATAGAAATGAGAGAAAAAAAAAAGGGTGAAAGACTGCTTAAGACTGTTACAGCTTACTCAGAAACTGATATCTATCCTCTTGTACCTCCTCTCTCTCTAACACACACACACACACACACACACACACACACGGGGACGAGGTGTGGGATTGTCGCATTAGGCTGGTAACACAGTACGGGAGGAAGTATGGAATCTAAGGTGGAGGAGGTCAAAGTTCACGAGGGTCAGGGTTCGTCGAATAGCTGCAGGTCAAGTCTGACCACGATCTCTCCGGTGGGGACCTCGTGTAGGAGAAGCCTCTTAGTGATCGGACCTTTCGAACCCTGATCCTTTTTAATGTCCGCCAGCCGAATCTCTGTCCTGCCCAGGAAGTCTGTACACGCAGAGAGGAACAAAGGACAAAGAGAATTAAAGCACATGCACATTTTAATAATGTTTATAAAGAACAATTATAATAATTAGACACTAATCAGATACACAGTACTGGAATTAAACCAATACAAAATTTTTAATTTAATTGAAAAAAAGACTTATATATACTTTTGTAGGTGGACATGTTTACATATTAGGAATATGTACATATTTGGCATATTAACTGTTTGATTTGTTATTGATTTTATTATACTTGATTGAAAGTTGGAGTTGAGGTTAGATTAAAAAATATATATATTTGATGGGTTTTAGTATCAGAAGTAAAACTGATATTGTGCCATCTGTAATGATAATGTTTACTATTTTTAATAAGACGACATTCAAATTTAGAATTCCATGCTTTATTTAAGCAACATCACATGAGAGAGAGAGTGCTGTTGTACTGATTATCAGCAAGGCTGTGACGAGGGAGCATGATACATCTAATGTCAACAGATTATTATTTGTTTGTTTATTTAACCAGTTATCCGTCCGCGACTGATGAAACTAACTAACCACGACTGGCGGAGCTGGAGACCAACAGTTAGTATAAAATAGACAGGATTTAAATTAGTTTTAAATATTTCTTCGTATAATGTAGCCAAAAGTTGAGGAGAATAAACCATGCAGCTGGTGACCAGTCTGGAAAAACTTATGATATATACTTTATATTTGCACTTATTCTACATTTAGAAAATCAGCTAAATTCTGGAGTTACTGGGTTAAACCCAAATAAAGTAAAATGGAGAGCTAGTGCACCAAGTAGTGCCCTTGATCAGGGGATTTGGGATTCAGCCTCGTTTTAAAAGTTGTTCTTGTTCAGAGGATGTTTGGAATGACTTCAGGAACTGGTATTGAATGTGGTTTTTGCCAGGCAGCTGCTCATCCATGCTGGCAAACCGACAGTTAGTGTGATTAATGATTGTTAAACGCCTGTGACACAGGGTGATCGATATAGTTAAACAGTCCTAGTGCTGTTACCACCTATTATCATCACTCGTTCAATCAGATCGCTCGGTCGGAACTAACTGTTGTATATTAGTTTTCTAATGTGATCAACTGACTTTGTTCCTTTGTGCATGGAAAATGTTATAAAGGTTAATTAGAAAGAAAAAAAGTTATAGCAAGTACATACAGTAAATAAAAAGTTTTGGGTATTCGGCCTGAAATACTTTTTCATTTCATTTAAATGAAATACTTGTTCATGTGTGTGAACAGTATTTAAAGCTGGATTGGGTAGAGTGGGGAACAGATGAACAGACATTTAAGTCAGACATTTAGGGGAAAAAGGTTTTAAAAATGCTCACGAATGTGTGGACCAGACCTAAGTAATGTAAGATGGTGTTTGTGTGACTCACCATCAGGTGAGAACTGATCCCTCTCGAACACAGTTACACACAGGACATCCTGTTCCAGGTCTTTAATAAAAAACTGGCAGTTAGCGTTCCACTTGGGGTTTAGTGTGTCCTGCACCGTCTTAGTGATGTGACACTGAGAGCCCATCGTCACCTCACAGTATGGATTACTCTTACCTACACACACACACACACCCAGAGCAAAACCATTAAATACACACACACACACAGTTCTGCTCAATTACATTCCCATGATTACAACCATGTTTTGGAAAATATGATTGATCATTCAGAATAAGATTTTAAGTCTAAATACATTTGAATGTTTGTTAATATACACACAAGCTGACAAACACAGAGAGAGAGAGAGAGAGAGATTCCTACCATGAGATCGACAGGGTTTCAACTCAATTCCTTCTACAATGTTGACCATCAGCCTGCCGATGCCTGTAGCTCTCTGAGACCGCACTACACACACACACACACACACACACACACACACACACACACACACACACACACACACACACACACACAAGATTGAAGCAGATATAAATGACTAAATAAACCAAACACTGACATTAGATTTAACGTGTCTATGTGAAGCCTAATATCAGTTCAACATCTGACGCAATGAAACTCTATCCATCTTCCTTTCTGGTAAATACACTATACTGCCAAAAAGTATTCGCTCGCCTGCCTTCCCATGCATATGAACTTCAGTAACATCCAGTTCTTAATCCATAGGGTTTAATAAGATGTAGGCCCCGTAACCACACTCCTCAACCTTGTGGAGAGCCTTCACAGGAGAGTTGAAGCTGTTATAGGTGCAAAAGGTGGACCAACATCATAATAAACCCTATGGATTAAGAATTGGATGTTACTCAAGTTCATACGCATGTGAAGGCACAAACCTGTCTCAAAGACTTCAAGTAGTTTAGGAGAACATATGATTTATGTATGATAGATTTTCATAGATTTTGCTCTGTCCAGCACCTTATGTAGATCATAACCAGTATACATTATATAATAAAGCGCATGGCTCTGCACTATTGTTTTCTTCGCACTAGAATAAACACACAACTCACCCAGATAAGCCTTCTCCCTTTTCTTCTTCTCCGTCTCAATAAAGAGCTCAGACGCAGCCTTGATCTTCTGCACCCATGCGGTCCTGACAAGAACAATCCAAGATCAGATCTTAACCACTCATCCACTAAATGTTTCATGGCTCTATTAGTGATGCCCCAACACTAAAAACATAACCAGCCAGAGCAAAGACTTTGGCAGAATTCGTTTCATTTCTCTGCTTCATCTTGAACAGAACATCTTGTTTTTATACTCTGCAGTTCCTAATAATATAGAGCAGACTAAGGTGATGAAAGATGTTATGTGTGTGTGTGTGTGTGTGTGTGTGTGTGTGTGTGTGTGTGTGTGTGTGTGAACCTTTCATTGATGCTCTCTGCTCGTATGGTGTACACTCTGTCTATGTGAGATATGTGAAAGATGGGCTCGTCTCCAGAGGGATCAGTAGGGAGCTTCACCAAAACCTCATTCAGAAAGATGGGCTGTAAGGGGGGAACAAAAACCAAAACAAAACAACCAATAGGTCAGTCAATCATTACCTCTTGGGTTTTAGGAGTAAATCCAGAACATCATAAAAATCTACGTTTACTAACACTAAGGGTTAGCATTTTTTAACGATAAAAAGACATTATCCATTTTTCCTTCAAAAGGACAACTGCATGGTACAAAGCACTGGCAAGATCCCAAACCTCACCGTTTTATACATGCGGTACTGGAGGTGGGACTTGGCACTGAACACTTTGTCGGAAGCCGAGGAGCCCAGCGGCCGGGTGATCTGCGTCAGGAGCAGGAAGTCGTTGAAGAGGAAGCCAAAGAGCTCTTTGTTGCTCTTGGCCTTGTAGAGCTTCCCGCTGTGCAGGAACTTGCGAGGGCCCAGGCAGTTGGTCACCGAGTTGAACACCAGTTGCTGAAACAGAAATAGGACAAGTACCCCAATTTAAAGTCATATAGAGGGTTATATTGAAAAATATATCAGTACAGTGAACTTTTTTTTTTCTTTTTTGAAAACTTCTCTTTTCGTAATGTTGCAATGGTCTCTTATTTTTTTTTCCAAGATACTGTATATAGAGACCACTGCAGCATAATTAGTTTTTTTTTCTTACAGGTGCATATATTGGCGAGATGAACAGTTTCGATTCATTTGTTGTGAACAGCTGACAAAATTTCTGCTAAATTCATAATGTAGCCATTATTATTTAGAGTGTATATTTAAAGAAAATAACATCACAACACATCAAAATAACTCATGCAGTATTTTCAGAGCTTTAATACCTCAAATAAAAGAAAATGCAAATAATGCTTTGGCTAAATAACATTAAGAAATCATTATTTGGTGGAATAATAAACCAGATTTTCAATTACAGCTTTCATGCGTTTTTGCCAGGCTCTCCACCAGTTTTTCACATTGCTGTTGGGTAACTTTATACCAGTCTTTCTGCAAAAAAAAAGCAAACAGCTCAGCTTTGCTTGATGACCATCCATCTTATGACTTGATGACTTTCCAGACGTTTTCTGAAGTAAATTGCAGTGGTCTCTTATTTTTTCCAGAGCTACAGTACAGGCCAAAAGTTTGGACACACTTTCTCATCTATCTGTCAATGTGTTTTCTTTATTTTCATGACCATTTACATTGGTAGATTCTCACTGAA
>JAQMYG010000010.1:11161188-11173699 GCA_030014215.1 Clariallabes teugelsi
GTTGCCCAGAGGAAGCATGTAAAGGGAAAAAAGCAGTGGGCCTAAAACTGAACCCTGCGGAACGCCAAACTCCACTAATAAAGGCACAAACGATCTCATTAAAAGGATGTTTGCCAAAATTTATCTAAAAAAATTAAAAATGCATATATAATTTTTTACTTTCCTGGCTTCCATAAGGATGATGCATGAACGTTATTGCTTTTCAATTTGGTAATGACCAAGGTATAGTTTTTTACTGCAATTTTCAATGCACATATAAAGAAAGTGTGCCACTCTGATGAAAAGCACTTCCTTGCTCGTACTGTAGTTCATTTGAGCTCTGGAGTAGAAAGGAATTCCCAGAGAATTGATTTCCCATGTCAGAAGTGAATGCAATTTATCTGCTCGCATTGTGCTTCACTTCTATCACTGTGTAGAACCCGTGCCATGCTGAAATACAACATCCATCCTAAGCTGTACTTGGGAGGCGTGATCATGGGCAGAGCCTGACTAGGAGCAGAGTCTGGGAGCAGTTGCATTGACATTCGAACTTGCCTTGTGTGAACTGTGACTCAGTCAGTGCTTCATCTTCTGCCAGAGACACAGTGAATTAAATTGTTAAGGAAACACAAGTGGGAGAGGGCTGTTCTCATGGGGATTTCTGATCAGGAATGAAAACAAAATTCCCCTTCTGAAAGCTCATTGAGGCACATTATGTTTCCCCCACATCGGGTGCGTAGAAAGAATGTTTGAGGGTGGATCAAAACTGATCTGCGCTCTGGTTATATTAAAACTTCTGTTGGCCGCACTGTCTTATCAGTGCTTTTCTTATGCTGGAAGAGCATAAACTGAAGCGCTTGGATATCTGCAAACAAAATTTGGACCGATACTCTAAGGAAGGTGAAAGAGAATTATTACTGGTGACGAGACATGGATTCATCACTACGAGACGGAGAGTAAACGACAGAGTCTGGAACAGAAACATCCTCCAAGCTAAAGTCCAAAAGTCAACCATCAGCTGGGAAATTCATCAATGCTTACAGTTTTCTAGGATCCTCCAGGGTCAGTATTGGAAAATTATCAGGAAAAAGGTTCAACAATCAACAATGTTTGTTACACTTATTGAAGAGCTGAAGCCTAAGCTT
Organism: Clariallabes teugelsi; assembly: GCA_030014215.1. NCBI lineage: Eukaryota > Metazoa > Chordata > Actinopteri > Siluriformes > Clariidae > Clariallabes > Clariallabes teugelsi. The sequence continues at coordinate 11,162,313 of JAQMYG010000010.1, forward strand.
CGGATTAAACGCAGAGGTCTGGGCATTGTGATCTCGCATGATGATGCACGTCCACACATTTCTTCCCACATGGTCGACAACATGGTTAAAGCATCCTCCCTATAGTCCTGATCTCGCTTTATCTGACTTTCACCTGTTTGGTCCCCTGAAAGCATCCCTACGAGGACAAAGATTCACTTCTGATGAAGAACTGAATGACTCGGAGCACGGGAATATGAAAGCTTGAAAGTATATTGAAATTTTGTCCCCAAAAAAATGATGTACTGTATTTTAAGAAAAGCCAAATATTTTAAGTTGATTAAAATAAATTCTACAGCCAGAGTGCATATAATTTTTGACTCACCCTCATATTTATTTAAACAAAAGAGAAATGCTCTGATGAAATATTTACATAGCTAAAATTTACCATCTGAGCAGATTACTAAAGTGCAGATTACTACACCCCAACCCCATCTCAAATTCTGATTCATTCAGTCCCATGTTTATTTCACATGAGCTGTTATGAGTGTGAAATATTAGGGCCCATGTACAAGCAACTATTGAGAAATACCTGAAATACAATACATGATAGCCAATAACAATAGTTTGTATATTATTTTAAATATTCTTATCGTCTGTGTTTATTTACAGAATATAGGTGCAACTATTGGTGATCATCAAGTCAAAGTTCAAGTCAAAGCGTGTTCACTCAGTCCTGTGGACATTAAGGTGAGCGTTCTCTGGGTTATGACTCTTTCCTCCAGATTTCAACGTGTAGTCGATCACATCAGCACAAACTAAAGTCTGTCTGTTCTTTCCAGCTGTGTGAGGATTTAAAGCTGCAGAGGGAACATGTCCCGGTTGGTCGAGAGATAGCCGGAGTCGTGCTCCAAGGTCACGCTTCCAATCTAAAAGATATTTTCGAATCATGTTTTAAGATGTCCTGTGTAACCGTTTTATCTTGTTGATGATACAGTGGGAGCCAAAGTGACCTTCTTTCAGGCCGATGATGAAGTCGTAGGTAGGAGCTGATCTGTACAGTATGATCGGCCAGTGCATGACTGAGAAGCAATACAAGACATGTGTTCAAATCTATTTTTAAAATCCATTTTCAGGAATTCTTCCCCTGGATGCTGAGACGTCTGGCCTTTGCGATGTCGTCCTGGCGGATGAATATAATTTAGGTCATTTCAGTTACAGACCGTCACTTATGACATTACTGCTTGAAGTATTTATCTGCTATATGGCTTACGATAGTGTGTGTGTGTGTGTGTGTTCGGACAGTTCAGAAACCTGAGAAGGTTAGCTGGTTTCAAGCCGCCGGGGCAATTAAGGATGGTCTCAGGGCCTACACGGCGCTACACACTCTGGCCCGCGTGGCTGTCGGACACACACTGCTTATACTGGATGGGGCGAGTGTAAGTTAATGCCTTTTGCTTAGTAACTAGATTTCCTGAAAGGAAATACTCTCTAACAATAATCAGTTTATTTCTCTTTCCTGAGACCCTACATGCAGTTTATATTTTCTTCTTCTTTTTTTTTTTTTTTTTTAAAATCCCCTAGTTAAATGTCTGTTGTCTGGAATATTAATAATCCATGCACTTGTCTTTAGCAGGTACCACGTCATACATGTGTGCAAACCACACGATAAATTCCTTATATGTCTAACAGATTCGGATCCTGCCACTGAAACTGCACATTTTACAGCATTTTACTTCTATCTGACATCCCATAAATCATATTTAAAATGCCTATCTGGATCTTATGACACATTAAAACCAGTCCATCTGTATTTATTATTTATCATTATCTTATTGGGAGAATCTCATTGACAGACATTTACTTTTCATTTGTTATTAGCGACTAAAAGGCAGCTGTAGCGGAAATTCTGCGCAGATTTAAGATGGTTATGGTTTGAGTGCTAAAATAATGCTTTTATACAATTTGTAAAATACTCTACTTGTTTTATCTGTGTACACCGCAAAAAAACATCTTAGCAAGTGAAGTATTCTCAAATCCAGACAAACCTATATATAATAACTTAAAAAAGCTTTTCAACAAACCAAATAGATTATTAATCGTATTTCTAGTCAAACGTTACAAAAATTCTAAGCGAAAATTTCTTGTTCTATTGGCAGAGAATTTAGCTTCTTTCAAGGAATAAATTCCTAGAAAAATTCACTCACTCTATATCGTCTATACCGCTTTACCTATATTGTAAATATATGTACCTATATTGGTCGCGGGGGGCCTGGAGCCTATCCCAGAAGACTTATGCACGAGGCGAGGCCGGGGTGCCGATCCATCGCATGGTGCGCACACACACACACACTCACTGACTGTGGGAAGACCTGCGTGTCTTTGGACTGTGGGAGGAAACCCATCAAGCATGGGGAGAACATGCAAACTCCATGCACACAGACCTGAGACGGGAATCGAACCCGGAACCTGGAGGTGCGAAGATAGAGTGCTAACCACAAAGCCACTGTACCACCTCCTAGCAAAATCAAATGTTAAAATAATTGAAATTAAAATGAAATACATAATCTAAAAAATAAAAAATCTTCTGCCAATACAACAATACATTTTGGCTTAACATTTTTGGGAAATTTTTTTTTTTTAGAAATAAGCTTATGTAATAATCTTACATGTGGATTGATGTAATCTTATTTGAAGAAAAGTCTATACATTTACTGCGATACATTCACATTTTATTTGCATGGTTTATTTGGTGATATTTTGGATTAATTTAAGCTCACCGGTCCTGTGTGAGATGGTTAAAGCTGTATAGAGAATTTATAATATTGCAGTATTACATGATCAGATCATAATCAGTGAATGAAACGTTTCATTCAGTCAACTCATTCAGTCAACCATGCACCTTTACACACAGTATGTATGTGTTATGTATTTAGCCATTTGGAGTGCTGGCCATCCAGTTAGCCCATTACCACGGGGTGAAAGTCCTCGCTACAGCCATATCTCCCGAAGACCAGAAGTTCCTGGAGCAGCTGCGACCGAGTATAGGTAAGAATGTGAAACATACTGTAACTCTGTTATGCTTCGATTCTTTCCAAGATAGTTCTTCCTTCACCTTTCCTTTCTTTATCACTGTGTCTTCAGCACTTTGCTTTTTCCTTTGCTATATAATCTTCTGATCTCTGTCCTCACTTTCACTCTGCGATTCCTGGCACTTGCACAAGGTGTGCTGGAATCACTCGTAGGTAAGTGATGAGATAGAGCGCCTGATTTCATGAGCTCATTAATAATAGAAGACTGAGAGGTCTCGGCTGTTAAATACCATTAGGTTATGGAAATAATGTTGAAAGAGTTTCGTGTTTTTGTGAATAAAGCCAGGGTGATTGGAGTCTGGGACTCAAAAGTGGACCTGGTGGACTCGTGCCTTGAAGAGACTGGAGGACTTGGGGTGGACATTGTTATTGATGCAGGAGGTAAGGTTCAGAAGTCATTCATGTTGGTTAGATCAGAACGGACTAATAACTATAGCAACCCCAGATCATACCTCTGTCTCTAGAGGTTATGATTTGCATGATAAGTGCATCACTTCATGTGGTTCCCTTCTTACCCTGATGCCCCATCACTCTAGAGTTCCAAAGGCTGCTGTCAGAAATGTGTGTGTGTGTTTTTTTTTTTGTTTCTTTTCCAACCAGTGAGACTTTATGAAGAAGAGCCTGAGGGGAAGCACCATAATGTCCCACACAAGCATGACATCATCTCTCTCCTTGCAGTTGGGGGTCACTGGGTAACTACAGAAGACAACTTGCAGGTGTGTCATTAACTACGCTACTCTGATATTATGCTGAAAACAATGTCACTAGCAGTGTATCAGCGTATCTAAGACCCAACACCTCTGTTTCTTCTCTTCAGCTGGATCCTCCAGACAGTCGCACTCTTTTCTTGAAGGCCGCCTCCATCTCGTTTTTAAATGAAGAAATGTGGGAAGCATCCAGGGCCAGACAGGGCCGATATCTCCGTATCCTTGTGAAACCACTCGGGCCATTGCGCAGTCCAACCCTTATTCAATTTGTACTGGCCAAGATGCTCATCTCACTCCTGTAAAAGCGCTGATCTGATTGTCGCCATCTTATCTCGTCGCTTGTAAGCTCTAAATTGTTTTACTCAGTCTCATATCAGACCCGTAATCTTTTCCTCATATTTTCTTTCATATACAGGGTGGTGCAAAGGTCTGTATCCATAGGAATTCATGATCATTTAAGAAATGTTATATTTTAATGTGAATTTCACACCCTCTGAATTCAGAGGCAATCACTTCATTTAGGTAGACACGTTCAACTGCTTATTAACGTAAATCTAATCAGCCAATCAAGTGAATGCATTTAGGCATGTAGACATGGTCAAGACAATCCGCTCACGTTCAAACCAAGCATCAGAATATGGGCGGAAAAAAGGTGATTTAAGTGACTTCGTAAGTTGCCTGGTTGTTGGTGCCAGACTGACTGATGTTAGTATTTCTGAAACTGCTGATCCGCAGGGATTTTCACATACAACTATCTGTAAAATTTACAGAGAACGGCATGAAAAATAGACAAATATCCAGTGAGCAGCAGTTCTCTGAGCACAAATGCCTTCTTCATGGCAGAAATCAGAAAAGAATGGCCAGACTGGTTTAGCTGATAGACAGGCAACAGTAACTCAAGTAAAATCGAAGAGCATCTCTGAATGCAAAACACGTCAAAGCTTGAAGCAGATCTGCTACAGCAGCAGAAGTCCCACTCCTGTCAGCCTTGAACAGGAACCTAAGGCTACAATTCGCATGGGATGTCAGTAATTGGACAGTAGATGGTTGATGTGACATTCTGATGGTACTGTAGGGTCAGAACTTGGTGTAAAGTACATGAAAGCATAGATCCATCCTGCCTTGTATAAACAGTTCAGGCTGGTGATGTAATAGTGTGGGGGAGATTTTCTTGCCAGACTTTGGGCCTCTGAGTACCAACTGAGTACTTCTTGAACATGACAATGAGTGCACTGTACTCAAATGGCTTCCACAGACACCAGATCCCAATCCAGTAGAGCACCTCGGCTATATGGTGGAACAGAAGATTCAAATTATCAAATTATCAAATTAAGCCAACCAATCGGTAACAACTGTGTGGTGCTATCATGTCTCTATGGACCAAAATCTCTAAGGAATGTTTCCAGCACCTTGTTGAATCTATGCCATGAAGAATTAAGGCAATCCTGAAGGCAAAAAGGGTCTAGTCCAGAACTAGCAATGTGTAGCTGATGAAGTAGGCCAGTGAGTATAGTTATAACAAATTATTTAAGTCAATGTGTCAGAACATTTTCAGTTATGAATCACGATTCTTTTATGTGGTGATTCCAGTATCGTCACGATGACTCCAAAATCGATTACTATTTTATATTTATAATAGAGATGAGCCGGTCGATCGGCCAGTGATCAGAATTGACTGGTTTTCAGTCTGATTGGCCATGACTGGTGATCATCCCTCTCAAAACTGGCTTACAACAGTCTCAAACTACCGCAAATCTAATGGCAAAAGTTCCAGACTTCTAAACTAAACTTCAATCTAATTGAAGAAATCACATGTGCCCGTGTGCTCACAGCCACTCGTCCTTTCATTTGAGATTTTGGAGGCATTTGAGGAGGTAAAACATGACTCTCTTTCTAATCCTACAGGTGGCACACTCTGAACTATTTACACATCGTCATCCAGTGTGGTAGGAGTGAATTATTTGCCGTTTCTTTAGCAATCATAATCATGGCGGATTACTGAGACACGTGCTGCTCAGTAGAAATGTAATTTAATTTTAGGTTAAATGTTAAACTCTTGTATTTAAAGTTAGTTTGTATAGTTTAAATGCTGCTCTTGGTTTTTTAGTGAGATAACTGATGTTATAAGGAACGGTCTACAGTTAATTAATCATTAAACTCTTTTAAAAGGTTTAAAATTATACCAAAATCAGGGGGGAAATGTAATATCGAATCGGGATATTTATAAAATCATAATATTTATAGAATCACAATTTTAATCGAATCTGCACCTAGGTATCGTGATAATATCATATCGGGAGTTGACTGGTGATTCCCATCACTAATAATTGGTGAAAATGTGAAAAATTTTATATCATTTTTGAAAAAAATGTTTTTTAGTAAACCTAAATACAGTACATTACAGTGTATTCTGTATATGGCCTTTCACCCATAGTTAAGTGACACGTAGGATAATTCAAGAATTTTTGAAAGATACAAGATACACAATGCACTACAATATTTAGACCGTAGAAAAATATTACAAAATGTGCTTTGAGAAATAAACATGGTCAGGCGTACTGCTATAGAAAATATTAAACGACCACCTGGTGTAAACGTGTCCCAACACTGTTACTACCCTGATACAATAGATCAAACTCTTAAAAAAACACCGGCCTACTTTTTTTGTACTTAATTTTTTTTAAAATTACATGTTCATTACTGTCATGGAACATTTGAAAATTTGTACACACCAGAAGGGATATACGTGTTGGAATTGTTGGGAAAACAAACCTTCAGTGATGATTCCCATCCTCGAATGATGGAATAATCCATCCATACAAACTTACAAACATTTTGTGTATAAATACCCACCAGTTTGAAAGGAAACATTCCAGTTAGAGTGCTGGTAATGCGGCTTAAAGCTTATATCAGGCATATGGTTGAATTGTGTTTGAGCCCGGAGGAATCTTTCGGTTCTGTCCGTAGGCTGCTTCTGTGTCCATGTGACAGCCTGCTGAATCTGGGTTATACGCCTTTAGTGTTTTCTCTCAGATATAATGAAGGACGTGGTGGAGAAGCTATCGACAGGGATTTTCAGGTAAGATTAAAATCAGTACAGAATGTGAATATAAGCCTGAAAGGTGTTAACAAATCAATTACACGGCGGTACATCTTATCTGTCGGTCTAACACTTCAGCAGTTTAGATTAATTAGGGATTAGAGCTGGGTCTTTTCCATTCCATAAAAACAACTTCTAATATTGCATTAATGTTTTTTAGTAAACCAAAAATACATTACAGTGTATTCTGTATATAGAATTACACGCACAGTTAAGTGACACATATAAAATATATTTACATGCGTATGAGGATAAAAACATATCCTTAATATATCATTTGAATATTTTATAGGCCAGTGTTGGAAAACCCTGTGCCGTTGTACGAAGCCACGGTTTCTATGGAGATGGTGCAGCGACGACAAGTCAGGAAACGAGTTGTGGTGAAGCTTTAAACATCCCAGAACTACAAAGTCCAGCATTTCCAGATCAACTGTTTGAAACTAAAGACAAATACGCTGATTTATTTTCAGCAGTCATTAATATTAATGTGCATATTTCTGACAGATTGCAAAATGTATAAATAACCTATACAAATGTTGCTATATTAAATATTTTATAATGATCGTTATAAAAACCGCTTGTTTGATTTGTTTGTGGTGTTAATTAGAAATGCAACCTGAACCTAAGCAAAATAAAAAAATATATTGATTCACAGAATTGTGTTTTAAAGAGATAAAAGAGGTAGCACCACAATAAAAAAAACAATGTGTCTTGCTTTATATACTCATGCTACCAATATCCATTTTGGGGGGCGGGGGATGACTTGACTACATAATCACATCGTTCACATTCATTACATCCATGACTGACTATCGCGTGCACTTTCTCAGTCTTTGTTGATGATTATGGTTACAGATGCAACAGCTCCATAGGCTGAAAACACAGCCATGTGCCCTAATGCACATGTAATCTAGAAAGTGTTTCACTCGCATTAACAGGCAGCATTAATCTACTGTACGTTCTGGGCTCGAAAAAAAAAAGTCAACCCCATCACATCAACTTTCTAACAAACATGCTATAGTGTTTGCTTACACAAAACAGAAACAGTCCACTTGAAGACATTTGTGACCCGTCACATTAAATCAGCTATTAAGTCGCATTTTGGGTGATTTGAGATACTGTATGCGTATATTTTCAGATTCCTGGTTCAATAATCTCCATGTGTTTGTTTTTATATACCAAGTTTATTACTGTATCATATCTGGTTGCCGAGATACATGTATGGCCAGTGTGAGTTTGTTTACGAGGAGCGGCTCAAAAAAACTCTGAAATCTATTTTTTAAAACATTTATTAAATGAGGATTCTGGATTCATTTTGACACCTAATTTTCACTGCTATCCCGAAAACATAACTTCGCCAGCAGAGCGGCTTTATGTTTTTCTACCGAAACTCCATGGTGCAATCCAGCACATAGGTCGATTTATAATCTTTTACCAGTAGGTTACCAGCTTGACGCCAATCAGCTTAAATAGTGCTCATTAAAGTGCTTTAAAACAGTGTTTTTCTGATTCAAATCTTCTCGATTCTGTTGAAGAATCAAGAACATAACGTATGTATCAACTGATTTTTGATAATAAAAATAAAGATTTGACACATTTCACTGTCTGCACCATATTGGCCGTAGCACAAAACCAATCTGTGCTACGTCAGACCAGACCTGATATGACGTGTCACATTTGTTAAGTGTTAACAATCTGACGTGGATGAAAATACCTGTTAATGTTATCTTTAAACTTTAAAAAGCACCAGAAAGGGTTGGCCCTGCTCGCCCAGTGACCGCCAGAGCCTTGCTCTCTTCATGTCCATTCCGGACGACAATGTGTCAAAGATGATGAAGAAACACGGAATAACTGCCTATTTTTTAAAACAGATGGACTAAACTCCAAAGCTTCCATAGTGACTGTTTTTTTTTCTCTCCCACCAATAAGAAATGTCAAAGTTCCCTTTGCTCAGACTTGGCTCGGTGCTCCGGGTCTTGGCGGGAACATGACAATACGTGACAATATCCTCTGGCTCTTTTAATGTTCCATGTTCTAAATCCTGCTCGGTTGCCATGGCGATGACTGAGGCAGATTGTTTCGGAGAAGTTGTTCGGACTGTTCTAGAATGGCTCGTTCCTCTCGCCTCAGACTCTCGACGACGCCGAGCTGCTCCAGCCGAGTCCCGTCAGCACCTTCTCTGAGCCGAGCTATCTGAAAACACGAGCGAGCTAAAGGTTACAGGACTATAAATCCAAGTAGGTTTGTATGACCAATGGTACCATGAGCACTCCGTTCATTTTTTAGCAGTGTTTATTTTAAAAATGTAATTACTGATGAAATACTTACTTTTAAGAATTTGCACAAATACAAAAAAAAAATCCATTCAAGTAACAATTATAATTATTATATTATTTTATTATAAGTATTTTTCACAGTCTAAAATGTTGAAACGGTTTAAACTGCAAAGGGAGGTCAGTTTTCAGGTCATGCCAGAACTGTAGAGTTTGTTTATGTGGATTGAGAAACAAAATGGCACAAAGGTTTCTTTCAACACCATAAACACGGGGCCAACATAAACCAGACGCAGCAGATTGTTTGGGTGCAACCTGGACCTACAGTCAAAACATTTATTTCTCAACAGCAATAAGACAGAACTGCAACAAATCAACAAACAGAGGAACATTTAATCATTTTCTGGGCACCTAAAGTTGTTGTGTTTCTTATGTCGGTGGTTTCACATGTGCTTCTGTGTTGGATGAAGAGATTTGGCTGAACTGGCTTTATAAACAAGGAAAACTTGTTGCGAACTTAAATGACTAGCATCGCAACCTGGGTGTATTACCACCTCGTACTTAGCGTTCCCAGGACAGACTCCACAACTCGGCTACTACGAAGAGGATAAAGCACCCAGGATCATCTCCCATTCTGATTTACTGGTTCAAAACCAAATGCACCAATACACGGAATAAAATCACAAACCCGGAGCCACTTCATGACCGTTTTAATGATAAAAACTCACCCTCGCTAGTGCGTTGCAATTGTCATCCCAGAGATGCTGGCATAGCATGTGGGCCTTGAGATTGCACCACTCCTCTCTGTCCTGGCTCACTGATGCCCCCAGGAGGACACTTTTCCAACAGGAGCTGGAGAAAAACATGTTCGATATGTATATGTACAGTCTTATGCAAAAATTTAGGTACCCCTTGATAAATAACAGATTTGGGTGATTTTTTTTTTTTTTTTTGTGAAAAGATGCACAATATTTTCAGCAAACATTGATGCATAGTTACTTGTTATGTCATAAATTGAACAAAGATAAAAATAAAATAAAAAACATTGTGGCACTGTGCAAAAGTTTGGGCACCCTACATAATCAGTACTTGGTAACACCTCCTCTGGCAGATATCACAAGCTTGCAAACAGGATTTTCTCCCATTCTTCCTTGCAAAAGCCTTCTAGTTCTGTCATATTCTTTGGTCGTCTTGCATGCACAGCTCTTTTAAGATCTACCCACAAATTTTCAATGATGTTTAAATCAGGGGACTGTGATGGCCATTCCAAAACCTTTCTTGTCTCTTGAGGTATTCCATAGTGGATTTCGAGGTATGTTTAGGATCATTGTCCTGTTGCAGAAGCCATCCTTTTTTCAGCTTCAGCTTTTTTACAGCTTGTTTGCTTCAAGAATTTGCTGGTATTTAGTGGAATCCATTCTTCCCTCCACCTGTGCAATGTTTCCTGTGCCACTGGGCCAATACAACCCCAAAGCATGATAGATCCACCCCCATGCTTAATAGTTGGCAAGTTGTCCTTTTCATGAAATGCTGCTCCTTTTTTCAAAGAGTTCTATTTTAACTTCATCAGTCAACAGCACTTGTTTCCAAAACGCATCATGCTTCTGTAGATGTTCTGTTGCATACTTCTGACGTTGGATTTTATGATGGGGGACGCAGGTAAGGTTTTCTTCTGTTGACTCTTCCATGAAGGTCTTGTGGAACGGTGCACTGAGTTTGCCAAATCTTCCAGCAGGTTTTTTTTGCAGTCAAATGGGGGTTTTGATTTGTCTTTCTGACCAGCATACGAGCAGTTCTCTCGAAGTTTTTCTAGGTCTTCCAGATCTCATCTTGACCTCCACAGTTCCCCTGTCATCAACTGCCATCTCTTAACTATATTTCTCACTGTAGAAACACTTTGCTATCTTTTTGTAGCCTTCTGCTGCATTGTGGGCATCAATAACTTTCATTATACAGCTGCTTAGAGGAACCCATGGTTGTTGAGTGTCCGCAAGTGTGTGCACAAGGTTTGAAGAATCAAAGTGTTTGTAAAGCTTTGAAATTGCCATTTAATAATGAGAGCTGTTGCCATGCATCAGATCTAACGAGCTGACTGAGGTCTGAACCTGAAAGAATCTGAGACTCTGGAACTCTTAGGGTGCCCAAACTTTTGCACAGTGCCATAATAATAATAATAATTATATATACACAGTACAGGCCAAAAGTTTGGACACACCTTCACTCATTCAATGTGTTTTCTTTATTTTCATGACCATTT
>JAQMYG010000010.1:11173799-11195060 GCA_030014215.1 Clariallabes teugelsi
ACATAACTCCACATGTGTTCATTCATAGTTTTGATGCCTTCAGTGAGAATCTACCAATGTAAATGGTCATGAAAATATAGAAAACACATTGACAGATAGATGAGAAGGTGTGTCCAAACTTTTGGCCTGTACTGTGTATATATATATATATATATATATATATATATTATTTTTTATTTTTTTATTATTTTTATTAAAATCTTTGTTCAATTTATGACATAACAAGTAACTATGCATCAATGTTTGCTAAAAAATATTGTGCATTTTTTTTCCATTTTCAAGAGAGACTTTTTCATTAAAATTTTTTTTTACCAAAATCTGTTATTTATCAAGGGGTGCCTAAACTTTTGCACAATACTGTATGTATTTGCTTTTTATTGTCTTCAGGAGCCAAACTGAATATCAAGTAGGCAGCATGATACTGTATATTATTGTATATTACTGTATATTACGCGGACCAGCTAATGTGTCTTACTATTGTTCTGGTTTTAGGGACAGTAGCCTAAGTGCTGTCATTAGCCTCCAGGACGGTCCGTCCACACCAAACGTCAGGTTTCTTTAACGGAGAGAAAGATCAGACACAAATTATATAAGATTGCCTTTCATAATGAAAAGTCCTGGAACTTTGGTATTTATTATCTGCCGCACTGTTGGACGATTTACTATTCAGCGCTAAAAAACAAAAACTAAACCTTAGAAAGTCATTGTCCTTCAGGAAGAGAAGTTTCTGCTGTAGCTGTCCATCTGCTTCACTAAAACACAACTTCAGAATACCTACAGAAAGCAACAAAAGATTTTTTTTTTTTAAAAGAGTAACCAGCACACATCCCGCGCACTATATTAAAAGTCCCAGCATCCTCACCTAAGTCGACGTACACCACGCTGTGCTGATTACCGGAGGCGACAAAACCATATTCCAAAAGGAGCCGCTGGTTGTCATGGGGACCGTAGCAGATGAAGGCTTGCTGGAATTTTTTACAGCCGCGAACACTTCTGATCTCATAGCAACAGGACAGCTCATTGAACCCTGCATGAACCTGACGAGAAGAGCATAAATAGCAGTGCTTTTGTAGAGCTCATGACATCTGTACAAAACAGTCTCTCTTTTTACAGGGTGTCTTTCCATGGAACATAAAAAAACATGGTAAACACTTTATTCCCGGATGTAAACAGCCATTTTCTAAATCTAACCTTTCAACAGGACGTACTGAACGTCTCGAAGACAATCCCATGGATGTAAAAACTGAACAACAACAGCTTTAGCTCTGACTGTCAAAGTGCTCACACTGGAGACTCCTTCCATGAACGCATAAGAAATTCTTCTCCTTAAAGAAAATGCAACTTACGCTGCCAGTTGAACTGTAATGTAATGTATTTTGTTGTATGGATAAAATGATGCAGATCATCCAACATACAAGTCTCTGTAAATGGGTTGTTACTATAGAAACCATATTCTGCTCTATTAGAACATTAACACGAACCTGTAATTTCTGCCACAGTTATAGAAAATTAATAAACACTTATTAATAAGAATTGTAGTATAATGGAATATTTTTTTATGACACAAGCACTAATGGTGCACATAATTCTTTTTTTTTTTTTTTTTTGGATTTTGGTTTCCATACAACACAAAACAAAACAAAACAAAGTTCTGCAAAGCCATAACTTCTTTAAAGTTTTTCTAACAGCGCTGCTTCAAGCCACCACATCCGAACAAGAGTTTAAATTCTCTCCCAAGCAAAGCGAGACAGAGCATTTGTTTTACCTGGACTTCAGGACAATGGTTTAGTAAGTCCAGATAAGGTGCCAGCGCGAAGACATCCTTCTCCCGTGAGAGGAAATCGCTCTGGGCATGCTCCATATACACCGTACGGGTATTGACACTGCACCATGCCCATCGGACTGCATCCTGACTGAACACTACCTCCACAGGCTGAGTAAATATGGGCTGAAGGGACAGGAAGAACGGCAGCGAAGACGAATAAAGCTCCTCAAAGTGTTCTTTTTGTATAATCGCCTTTCTCCGAACATCTGGCGGCAAGAGGTCCATGATGTCACTTGAGAAGTAAACCGGGCATGTGTAGGATTTGGGGAGGACTTTAATATAAGGGCTCCATTCTGCCGTGTCTCCATAGTATCTCTCAGCAATGAGGAAAGAACAAAGTGCGATGAGAGGAGATACTGCCGGCTTCCACCTGTACAGACGAAGGACATAGAGGAAACGGTTATGCTAATGTGTCACGCTTCCTTCAAAGAAAGAAATGAGGGTCTTTCAGTGGTGTAATGGATCAGATTTGGTGCGTATAAATTACCCCACATGCCTGTGAACCATGGCTTATTTGCAAACTTCACACCTCTGTATGATGGTGTTATATTTGGGGCCATTCCTGAGAGAAAATCTCACTTTTTTTTGCATGTGCACAAATAATATTTTCATTACTCAAACACTCTCTTGCATCCACACCAATTTATTCTACACAAAATCCTCAAAGTCTGTACTAGAACTCGTACTGTAGCACAATTACACACATATGCACATATTTTGTAGTTGGAGTTCTAACAACAGTCGCAATCGCTACTGCCGAGAATACTGTATCTCCATGTGATCTGCATAAGGATGTCATAACTGAAATAGATTCCACTTAATATTCATAAAGACGGCTTTGGACCGTGTCGGTGCAAACTGTTTTTCAGTGAAGGCTTGTGACTGCAATCACTTGAATAGTTTTAGGACTGAAATTGCCATGAACAGCTGGTTACCCCATCCAAATAGACTTGTTTATCGAAATGCATTTCCTGTTATACAACTGCAGTTTCCAGCTTAAAAAAAGCTAAATTATAGGAGGGATTTATTCATGCTCATACTATCTAGCATCAATTACAATTACATGAGGATAGGTTTCCTTTTAAATCTGGTTTCTCTCAAGGTTTCTTCCACTTATGATCTGAAAGGAGTTTTTCCTTTTCACCGTTAACACCGGCGTGCTCGTTAAGGACGGCCTGATAAAGCTAAAAATGTACTGTATATTTTTTTATATTTATATCCAGAATGTTTTAGTTCTGTAAAGCTGCTTTGCAACAATGTCTGAAGTTTAAAGCAAATACATTGATAGAAGCGAATCAATTTCAATGGAATGCCTTATATTGCACTTTAATTTAATAATTAAGCACTTAACATTTTATTTTAAGATTTAATTAAAAACATTGGACATCTTTGCTGTTTTTACTTAAGACCAAAGGCAAGATTTCTTGTTTTTGAAGTTTTATATGGAATAAATGGAAAGCAAAATTATATTTTTATCCCTTGTTTTTTCCCCAAAAGATGATCCGATCCATGACTAAAAAAAAACAATAACCATGACATGTGTGGTCTGTTGCACCCCTACAGCCCAGCACAGTGTATAATACGCCAGAAATCATAATCCCTTAATGCACTGATTCACATCATACATGGAATTCTGACTGGAATTAAAAACCAAGCAATTCAAGTTGTTTTGTCAGACATTAATACCTCTTTATGTATCCCCCCATGTAACTCTTCAGAACTGAGCTTGTAGTCAGCAAACCCCTCTCTGGTAATGAGATCATCAAGTCATTAGCCTGCAATCAGAGATATAACATCACACAAAAGGAAATCAAACCAAATTTAAACATTTTTCATTTTCTGCTGAATAATAGTAAATATAGTAAAAAGTGAAGACGTTTTTTTGTTGTTGCATGAGATAGAAGGCTAATTTCATCTAAGAATTAAATGATAAACGATTGTTTATGCAGAGCGTTTAATTCTTAGATTAAATTAGTCTTCTATCTCATGCAAAAAAAAAAAAGTTTTTCGCTTTTGACTATATTTCTGAATACTATGTTCTTTATGAAACCTATATACTATGTTCAGAATATGTATGTAATAGGAGTTTTAACAGAGTCTCCAGTGTCAGCGGAGGTAAAGCTGTTTAAAAAAAAAAAAAAAAAAAAAGCATTTGCTCATCCTAGTCTTCTATCTCTACATATATCACACTACGTGTCTTCAAATCCTGATACAAAATGTAAGACAAGGGCAAAATTAGTTAACACAAAACACATTTTTTTAATTATCATTTAATTGCTAAGTTATTTCTTTAAAGTATACAAGCAGTAAGTCTATGTGTGTATGTGTTATACAATTCAGACTATAAACTACCTTAATGTGTTGTGTAGCCATCAGCCCTCTTCCTGTATCTAAATCAGAAAATACCAGCAGGTTATAATTAACATCACAACAGTAAAAACACTACCGATGGGGGAAAAACGATTCGGTTATGTATCGTGATTCTTTTGTGTGGTAATTCATGTATTTATAAATGTTTGCATCTTGAGGTGGTAATATGTTAAAGTTCCTCTATTCTCCTACAGGTGGTGCACTTTAAACTATTCACACATTGGCAGGTGGCGGATCATCCTGTGTGGTAGAAGCAAATTATTTGGTTAGTTTGTTTAGAATAGTAATAAAATCTGAAGAAAAAATGTAAATCAAGATATGTATAAAATGGTGATACTTACAGAATCACGATACAATTCGAATCACCACCTAGGTATTGTGATAATATCGTATCAGGTGATTCCCATCCCTAGTGAACACACACTTCGGCTAGTAGATGTACTTTAGGTTAGTTTTTCTGTTACCTGTAAAGCTGGCTGGAATCAAACTCTTAGAACTGAATCCTTTTTGTCGAAGCCATCTCCTCAAGTCGACGAAAGATGCTTTATGAGACAATGACACTGAAATAGGCACAAAAACAAAATGCACTGAGGCTTGGATAGGTGGCAATTCAGTTATAATTCTGTAATATAACTTTTCTATTACTGTAGGTATCAAATGACCAACTCCGCAATGTTTATGCATAATAAATGATTTCATGTATGAAGTCTTGATGTAAGTTACAGGATATTGTGACTTTACATTACAACACTGATGATTTCATGATTCTAATTTATCATGAAGTCCTGTAGGTTAAATTATTTTCTATATTATATTTCCTCTCACAGCAGCGCTTACCATAAAGTTCATATCAATGCACTCCTAACACCTTATCGTATCGACAGTAACAAAATACATTGGGACTTGGAAAGCTAAGCCACATAATCTATCCTTAGTCATTAATACAGTGACGTTTTTTGTGATTAGATGCTTATTTAATGTTTTAAGAAGTCATCTGCAGTATCAACATTGTAACACCCAGAAGAGCTTTTAGGATGGATGGCGAGAAATCAAGTAGAACGGGAGAGTACGGGAATTGACAGGAACATTTGGCTAGCATCACTATGAGAGTGCAAGTGTGCCATCCATCCCTGGCCAACCTGCTCTCACTAGGCTCCCACCTACGGATGGCTGTAGCATCACCCATGAATTGAACTCGCAATCTCCAGAGGATAATAGATAGCACTTTACCGCTCTGCCATTTAGGAGCTAATGAAATCAAATGAGTTCACAATCCTGGTTACAATAATGACTCCATATAAACCCTACCAACATCCAACCACTCTTGCGGTGGTATCGAGCTAACGAGCATCTCAGATGCACCGATAATGATGCTAATGCTTCCACTATTTGGAGGTGGGAGAGTGAAGGACTGTGTATAGCTGTTACTGTATATCCATCCATATAGGAACCTCTGTAGTCCAACTAGGGACTGTGAAGGCCAATGGTGATTACAGTACTACTGTACAAACCCAGTGGTGGGAATCGAAACCGTGTCCAGAAGGTGCAACGCTATAACATAAGTGAAAACACAGACACACAACACAAGATACAACATACATGTTTATAGCATAATAATGATGATGTTCTTTAATCAATAGGCATATTTGCTGTGATATAAGAGGAATAAAACACCATGAGACGTTATGTTATAGTAAAATAAATTACTTGAAAGTAATGCTACCGAGGCGGCACGGTGGGGTAGTGGTTAGTACTGTCGCCTTGCACGTCCAGGGTCCGGGTTTGATTCCCGTCTCTGTGTGCATGGAGTTTGCATGTTCTCCCCATGCTTGGTGGGTTTCCTCCGGGTACTCCGGTTTCCTCCCACAGTCCAAAGACAGGCAGATTAGGCTAATTGGCATGTCCAAATTGCCCGTAGTGTGTTTGAATGAGTGTGTGTGTGTGTGTGTTCCCTGCGATGGATTGGCACCCTGTCCAGGGTGTACCCTGCCTCGTGCCCTAAGCCTCATGGAATAGGCTGCAGGTCCCCGTGACCCTGAATACAGGATAAAGCGGTATAGAAAATGAGTGAGTGAGTGAGTGAGTGAGTGATGATACCGCCCAGCTTCACTTCACTTCACCCCTTCACTGATTATTTTCCTAAATTAGCATTCCAAAACTACAAACATAAATAAAGAAGAAGAAAAAAACAAGTTACCAGTTCTAGCCTCTCCTCGTTTTTTCCTTCTTTTCTTTCTGGCTCTTCTTCCACTTCTGTTCTTCATCGTGTCTTCTATCCTGTTGTTTGGGCTGACGTCAATAACTTTACATTGTGGAGCTAACTCAGAGAGAGTACTTTTACTATATCGTTTATTTCATCGTCGAAAGTAACAACGTTCTTTGCTGCACCTAGACCACGTGTGTTTTGAAACTGGCGACGTCACTGAGTGATCACGTGAACGCAAACTTCCGGGTAGGTGCTCCTCACAGGCTCTGAGGGGGGGAGAGAGACTTGTTTTTCCGGTTCTGTGCTGTGAGCTCGTGCGGTTGCAAGTGTACGCCAGCTCCGCTTAACTAAAGGTACGTTTCTGACTCGAATTCATTCGCAGCACGCGTGATTTATTACTACTGTCCATGCATTTAACGGTTACATGCAGATACGTAATGTTTTAATAATGATTTAATAATAACGTCCTGTTGGGGGCGTGTCTTGTGCTCGCAGGTCACGATGTCGACGCGGAAAGTTGCGCTCGTGACGGGCTCGAACAAGGGCATCGGGCTCGCGGCGGTGCGCGCGCTGTGCAAGCAGTACGACGGCGACGTGTACCTGACGGCGCGCGACACGGCGCGCGGGACGGCCGCCGTGGAGAGTCTGAAGGCGGAGGGGCTCGCGCCGCGTTTCCACCAGCTGGACATCATGGATGCGGGCAGCGTGCGCGCGGCGCGCGACTTCTTCAAGGCGGAGTACGGCGGCGTCGACGTGCTCGTGAACAACGCGGGAATCGCCTTTAAAAGTAATTACACCGGTCACAGTGGAGTAGGGCTCGTTTATTATCTCATTCATTCACTGTCTATACCGTTTTATCCTGTATACCTGAAGCCTCTCCCAGGAGACTTGGTGTATGAGGCGGGGTACATCCTGGAAGGGGTGCCAATCCATCACATGTACTGTACACACACTCATTCACACACTATGTGCAATTTGGGAGCACCAGTTAGTCTAATCTGTATGTCTTTGGACTGTGGGAGGAAACCCACCAAGCAGGGGGAGAACATGCAAACTGCACGCACACAGATCCGAGATGGAAATCGAACCCAGACCCTTGAGGTGCAAGGCGACAGTGCTAACCACTACACCACTGTGCCCTTGCTCGTTCATTCATTAATTTTAAATGACAAACTATGAAACCTGAAACTATTTTGTGAGGTGCACAAAATCAAGCCACGATAGATAGAGCTGCCACTGTCGGACCCTTGAGCAAAGTCCTTCAGCCACAAGTGCTCAGATTCAATCTGGTGTCGAACTTCCACAGAAACTACAGATTTATCTCCAGGGTGTGGAGTATCTATCGCCTGATGTGCCAGTTGGCATGTAGATTAACCTTTTACCTTTCTAGCTTCTTTGGTTTCTTAACAACATTGAAACAATAAAAGTAAAGGAAAATGAAGACAAAATGTGCTGAAACATTTATTTAAACATTATGGAGTTACGAGAAAGATGGTGTAACCCATGAGAAGCTTGATCAGAAAAAAACAAAGCACTCACAAAGATATTTGTTTGTGTTGCCGTTATTTTATAAAACTGAATTCCACATTCTTGCCTGCATTAAGTAAGGAATGATATCTAAAAAAGAAACGACACACCCTGTTATAGGAAAACAACCAAATTTGGAATGTTAACACTTAATCCGTATCGCACCACCCTGTTGTGGATTAGTTCCCCGTTACAGCAAGTCCCATCATGTTTTTTTGTTTGTTTATTTAAAGATGGATGTGTTGGAAGAGATCCACACACCCTTTCAAACACCCCTCGTGACTCACTGAAAATTCATGTCAGTCAATCATACTGCTGCTGTCATAGCCACACTATATTTTTTACATTTCTGAATATTTTTTATACTTCACGGTTTGCACTTCTCTCTCTCACTCACTCACTCACTCATCGTCTATACCGGAGACTTAGGGTAGGTATGGCCAGATGAACCCTCGCATACCGTAGGTGGCGAGGCTTCCCAGCCAGTAGTTTCATCAAAAGGTTCATGTCATGAAGCTTCATTCAAGGGCTCATTGTACAGCCGTCTAGTGGACAAATGTTGTGTAGCAACTAGATCATAACCACAAGCATCACAATTAATGCGTACATGCAGCTGCACTGTTCAAGGAAATGTTTATGCACATAATTCAACATCTCTGAATCTTTGAAAATTAACAGAAGAGTCTACTAGCCTATACTTAACCGCCGATCGAGTCAGTCATGTAATTCGTAGCATGGAAAATGCGGGGCTTTGTTTGTCATTGGGAATTTGGGAACGGCATTTAACTTAATCTGCATGTTTTTGGACTGTGGGAGGAAACCGGAGTACCTGGAGGAAACCCACCGGGACTGGGAGAACATGCAAACTCTATTCACACAAAACCCGAAGCGAGAATCGAACCTGGACCTTGGAGGATCAAGGCGACAGCGCTAACCACTACGTGAACTCGTGTTTCTTACAATTCAAATCCCATCCGTAGTTTAACTGTATTTTCTAGTGCAATATTTTCATTTGTAGTGTAATTATTCTTTTTTTAGGTCACAGACAGTTATATAAGCATTTCACTGTGTATTATACTGTGTATGGTTGTGAATATGGGAAAAAAAAAAAGGAATTTGATTTTGGAATAAAAAATGTACTGTAGTCAAATGTGAGGTTGAAGAAAATTCATAATGTTCATCTGTTAGTAGCTGTTTGGCCAAAAACTTGAGTTACACATTCATCAGTGTCCCACTAAATAATCAGTGTAGTGTTGATTTACACTTGCTGAAATGTTTTTGCTTCTCTATCTGGCGTTTCTGAGCCTCCTTTTCTTCTCTTGCATGTGCCAGTGGCTGATAAAACACCTTTTGGGATCCAGGCTGATGTGACGCTCAAGACTAATTTCTTTGCCACCAGAGACATGTGCAATGAGTTCCTCCCCATCATCAAGCCGGGAGGTGAGTCAGATAATCTTCTTTGTTTCAACACGCAGCCGAGCAGGTGTATTACTTATAAATAAATGAATAATCAATAAATGCATTTGAATATGAAATTAAACGAATGCAAATCTGATATCTTATTGTACAAAACTGGAATCGAAGTTTCTTCCTCCTCGTAGGAAGAGTAGTGAATGTTTCCAGCGTCATGGGTTCCATCGCTCTGAGCCGCTGCAGCCCCGACCTCCAGGCTCGCTTCCGGAGTGACGACATCACCGAGGAGGAACTGGTGGGGCTAATGGAGCGCTTCGTGACGGATGCTAAGGAGGAAGCTCACACTCAAAGGGGCTGGCCCAACACCGCGTATGGCGTCTCCAAGACTGGCTTGACCACCCTGACCAGGATCCACGCCCGGAAACTGACGCGGGAGAGACCTGGCGATGAAATCCTGTGCAATGCCTGCTGTCCAGGATGGGTGAGGACCGACATGGCAGGGCCAAATGCTACAAAGTCACCAGACGAGGGCGCCATCACTCCAGTCTATCTGGCTCTGCTGCCACCGGGGTCTAAGGAACCCCATGGGCAGTTTGTGTCAGAAAAGAAGGTGCAGCCATGGTGATCAGGTTCGATTCTCCTGCTCGACCATATAATAAGCCAATATAATATCTAATGTATGTTGCAGCTTAAAAGGTGTTAAAGCTGCTGACTATCTATGATACCACATGTCGGGTAGTTTCTTGTTTTTTCGTGCTTTAGTTAGACTTTATCACTGGAACACTCCCTGCTGAATAAACCAAACAAATAAAATGTTATTCTGCATAGGTCACTCAACTAGACCAACCAGATAAGAGGATTTATTGATTATTTATTCGAAACAAGCTAACATACTGTACTGTTACGATCCTTGCACTTGTGCCTTATTCTGCTTATTATATTAATATGTTAAGAATTGATCATTTTTATCATCGCCATCAATTTTAAGCATTTATATTTATGGCTTGTGGACTATAAACCAAAAATAAAGTTTTTTTACACATTGGTGTTTCTGTCACTATACAAATGTTAACTTCATATATATGTTATATAAACATGTGTTTCATATTTGAAAACACTTCTGTCCCTGACTGCTGATCATACACTAAATAAAAATTTTCTATACAATGGACTTGAGAATTATTGACCACCATTATGAAAACAAGAAATATAATTAAAATATTCAATGAGTGATGCAATCTAGGATTTTATTTTTCAAGTACAATATAATTTATAAATACGATATAAGAAAAAGGAAAGGTGTGGTTGCAAAATGATCAGCACCCCTAGTATTTCATGATGTTTTCCCAGTGCTTGGTGGGTTTCCTCTTTCGGTTTCCTCCCACAGTCCAAAAACATGCAGATTAGGCTAACTGGTGTCCCTCGTAGTGTGTGAATGAGTGTAAATGTGTGCCCTGCAATGGATTGGCACGCTGTCCAGGGTGTACCCTACCTTGTGCCCCAAGTCTCCTGGGATAGGCTCCAGTCCCCCGCGACCCTGAATACAGAATAGGTATAGACTATAAGATGAGATTAATTTGTCTAATAATTTTTGTCCAATAGTGAAGTAGTGCAACACTATTCTTTCATTTTTTACTAAACAACAGTTTACCATAAAGTATCTATACAACTGGGTTGAAATATTGAGTCTGACCAGTGATCTCAATCCGGCAATGAAATCAATAAAATATTGGTAAGAAAAGATTTGTGTGATGTCACTTCATCAGTGCTGAGCTCGCCTGGATAGAATCATCATGTGTGCAGGGTGTATACGACCAAAACACATTTTTTTTTATTTTTATGTTAGTAAATAATAATAATAATATAAAATGTAATTTATTCATATTTCTTTATGAGTAGTAATACTAAAATTGGTGTAAACTTGTTGAAATATATGACCTGTTAAATCGTTGCTTAAATTTTTTAAGCAAAAAATCTGTAGTGTCCGTAACCATGTCAAATTCATGTCGCAACATCTTAATAATTTTGCATTTTGGAATAATACACTTTTTTAGGTTTATGTCTGTTCATGTGAAATCTAATTTGGCCAAGTTTCATCTGAGTGACAATTAAGATCTTTGGAAGATTTAAATTTAAAAAAGGGTTACGGACACTACATAAAAAGCATGAAATTGTATTAATCAGAAAATAAGAAGCATTAAGTATTAAGTTATGTTGGCTGATAGTATGTTTTGGCCGATACCATGATTGGAATAAAAAGTTAGGGGGATGGGTGTAATGATTGTACTTTGGTAGAAAATTCATGTTTTGTTTCCTACAAAGATTAGCAGCAATATTTAGCTTTTCACTGCATTTTGTTATTTGTTTGATATTCAGTGCAAACATATTAAATGTGTTAATCATCTACTAAATAGACAAGAAATATAAATTACAAATGTTTTACTTTGTATTACATTATGCATTGCATTATGATATGTAGAAGAGCTGGACATGATATTCTTAATAGCATGCTTTGAAATATTTTCCTCTTTATGTAATTGATGAATCCTGAATGCTAGATGTAGGCCTGCTAGGGTCTAGGGGTTTTATCACTATATATTTGAGGCAAAGTTTCCATTTTTTCCCCCACCTTTTGATACTTTGTCCTTTGTTAATCCTCAACCCATTCCCCTGTTCTTTCCAAGCTCTGCTTGAGAAGACAGGACTATAAACATCTCCAGCATCTAAAATAATCTTAGAGAGATTTTAAACGGCGTTTGCGACTCTTGATTGCTCCCTCTGAGCTCGTATTACTGAGGGCCAGACAACACTTCTGGTGGTCACTATTTGTGGAAAGAGCAGCTTCGAAATCATGCAGTCGAAAATTTTGCAGAAGTAACAAGATGTTCTGCAATTGCAAGCTGCCTCTTTTTTGACCTCGCATGTCCTCGCGTTACTGACGTGATCGTGCTCTAAATGCAGAAGGATGTCTACAGTCTTTAGAGCAAACATCTAGTGTTAGTTTGATATTGGAGAAGATGGCAACTCGTAAACACGGAGGGGTACCTCTGAGCACGGTAAGTACCCTGGTAGTGCTTTTCTCCACACTGCAAACACTTTACATTAAGTACACGGGCTTAGATAATAAAAATAGCACTAATATTTAATTGTGTATGATTTGCAGCCCTTCTTTCAATTGTTTTGAGATAGATAGATAGATAGATAGAATCACTAACCAGTTTATATTAACAATGCACCACAGTATGTATTTTGATGCTTGATTGTTGATTAATTCTCTATAACAGCGGCTCTGACAATAGTCCTAGCTTTAAGTCTAATGAGCTCATTCTAATGAGTAACTACTTATACAGCAGATGCTCCAAAAAGATTGCTTACAGGGACCGGGACAATCTAATAATTACAATTTGTACATAATTCCTCACACTTTCCGACCCCATTTTCTTAATTCTCTTATCTTATAAAGCTGCTTTGCCATAATGACATTGTTAAAAGTTCTGTATAAAGAAGACTGAATAGTATTGAATTGGGGTGGCTCAGTGTGTGTGTGATGGTTAGCACTGTGGCCCCACGCCTCCAGGGTCGAGGGTTCAATTCGCGCCTCGGGTCTGTGTGCGTGGAGTACCCGTGTTCCCCCTGTGCTTGGCGGGTTTCCTCTGAGTACTCCACTGAGTTTCCTTCCACAGTCCAAAGACATGCAGAGTGGCCTAATTGGTGCTCCCGTAGTGTGTGAATGAGTGTGTGTTGTGTGTGCATTTGCACCTGTGATGTGATCGACACCCCATCCAGAATGTACCTCGCCTTGTGTTCCTGAAGTTTCCTGGGATAGGCTCCAGGCTTCCTGCGACCCTGTACAGCAGTATAGAAGATGAATTAATTAATTGAATTGACTGTGAGAAGATTTTCATCTTTGTGCTTTCTAACAATCAGAGATTTCTGATGCTGTTAAATTTTTTCGTCTTATTGACTTCAAGAAAAAAAAAACAAGAGACGTTGGTGATGAAAAACTTGTTTATAGTTACTAATGTATTGTATGTACATGTAATGTAAGTGAACAGGACCTAACTTAACATTAAACATAAGTATAGGGAGCTAAAAAGTATGACGTGTCACTCTTAGAAAGTTTTTAATTTCTAAGAATGTGGTGCTGATGCGGGACCAGCTCCTAGGCCATAGAGACCACACCACCATCACAATCCTGGGCGAGCACCCACCAAAACCACGGACCCGCATCACTGTGCCGCCACCACCGTTTAACCAACCCACCAGACCACCATGCAATTACTCAGGCGAATCTTGCTCAGGAAGGAAATTTCCGGTTCAGATGTATTGTTTTCTTGGCGATAGCTTGGGAAGTAAGGAGTGGTTTTCTATATTTAAATGGGAGAGGGTCAATTTCTGTAATGTTACCGAGTAAACACAGGGATGGAGATTGGGAATTCTATAGCTCAAAATAGTGGAGAGTTAATCTGTCACCATTATCCAAAATTGTCATTTGGCAAACCCAAATGGCATGAAAGGAATCGCCTGTGCTACCTATAGTGCATTGTGAATAGGTGTCTGTATGAGTCAGTAGGGTTCCAAGTCTAGTTCGAATTTTGTCCAGTTCTTTTGTCACAGTCTTAATCAGGTCTGAATTATTACATTCTTCATTCATTCATTAAATCAAAAGCAGTAACTGCCTTATCCTGGTCAGGGTCACAATGGATCCCGAGTCTAAGCCAGGAGTGCTGAATGGGAGGCAGGTGTAAATCCTTAATAGGTTTCCAGTTACTTGCAATCAAAAAACAAGTGCAAGGTTATGTATTTTCGGCTTACCATAGCAACCCTTGAGTACTTATTTGGCTTGCAAACACCAGTGAATATAATCTGATATACATGCAAACATGCCGATAACTCAAATCCCTCAGACTCCTCAAAACCTCGAATATACCCGTGCACCAAAATGCACCAGAAGATGTCTCTATTTGCATGTAAGTATGTTGCATTGACTTTTTTTTGGCATTTTAAGAGACAAAAGCTTAATAGATAGATTGTATTTGATGTGCAAAATAATAATAATAATAATCTCCTCTGAACAGTATTGAAATGTGTTTTGTTGTGGCAAATTTCGAGGACTTTCCAACAATTTTCAGGCAGAAAACTTTGAGTAGAGAACAAGCAAATCAAGTTAATTGACGACAGACTTGGACAAATCTGAACTGGCCAGTCTGTCAGACAGGAGACAGATAGACAGATGCCCCACGAAGTCCTATTCCCTAATTCAACATGGGTTTATATACCTGACATTTACCTTGCTGCTCCTCCTTGTTTCTTTGTTTGATTCAATTTTTCTATCAATATTCATTAGATGTTCATTAGATTTATTAGTATTATGGTTGTTTTGGCTTAGATGAGTGACAGCTCCCAATTTCATTTTTTCTCCCCATTGTCTTATCTTTGTTCCTGAATTATTCATGTGTGGTTTCCTCGTCTGAGGATTTTTCTGAGAGCTGGGCTGGTGTGTACACCTTGCCATCCTAATAGATACAATTATCATTTGATTAGAGAATTGGCAGCTCTCATTTGATAACTAGAGGTGGTGGTGGATGAGGTCCTGGCTCTCCCTGTCTGTGGGCACCCAAACAGACCTCATTGACTTCTTGCCACACTTTACTGAATCTGATGGCTCCATCAGCCTTATTAGTCTCAATCTTGCTTCCCCGGCTCGTATGGACACCCCTCTGGCGATTTTAAAGACTATGATATTTCTTCCTATTGATTCTTTGACCCTGATCTGTTATTGATCAGAATATTAAATGTCTTTGCTAAAAGGGGAAGTCTGGCCATCTGTACTCGGCGTCCAGTAAAAAACAGAACTGAAAGGTATTGTACTTTTTGTTAGTCTACATTAGCCAGACTTGGGTCTATTTTTATATACTTTTCCTCATTTCTCACATTGGTCTGCCTGGGTCATTCTTTGGGTTATGTTTTAAAGTTTTCTAAATGTTAGTCATATAGTCATCAAATAATATAATGACGTAAGTGAGGTAAGTTAATAGAGTTAGTATAATGTTAGTTTTAAATATTACATTATGTTTTTATTTTTATATCTTTATCAAGGTTAAGATATAGGTTTGCTTAGAGTTGCCTGATATCTGATATATAATTGAAATCTAATTAAAATTTCCAGTAAAGCCTTCATAACGGCTCTAATTTGAGTTGGTGTTTGTTAATTGGTGATGAGGCTGATAACTCTAAATGAATTTCTCCACTACAGCAGAGATAAGTTTTGGCCTTGCTTTCCTGGGATGGTCTTCATAAGAGCCAGTTTTATCATGGTGCTTGATGGATTTTGCAAATACATTTACTTGCATGAACAATACTGTTGCAAAAACTGACTGTTGTTGCTGTTGTTGCTTTAAAAAAACAATAAAATCCAGTACAGTTCCAAAATGTAGAACATACATTTCTGTCCATTTGTGTACTTGTGTCCAAACTTTTGACTGGCACTGTATATTTACAGTAGCTATCAATAGAAGCTATCTATAACATGATTAAATATTCATGTTTTTACCTCCTACAGCTCAATCCTAAATTTCTTCATACAAACTCAACCAGCCATACCTGGCCATTTAGTGCTATTGCTGAGCTGATTGGTGAGTTGGTAATCCATGTTTACACAGATCTTTGATCAGCTAATTAACCCTGTCAAGGTTTGAAAAATTATACAGTTGTGCTTTAAACAAATGTATATTTCCCATTATCTTTATAGGCTTCCTTAATCTCTATGATTTGATGACAATTATGTTACAGATAATGCTTATGACCCAGATGTTCGTGCCAAGCAGTTCTGGATAGATTGGACACGCATCAAAAACCAGGACTGTCTCTCATTTATGGATAATGGAGCAGGAATGACAAGAGCCAAACTCCATAAGATGCTCAGGTAACAGCGAGTGCCGTATGCCATTTTTGATGACACAGCAGTCATGGTAGGACAATTTTGTGCCATGGAAAGTGCCATGGAAAACGCCTAACTATTGCGTCCAATATACCCTCCCTTATTCATTTATGTGTCTGCAAATGTCTAGTCATCCAGTAAACACATACAGTACAGATACAGGTTAATGACCTGGTTAAGTTTCACATTCGTGTCTTCGGAGTCTTGTGGCCAGAAATCCTTGTTCGATGAGGCTACAGTAACTGAAATGATCACTCTTAACAACACGGGTGAGCATCAGAAAAGCATCTCAGAATTCACACACATCGAACCTTGAGCTTAATTGGCTACAACATTTTTTTTTTTTTAAGGACCTCTGATGTTTTTCTATTAACTGCTTAGTTAATTATTAAAATATGCAAGTGTAAATATGTTATAAAGTGGATGGTGGGATGTATATGTACTGTATAGTATTATTGCCCATAGCATTATAGCATTGTACTGTATAGCAGTGAGTAGCTTGCATAGCTGATAAAAGACTCAAATGTCTTGTTTCTATGGTTCCATGTCTGTACCATGCTGAATTTTTTTTACAAATACTTATTAGTATTTAAGTACACTGCAGTTATTTTCTAGGTTCTTATATTTGGTCATACATAAAACTGATAAAAATAAAAAAATAAAAAAAACAGGTGGCACGATAGCTTAGTGGTTAGCACTGTCGCGTTGCACCTCCAGGCGATTCTCACCTCTGCTCTGTGTGCATGGAGTTTGCATGTTCTTCCGTGTTTGGCGGGTTTCCTCCAGGTACTCTGGTTTTCTCCCACAGTCCAAAGACATGCT
The DNA here is from genome assembly GCA_030014215.1 of Clariallabes teugelsi. NCBI lineage: Eukaryota > Metazoa > Chordata > Actinopteri > Siluriformes > Clariidae > Clariallabes > Clariallabes teugelsi. The sequence goes on from JAQMYG010000010.1 coordinate 11,190,903, forward strand.
GATTAGATTAATTGGTGTTTCCAAATTGCCTGTAGTGTGTGAGTTTGTGTGTGCACTGCGATGAATTGGACCTCCTTCAAGGGTATACCATGTACCCTAAGTATCTTGGGATAGGCTCCAGGCTCCCTGTGACCCTGCATATAGCATAAAGTGAGTGAGTGAGTGAGTGAGTGAATGAGTGAGGAAAACACCACCATTAAACTGCATTTAAATGCTAACACAAGAAATTTTTACATTTATGCAATATTCTTTCAGCTTTGGTTACAGTGACAAGAAGGCTGTGAAAGACCATGTTCCAGTCGGCGTCTACGGCAATGGCTTTAAATCGGGTTCCATGCGCCTGGGGAAAGATGCGATCGTCTTCACTAAGACCAGAGACTCAATGAGTGTAGGGCTGCTGTCCCAGTCTTACCTGCAGGCCATAAAAGCTCAACAGATCATGGTGCCCATTCTGACATTCAGGCGAGATGAACAAAACCTGTATCCTTTACAAAACTTCAGTGTTAATACATTAACAGCAGAAGCATTTTAATTATAGCACTAAGACTAAGGAAGGAGATTTTTGGAGACATTTACTGCTTGTTTGTGCAACATTGAAATAACATGGCAGCCAAGAAGTGTGGACTGGAATGTGTATGCATGAACAATGACGATTTCACTGTTTTAGTCATTGGGACGCTAGACGCCGTTGAGTAAGCATGTGTACTGCGTGACCGTCGCATTCAAAATGACTGTGCGAGTACGAGTAGAGCAAAGAATCCGCATCAAATTTTGCCTTAAGCTTCATCATTCGTCCATGGAAACTATTTGGATGAATCAGAAGGCTTTTGCGGACGATGCAATTAGTGCATCCAATCACCCAAGTGGCTCATCCACCCTATAGTCTAGATTTGGTCCCATGTGACTTCTGGCTTTTCCCAAAACTTAAATCAACTTTAAAAGGGAAGAGATTTCAGAAAATTGAGGAGATTTAGGAAAATATGATAAAGCAGCGGATGGCGATTCCAACAAAAGGGTTTTGAACAGTGAAAGAGATACTGAGAGGCATGTGTGAGGTCCCAAGGTACCTACTTTAAAGGGGACTGAGGCATCATTGTTCTATGTACAATGTTTCTAGTATCTTCTTCAATAAATGTCTCTACTTGTCAGATTACATGAATGGACATCTTTATTGGTCATTGGAGTTTATTTACAATTTTGCAGTTCAAATGATTAAGACGGAGGACTTGATTCTCCTCAAGTGGTGGGAGTCAAATCCAGGTCAAGTACAAGTCATGTATATAGAATTAGCTATTTTGTGATCTCTCTTTAATGTCTTCAGCTGTCTTAACATGTCTGAAAAAATGCCATGGTTGGCTAGGGATACTTGCTCTCTCTACTTTGGACAGACTAGGATAACGAGTACAAACTTGGCAACCATATTTAAATTAATTTCACCCTTGACAGTTAATGTCCACAGACCAGAGGACGCAGCCAGTCTAGATGCGATCCTGAGACACTCACTGTTTAATACAGAGAAGGAGCTGTTCAATGAGCTGCGTGCCATTAGCACTGCAGGACCCACCGGCACACGCATCATTATCTGGAATCTGCGCACGTGAGCTATACGTTTATATACCAGAGTTGTCCAAATTAAGTGTTTCCCACTAATATGAAATTAACCCTGGGGGTCCCAGGTACGGTGGGGGGTTGATGGTGCAGTCTGGGTAATAAAGGGAGGGATTATTAGAAGATCAGTGGAGCAGTAGTTACAGTAGGTAGCTTGTGTCGTGAAAAAACCCCCATACAAATGTAGCTAGCAAACATCAGAACGTGACAGTGACAAAAACTAGCTAGATAATGCTGAAAAAAAGTTCTTGTTTGAAGTTGATCTATTCAACTAAATATTGAAAGAAAAGGAGGTGATTTAGGTCCACACTTAGGTGACCAATGTACTTGTACAGTATGTGGTCAAGTTTATTTTAGGTCTTGGAGAAAGTACCCACTGCCTACTAAAAATGATGATATTGAGTTGTACAGATCTACACTTGAGCTCCTTATACAGTATTGATTATTTTCCAGGACTACAAATGGGGAGACAGAATTCAACTTTCATGCAGATAAGTATGATATTCAGATTCGAGCAAATGCCAGTGAGAAAACACGTGAATGTCGAGCCATGACACCTGAGAGCAACTATTCACTAAGAGTAAGTGCACACGCTGTCACTGTCCTGTGACAATAAAAAGACATTTTAAGCCCAAAATTCGAGATTTTTAACTTCTTGCATTTCAATTTGCAGGCGTACTGTAGCATTTTGTATCTGAAGCCGCGTATGCAAATCAACATTCGAGGACAAAGAGTGAGAACCCAGCTCATCTCCAAGAGTCTTGCTTACATCGCCAATGACAACTACAGACCTTCATTCCTGGTATCCTTTAGAACATAATCACAGCCTTCAGTTCTACCTATAAGATACGATCACCTGACATTAAACCACAACCAATGTGTTTTTTCACACATGGACCCTGGTAGCACAACTAAGAGCTAGTCTTATGGTTTGGAGTTCCCAAGTTTAAATTCTAGCAATGCCAAAGTCATTCATAGCCATAAGAGCCTTAGGGGTCCTGCTAATCCGTGTCTGTTAGATAATTAATATAGAGTAGGGTGAATCGCCCTGTCTTTTACAAAGTCTTTCAGATGTAATAGCTTGGAAAAAAGCTTTTAAATGACCTAGAGTGCTGGGTTAATGCGATTAACACACAAACATGGACAACAAGAACTTCAACTCCAAATACAGACATACGTTCCAACTCACCTGATTACTGATCAACAGCATTTGGACTCAATCACAGACACAGTATATAAGGGTTCTCTGTTTATTCACCCAGTACTTCATGTTATTTGTTAAATCTATAGTCTCCCCGGGATCTCGAGTTTATCTCAGAGTTTACATGTGGTTTGTTCATCTCTTGATCTTTGCCTGTTTGATGTTAACCATGTTGAGAACTACTTTGATGCTCATGCTGTGTGGCTTGCTGAGGTTCTTAACACATCTCACAGACCAGACGTATTCGGATCACATTTGGGTTCAACACCAAAAGCAAGGAGCATTACGGCGTCATGATGTACCACAAAAACAGACTCATCAAGGCTTATGAGAAAGTGACCTGTCAACGCAAGGTAAAGAGATTCTTATTCACCTTAAAATGTATCTGTAGTTGCTGTTATTAAAGAATATCCCGTATTTTGCATGTGCACCCTGGAGAAAATGTAAAAAAAAAAAAAAAAAAAAATTGTATTGGGCTTAAATTATGTCATTTAGCAGAGGTTTGTTAATGAAACCAATTATATTATATATCTCATGTATCTCAATGGAATCAACATGCAGGGGGTTATGCATATAACAGTTAAGGATATGATTTAATCTGATAATGTTCACATACACTATACAATATCAATAACTTTACTTACTAACTTACTCTAGTATTGAGTAATTACTAACATTATATGATGGCATTAGCTGATAAGGATATTATAGTATTTAAATATGTTTAAATAACATAAAAAGACTGACAGAAAGAGGAATTTAATCTAGACGATGAGTTAGAGAATAGGAAAGAAAACGTTTATATAAAGATCCCATTTTAGGAAGTAAAGCAAACTCCCCCTCGAGATCAGGGTACAAATTAAGACCAAAACGTCTGAGAACTGCTGAGGTAAGCACAAAACAGGAAAAAGGTTCACAGATGGACTACCTTCCCCTTCCACCATGAGAATGCGCATGGTGTTGTAATTACAGCAAAAATTTATTATTCAATCACTCATCAGAATTGATGTCATAATCACAGGTGATGTGAGATTGAGGCTGATAGAGCTAAACCCATACTGGGTCTTTTTTGCACTTTTTCTGCCATCAACACGTGTTGAGGACTGCTTTCTGACCAGTTCAGATTTTTCTTTTTTGGGTTTCCATTTTCTAATTTTATCATGTGTGCAGCAACAAACTTTGGTTTGCTTTTTCTCAACTCAGGTTGTGCTTAGTGATTTTTGTTTTTCTGAAATTTACTGCGACACCCCATAAGAAATCTTACTATGGTATTGTCATGCACACTCGGCCCACGACCAGCACTAGGACCCGGAAATAATGCGGTCATGAACCAGGAAGTATAAAAGGAG
>JAQMYG010000010.1:11226700-11243205 GCA_030014215.1 Clariallabes teugelsi
ACTGTAAGGGGGACTCAATTAAACTCTGTGTGTGTGTGTGTGTGTGTGTGTGTGTATTCACCTACTATTACACACCAGCTATGGAGATGTTATTCTTAGTTCATTAGAATGCATAAGTGTGCGAGTGTGTGTGTGTGATGGAAAGAGTTTGGAATGTGTCATTGGATAGTCTATTGGCTCACTATGCCAACAGTACACCTATCTGCTTTCTCACCCACATCAGGAATGTGTTTGTTTCTGTGTGTGTGTGTGTGTGTATGGTGGATGATATTGTAAAGAAATGGTCCTGGTGTGTGACTGTGGTGTTGCTTCTTTCTCCTCCTGTGTGGCAGATTTGTCGCTCTTGGCAGCAGGTGAATTGCAGTGATTGTGGCAGCGTGTGTGTGTGTGTGTGTGAGCGCGTGTGTAAGTTGGGGTGGGGGTGGTTCTATTCTGCCTGGGGAGGCTCTCTGTCTGTACCCAGCATGGCGGTTGCAGTTTGCTTTCACTCCACCAGCTGTTCCCGAAAACCTGCAGTGGTTCCCTCTCTTCTCTCTCTATTTCTCTCTCACACAAACACACATTAACACACACACACACACACACACACATTCATTCTGACTGTCTGAAAGGTTTCGCCCATCACCTCGTCATCTCCAGCCTGTCATTAGAAACCCGACATACAGTGTACCGCGCGAGTTCCTGGATCAGACGAACAGCAGAAAGAACAAAAGTAGTAACAAATCTTACAATGATGAAATATTGCACATAACTCACAAACATGACTGTGAACCGTGCATCGCTACTGTACGTGCCCGTGTGCGGAGTTTTGCAGCTCTTTGTTGCCGTTCGCTCGCACCGAACACTTTATCACGTAGAGAAGAGTTTTTTTTCTTCTTTTCACTAAAGGTTTCTATCAGGACCGTTATGTTAACTCGTGCACTCAGGCGCATGACTAACCGGCTCTACCCAGGGTACAGAAGGAGCATAGAATGGAAATCCTTAAAAATGACTGTGAGCTGTAAATGATGAGATGTCTGCTCACCTGTGGCACCTGCGTTCATAAAAAAAAAGGATGCTGATGAGGAAGGTAGTGAGTGGTGACTCAAATGGTTAAGGCTCAGGGTTACGGATCGGACTGTCCGGGGTTCAAGCTCCAGCACTGACAAGCTGCCACTGTTAAGCCCTTAACCCTATCTGCTCCAAGGCCGCTGTATCCTGTCTGCTCTCTGATGCCAGGTTTCTACCTGAGATATGTTGGGGGTGTAAGATACATGTGACGAAATAATTGAACCTTCATCTTATAAGGTTTCAATATCTGCCTGTCAGATGGAGCACATTTCATTTTTTTTCTGTTTTTATTTGACCTTAAATGATGTAAATACATTGTGATCATAATAGCGTCTGAATCTTCTGACATCATAAAAAGTTTTAAAAGTTTAAACAAATCACACACTCATCACTAGGCCTTTCCAATTCTCTCGAAAGCACAGGAAAAAAAGCTTTGATAAAAAAAATTAAGTTTTTTTTTTTTTTGTATCTCCACACACACACAACACCATCGAAAAACGACGCCTAAAGCTTTTAAAACTAGCTCCGGCGTGACATCAGGCGACGTGAGTCTCCTTAATGGAATTTCAAGCCGTCCCGAGTCCTTAACCTTTGCCCTCGTGTCAAAACCAAAAGACGTTCCCGCTTCAAGCTTAGGCATTTTAATGGAAGTGAATCAGATCTCTGATCTCTGCATTACTCGAATCTGAAGCTGCAATTAAAGCAGCATGCTTTTAAAAAGTCTCAGAAATGCAGACGCGTTAGCCAAACCCGTTTGCTTTGTAACGGCCGGGTTTGTTTACTAATGTCTGACGTGAGGGCTTACTTGTTTACTTAGGGGACAAGTTGTGGTCTGGCTAGGCTCTGGCACAGACTCTTAGAGAAAGATGCCTGGACCAGCTGAATGGGAAACGAGCCCTGGGCCAACAACGCTGCCAATCCCTAATGCCACTTCTAGCAACATGAGATAAAAGAGACTTCTCTGGCGTTCATGTGGTTTAATAAACAGAAGCGTTTGAGGTAAAATAACTATATCCTCTTAATGAGTTAACTTCAGCTGGGTGTTCCACATCATCGAGTACAAGACATCTGTATTAGTACAGAACACCATTTAGGAATAGAAATGCGCTGCGTCTGACTGCGTACTTTGTAGAATATTCATCAACATTTTGCGCAGCTTAAAAAAAAAAAGTACAATATAGCAATAATACAGTTAACATTTTTGGTAATATCGATGTTCAAGAGGTATAATACAGTATGTCTAATAGCAACTCTGTTTATTTAATAAAACACTATACAATAGAAATGGGGGACAAAATTATTCAGTTATGTATTGTGATCCTTTTGTGAGGCAATTCATCTATTTGCTACACTGACTACAAAATTAATTTAGTTTTTAAAAATGTAATAAATAAAAAAAAAATTATATATGCTTGCATTTTAGGTGGTAAAATGTTGCTGTTCCTTTATAATCCTACAGGTGGTGCTGTCTAAACTATCGACACAGCACAGCAAATTAATTTGCGAAGTTTGTTTAGAATTGTAAAATAATGAGAAAAAAAATTGTGATATTTACAGGATTGCAATACATCTAGGTATCGTGATTATAGTGTATCGTGAGGTCCCTGGTGATTCCCATTCCTCCTACACACACACACACACACACACACAGGATCTGTCTGTGATTAGTCGGAATTCCAGTGGTGTGACCCAATCCAGACAACTAACAAGGCTTTATCAGTAGCTTCGTGACACACTCCCGACTTTACTCCTCCTTCTAATCACAGTTTGAGACAAACTGAAGAAAATTAGAGACAGAGCGAGACAGAAGTAAATAATGGAGGACGAGACGCCCCAGAGATCCGCTGCTAGAAGGAGCAGGAGGGATGTAGCGAAGGATTTGAGCCTCAAAAAGGAGGGATACTCTTGCACGGGGGCTTCGTGGAAATAAAAACCGAGTTTATTCTTCACACTTGTCAAATATCCAATGCATAAATTATGGCCATGTTACAGCGATGCTTAATAACCCACAGCAAACATAAAACGCATTTAGTTAGATGACAGTTTAGTTAACGCTAGGATATGCCGGCGCACAGTTGTAATTGTTTCATTATCTCGCAGAGGCATGGGCAGATCTTGGTCGGTCGGCAGAGATATTCAATCGGCAAAATAATGAAGGAGGTGAGAGAGAGAGAGAGAGTGTGTGTATTTCTCTCCATTCAAAAAGCCTCCCTGTGTGCTGGTATGCAGGTTTCTGAATTAATCCAGCACATTCCTGGGGCTAATCACTTTTTGAATAGGAGAGGTGCGTTGTGTGTTTGCCTCCGTGCCGAGATGAGTGTAAATTTAGTTAAAGCTGCCTACAGAACACGATGGAGAGAGGCAAAGCGTGATGGATGGATGGATTGATGGAGAGAGAGAGAGAGAGAGAGAGAGAGAAAGGGCTGGAGAGGGGGAAGGGGGAATAATGATGTCTTGGCTTTTTAAAGCACATCGGTATTCATGGCATGAAGGATGAGGGAGGGAAAAAGACAGAAAGAGAGAGAGAGAGAGATGGAGTGAGAAGGATAGACAGAAATGCTTGATGAGGCGGGCTCAGGACTATATGTCTAGTAAGGATGATGGCCATCGTCACTGTGGTGGCATGGCGTAGGCGTAAATTCAGGCACAGCTGCATCACAGTGACATCAAGAAAAGGAACTTACTTAAAAAGAAAAAAAAAGAGTCGGAATCATTTTCTTTTGCTTCCTAAAAGCCAGAAAAATGTCATCAATAGGCAAGAGATTGTTTAATGCAAGCGTTTCTGTCACAGCGATGAATCCACTTCATCATACGCTCTCTTATTTGAACTGAAAGCGTGCGTGACTGACAAACATACATCATGTGCTCTGAGGAAAACAAAATGTCGTTCACATATTGAGCGCTGGCATCCGTGACCCGTCTGTGTGGTAGTTTCCTTCTTAGCGCTCGCGTGTTCTTTGCTGACTTTTGCAAACAAAAGCCTGGAAAAGAGAGCGGAATAGAAATGACATGAAATCCATCAGAACGGAATGAAATGGAAATATGCTGGAAACACAGAGTATGATGTGATATAAGTCTGTTAACTCTGGGCATCTGTCTGACTGGATTGAACACAAAGCTCACTCAGAAGGCATGATGGCTTGGAGGTCAGCACTGCTGCCTCGTATCTCCAGGATTGACTCCGACCTTTGTGCATGTTCTCTGTAGGCATGTACTCTGGTTTTCCTCCACAGTCCAAAGACATGCCTTGTAGGCTGATTTGTGTTTCCACATTTCCCAAATGTGTGTTTGTGTGTGTACTTTCGCCCTGCAATGCCTTGGCACCCCATCCAGGGTTTCACATGCATTGTGCCCTGAGCTCCTTGGGGTAGTCCCCAGGCCCCCCTGTGATGGAAAAATTTAATAAATTAATGGTTCTTCATTCTTCTTAGACAACCGTCTGGGTCTCAAACGTATTCGTTCTGTGATCCGAATAAAAACTGGAGTTTAATTTGTCTTCCTTTTGAAGCCTCAGCCAAAGCGTGTCACTCGCACTCAGGCAGCAGGAGATGGAGGAACCTCTACGCTGCATCTCTCAATCTTTCTTCTCTCCTTACATCTTACTGCCTCTGCAGCAGATGTTTGTCTAGTCAGGACGAGTCCACGTCAAGTTTTTCCTCTCTTACCCTTTTGCACGTTGTACTCCTTCCTGTTGCCTTCTGCAAATCACAGCTTTCTCCACACTCCATCAATGATTGAGGACATTTTACCTCTCACATTCTCCGACAACTGATTGCACTAGAACCCCCTCACACACAAGGTTTTAGGCTGACTGCAGCTCACTACTGATGCTGGCGAAGGAGAGGAAATCGAGCTACCTCTCGTTTATTCTCTCCGTCTCTTTCTCATTCCCTCGTTCTGGTCCATTCCCCTGCTCCTTCCCTGCGTTGATCATTGATGGGCTTAGCAGCGCCGCTGAGCTGGAGACTCAGGCCATCGATTGGCCTCGTAATCGCCATGGATTTCTGCTCAAAGTGGTGAAAAATTTGCCACGGCTTATGGCTAAGCAATTTCTAGACGCGAGCTGAAGAGGAGGCGAGATGAAATAAACGACGTGTACCAATAATTGATATTAAGGTCAATATGTGAACTTCAGTGCTACCAGGACAGGAGTCCAATCAGTATTTGTCTTTGAGCTCTGTTATCCTGATGCAAGGTGAGGCAGGAAAATATACAGAGATACTGTAGAAGAAAAGGAAGAACAGATCAGGTTGAAATCCTGTGAAAGCCTTAAGACATTCTCGATTCCAGCAATCATAATGCCTTGATGATTTTCTAAAGCTGTTTCAGAGCTCCAGGATTCTTGGATAGATCTTGAGCTTCAATTCTCGGCTGTGGGTTTCCTCTAGGTTTCCAGGTTCCTGCTACTATTAAAAAATCTGCCGATTGGTGGATAGGCTATGCTGTGAATGATTGGGGCCAAGGTCTCACCTTGCTTTGTGTTCTCAAGATGGATGCCAGGCCTACTGATGCCCTGATCAGGATAAACAAGCTATTAAATATGACTGAGTGATTTGCTTTAAGAATGCATAGTGTTTAGTGTTGTTCCTTTGGTATGTCATCTTTAAACCAGGTGTACCTGTATTAGCATGTGAAAGTTGCTAAGCCAGAAACCCATTTCTTTAACAGTATCAATGACGATTTATGCTTCCTTTAGAAGTCTCCAGAAAGTTGGAAAAACACCTTGGAGGATTCAGAAAAGTCAGAACAAATATCCAAAACAGTGCACCAAATCTGACCCAGTACGAATACACTGTATAAAGATCGTGAGAACTGGAAGCTTTGACCTGATGGATGAATGAACGAATGAAGTTGGGCCAAAAACCAGCATTGGGCCAATTGTTGTCTCAGCCTCAGCTGCTCCACTCACATTGGGGGAGGGGCTCTTTTTATACGAGGTCACAAAGGGGGAAAATCTAATTGGCTTGTTTAAACTTGGGGCCCAAACAAAAATGTAGATGTGTTTTTTTTGGAGACTCATCCTACAAATGACAAAAGTTAATTTTTGCATAATAGGTACTTACCCTTTAAGCTTAGCTAACTTCTGTTTAAAAATAAGTGGCACTCTATGATGCTTTCACCCTGAAAACCGTATCATCTGTCGTCTAAGCTTGGTGTTTGATGCATATTCCACAGATAACCAGTAGTCATTCATAACCAGTAACTAGGTAGTACCTAGCACATGAGATCTGCAAACTATTGTGATTAAGTTTTGTCTATGGTTAGCAGAATATTGTTTAACGGAAATCAGACCTGGTCTCAGTCGAGCAGCTAAAGGAAGTCTTCTACAGCTTGAGTAGTACTGAGTAGGCATGTGACAAATATATTTGGCTTTTGGTTTATCTCTCTTCCAGGTGGTTGTGCTTTTTTTGCATTTATCCTCTTTTTTCCCAGTAACTCTTCCTAATTTCTTCCCCATCTGTCCCAGAGACTGTAATATGTGTTGAGATCCAATTTCATCAAAAACAGACCATGTCCAGACTGTCTGAGTCGTTCTCATTAAGACCAGAGGCTCATTACTTGAAGCCAGACATGCTAAACTGGGTGCGATCTTGGTTCAAGTTATTGTTACTCCACCTGGAGCCATTTTGGCTCCAGTCACCGCAGTTAGAGCAACAGAGCCCGACACGGGCTCTAAAGAATCCTCCGGATTTTGATTTCTACCACCTACCACATGTCACACATTGGCTTCGCCGTGAACACACCTGTTTCCCAGGTAGAAATCGGTTCATTAAGCACTGACGACAACGGAGACTTGGAGACGGTGTGCGCTTGAAAAGGGTCTTGCTGCCATCTTGGCATCTGAGTATGTGAACGGCTCACATGGCTGCCATCTTGGACCCTGTTTCCAAGCACCTGTGACGGTTGTGTACACAAGGCTCGGTGTGTTACAAGCCTAATGGCCTCTGCGTGAATCTCAGCACTGACAGCAACAGTGGTTTCATTTGTTGCAATGAACGTACAGTATTGCTGTTATAGAAATAGAAGAAAAAAAGACAGATGAAGAAGGGGGAGGGGAAGAGAAAGAGAGAAAGAAAGAGACACAAAGACATGGAATAGAGGGAATTATTTGGAGGTAGCGAAAGAAAGAGAGATGAGCAAACACAGCAACAAATACAAAAAGCAGAGTGATCCAAGGTGCGAGAGTGACATCGAGCCACAGCACAAGAGAAACGGAGAGATCACTTATCTTCTAAGTGGATCACCTGCCTGGATTGGTGAAGTAGTAGAGTGTTGTTGCCATGGCATTGCTGCTTGCATGCTTCTGCGTCTGGTGTGTAATCATCATTGATGCTCGCACTCCCCCTCTCCTCCTCAACACTTCCCTCATCCTAAGCTCTTCTCCTCCTTCTTTCTCTCCTCCTTTCCAAGACTCTCAGATCTACCCTGCTCTTCAGCAGATACTTCATTACAGCAACAAATTCTTCTGCTCACTTCATAATAATCAGACAATTAACGGATAGAGCAGAGACGCCAGACAAGAGAGAGGACGTTTCCTCTCAAAGGCAGCGAGCGTAATTAATTTTACCTCGACAATAGCTTCTGTTAGGTTAGTTTCAACCTGCAGTTTTTTGCTTAACCTTAGCCATCAATCACCTGGTAACCATCAGTTAGAGCTGTGTTTACATACAGAGCAATGCATCCATTATATTAGCCTGGGTTGTATGCCATATGTTTTTTTTTTTTAACCAGTGGCATATACCGTGGAAGTCAGGACTAAACATGAGATATTTTATATGCCTAAAAATATATGCATCTTAAGGTGAAGTTGGAAACTTTATACAACAACAGTATAGAAAAACTAAATGGATTTTTCTACACCAGTTTATAGATGAGCTGTAATGGTTGTAGTTTAAGGTCACCGCCTGGTGAAAAAATTTTTTTTTAAATTGTGACATTATTGTCCTGAATCAAACAAAGACATTTGGGTTGTTCAACACCTTATTAAAACCTGGAAAGAACCATCAACTTTGAGGAAGAAACAAAAATCATGAATGTCCATCAAAGATCACTTAAACACCTGGTGCAGTTGCAGAACTTATAGCTATGTTTAATTGTGAAATCAAAAAGGATTCCCACACATAAAATGTGATTAGAACTCAAAGGATTGGGACTAAAAAGCTGTGTGGCAATAAGACAAACACACGTTAGTGAGACTACTCAGGAAAAGGTTTGCAAGGGAAGATAAAGATTGGACAATTGGACTCATCATGCATAGCAGCCACTGTACAAGCCTCTGGAGGCAGTGTTAGGATCTGGGTTTGCTTTAAGTTGGTCATGTCTAGAATCGTAGCAATGTTATGTGGCAATAAAATGAAATCAGCTGACGACCTGCATGTACTGCAGGACCAGGTTATCACACCTATGGAGTTTTTCTTCTCTGATGGTACAGGCATATTCCAGGACTTAAATTGTGAAAGAATGGTTCTGGGAGCATGAGGAATCATTTTTACACGTGAACTGATCACCACACCGCATGCTGTAATCAAAGCTTAATGCGATCGAAAAAAATCTTAGGTGTGATTATGCTTGTACAGTGTATTGTAATTTGTACACCAGCCGCAACAATTCCATTATAAGTGGTTTTGCAGTAAACAGGCAAAATGTGTTGAAATTCTTGCTCATGGTGATTTCACATATGCCACATACCTAATATTGAGAAAATTTGAATAAATAATCAATATGAAGAGAATTCATAATTCCTAAGAGCAAAGAACACATCTGGACAATTATGTCATCTTTAAAAAAAAATTCAAAGTATCCAAAATTATTCCTAGCAACAAATTATATTTATATCATATGCTAATGCTGGAATTCTGCAATGGAGTGCACTTAATACGACATGGGAATTGGGAATGTGCTCTGGGATACGTTGGATTGCTTAGAATACAAATTTATTCATACAATAAGGAATAGATGCTTCGTACTTTATTGGTTTATATAGGGATATCTTAGAAAATGTCTGAATTCTTTGATGAATTGATGTGACACAACGTCTGTCTTTATAGATGAAATACTTCAATAGCTTCTCAACAACAGCCTAGACAGTTTGTTCAGGTTTCATCTTAAAATGTCTAAGGTCTCACTTAGCCTAGGCCTGAATCTTTTAGAGCATGGAGGTGATTTCATTAGGTTTGTGGCTGGCTGGCTGAATGGTGTTAACCCTTAAAATGAATACCTCAGGTCACTAGTGAGCTGTAACTTGATTTGCACTTAGCTACCTCGGGCATTTTTTTTTTTTTTAGATAGACCCCTAGATTTTCAATGTATTCATGTCATACCAATACATTATTTCAGTTTAAATTATTACTGCATTTAATAATATGTAGCATTATTATGTAGTCTACTTCTTGATAAAATATCTGTGCAAAAGGTCTAAGGAACAATATTTTCAGTCTTTGCAAAATATCAAAGAATCATCATTCACTCTCTATATGGAGCTTTAGGGTACGAGGTGGGGTACACCCTTGACAGAGTTCAAATCCATCGCAGGGCACACACTCACACATTCATTCACAACTAAGAGCAACAGGAAACGCCAATTAGCCTATTCCTCAAGTCATTTGCATGTAGCAGGAAACTCCACACACAGAGGGTTGAACCCTTGACCAAGACCACCGTGCCGCCATCACCAAATATAATTTATTTAATTATAAAACAGACTATTTATATGATATTGTTTGAATTTGTTGTCTTCTTGTCTATCAGTTAAGCTTAAATCCTTTGTGGAAACCAAAATATAATGTGGTCAAAGGGTTAAATAAGTCAAAAATACACCACATAACATTAGTTGAAATGCTGCCTGAATAAAGAACTGCACCATCGCTTCACCAGCTCTTGCAGTGTGGCCATTTTTTATTTTTTATCCGCCGCACTTTGCCGCTAGTGCTTCATGCCTCGGGTGACAGGAATCCAATTTCACCGTGTCTTCAGGAAAGAATATCTCAGGCTGATGAGAGCTATTGGGCATGTGGAAGATGCAGCTTCCGTCTCCTTATTCTTCTGCTGCTCTCAGGGACTCGTGTCCTTCTACCAGCCAGGTACATTCACGCAGGTGTCCCTGCCAGGGGTCAGAGCCAGCTTTGGGTTTTTGGAATAGGGATGTGTGGAAATGAATTGAGGCCTGTTAGAGGAAAGAGACTTTAAGTGGCATGAGGCCAGTGAGGTCCATGTCTGCAGCGCTTCCTGTCATTGTCCATGTGAAAGCAGGGAATGCTAGTCTGGACAGTATTTCTTGCAGACATGACGTAGGGAGTTTTGTTTTAAATGTTTTGTAGTGAAAGGAGTGAGCACGGAGGATGTCGTCTATTTATTTCAATTATTTATATCTTGTTTTTGGTTTAAATAATTAAATCAGTGCTACAGTAATGTCAGGTCGTATTCAAGATTTCCCATAATTTCACATGATTTCAGTATTCATGATATTCACCATGACAGAGAGGAAAACGTTCTTATAGCATTATGTGCTTGATGTTTTAATGGTGATGTTTCTCAACATGGCTAAGGTTTCTGCTTGGTGCTAAGTGTAAATGCAGTGTACTTGCAGCTGTATAGGATTATGTCCTAATAAATTACCAACACAGTGGTCCTCTGCAATTTAGCAGTTCTGGAGGGCGAGCTCTTAAGGCGACATTTCATATTGTGAAACTCATAGTTTCACCCATAGAAAATTATGTAAATGCAGATAATCCGTTCCAGCCACCAGAAAATATTACCAATATTACCAATTTCGCTATAAACATATTTTTGCATATAAAAACAATCATGATATGTACATGAAGTAACATTTTTAATAAATAGACATTAAACCTCACCTTACCTTAATTTATGATTTCTATAGCACTGACTGCTTTAAACATGAAACTGAAAATGGCCCCGTTTTCCTCTTGCTTCCGTACTTGCTAACATTCTTGGGGCTCATGGTGCTATGTCTTAACTAAATTTTGTACAAAATACAAAAATATGTACACTCACTTTGCTTGGCTTTCTACTGATGCAAACAGGTTTTGAACGAACTTAGCCAGCGTTCAATCTGTTCGGTTCACTCATATGCCGAAAATGCTGTATATGCCTAATTTTTCTTGAAAAAATCATGAGGCGAGGTGTTCATATGCTGAGATCCCACTGCACATTTCAGGAACATGCTGATATTCCCATCGGCTCAGTCTGATTTCGTTTGCTGGTAATGCTACCCTCAAAAGCAAAGTTGCAATTTATATTGACATTTAGGGTAGGGTCTGGACAACATTCACACACACATTCACATGAAAACACCATGCACACACACCCCAAGGCGAGATTTGAACTCAGACCCTGGAGGTGCAAGGTGACAGTGTTAAATACTTCATTATGACACTATAGTTTTGCTAGGATGTTTTGAGGTTTTAAACTCAACGAAGCTAAATATTGTGGTGTTTGAATCCTACTCTAGCCTCCTGCACCCTGGAGCTCTCAGGCAGGTGGGGTGTACTCTCATTCTCACGTGGCATCAATTGTAGCGGCACTAGCCAATCATGTGCATCTGGGGTTTATTCTCTTATTAAGCTTGTGCCTCAAAGGAAGCAAATTATACCCTTCACCCTCCCTGTTAAAATTAAATTTTCAGTTATTCTAGAGAATTTGAATTTCTCATTAAAGGTACAATTTCTTTTACACTGTATATCCTATTATTATTGTACAGTTCTTAGAAAAAAACCTAAATTTAAATATCTATTGGCCAAGAAAATGGCAATTGGTTTATTATGAAAACATCACATGTTTCAGTATGAGTGTGACATACCAGTATACCAGTCTCTTCTTTCCATTACCTGCAAATTTATTCACAACACGTTACATGAAACCTTTTAGAGCAACTACTGTCTGAAGAAGACTCACGTTACCTCAAAGACGTTACCTTTAAACATCCTGCACCTGTGATCTGCTAAAACTGACCACAGGATAGTATTTTCATTCATATCATGCAAAACTTTACAGTGTAAACTTTACAAAAACGTTAATGTCAAGAGTTCTGTCCTGACTGAGATATTAAATACTTTGGTTCCCTATTTGAAGGATTTTCTAACTTTTCCTGAGTATGTATTTTTAGATTATTATTATTATAATAATAATAATTATTATTATAGTGCTGTACTATATTTCATTTCAGATGCATCTCTAAAGATTCTATAGAGATTATATCAGGCTTGGAATTTCAACCTTATATATTTTATACTCTAATAGCTATTGTACCATGTGTGCTTCTCACCAGCTCATGTTCCAAGAATCATCTGCACACACACACACACACACACACCACTGATTAGTCACAGTTGTGTGGAAACGATACCAGGAGCTTTATGATTATTTATTTATCTATTTCCATAATTTAACCGCTCGGCTGGAGGAGCTTGCTTTCCGTTTCACTGCTGTTTTAGACGACTCTTCTGTGCTCCCTTCCGTTCCTTCATGCGCAAAGCGACACAACGAATTTGATACGCGCAGGATCTTAGAAATTTGATTCTGAAAGAGCATGTGTGTGTGTGAGAGAGACACACACATGCACAGAGAGACAGACAGGAGTAAAGGAAGAGAGAAACAGAGAGAGAGAGAGAGAGAGAGAGAGAGAGAATGGAAAAAAATGGAAATGTTCATCTTATAAAATTTGATGGTGATGATTTTAGAGTTTGGAGTTTGGTACAGGGAGGGAGAGAGAGAGAGAGAGAGAGAGAGAGAGAGAGCGAGAGAGAGAAAGGATGTTGTGTGAGGACACCGTAGAGGTGACAGAGAAAAAGATGCTACCTCTCTTCCTCTCTTCCTACTCTCTTGCTTTCTGTCATTCCCTCACTTGCTCTCTCCCTCGCTCTCTCTCTCTCTCTCTGCAGCAGTGGTTGTGTTCAGATGACAGAGGGGTAGGTGACTCATCAGGGAGCTGCTCACAACTACAGACAGAGAGAAAACGAAGGATGGGGGTGGGGGAGAGTGAGACAGAGAGACAGACAGAATAAGAAAGGGTGGGAAGGAGAGAGAGAGAGAGAGAGAGAGAGAGAGTGCGCGCAAGACAGTGATGAATTCAGATCCGTCTTGCTTGACTGCTGCTGTTTATTGGTCCACAGAAGCTTCTGGAAAGACACTAATGACTCCTCCCCCATGAATCAGAGACAGGGTGTGTTAGTGTGTACATGCCTGTGGGTGTGTGTGTGTGCGTGTGTGTGAGTTGTGGTTATAGTGTGAAAGAACCTCCTGGTTGTCACTATACTCTTCCAGGAACTGGGTATACGACGAGTGTGACAATAAAACGTCACCTTGCTTTGTTGCGACTCCAGTATTATTGACATAGTAAATACGGTGTACCCTCTCAAACACGAAGCATCCCTTCTTGCTGGGAAGAAAAGAGTCGGCTAATGTACACCATGTCCGACAGAACACGATACACGGCATTTATTGCAATGTTTAATCGTTCTGCAAAACACTAGCACGAAAATATCTGCTGGTTTCTTTGTTTCGAAGTAGTTTAATGAAACAACTGCCAATGAGAAGGTACGTTTTAATATCGAATCTCATTAAAAATGCTGGTGAATTCAAATGAGTACGGGTTGGTTGTTGTTTGATTTCAAACCATCATAAGAGTCAAAAACAAATCCCACTATTAAACTATATGTGACATACAGTATGGTGAAAAAGTCTTGAGCCACCCCTCATGTGTACAGGTTCGCGGGGGCCTGGAACATATCCCAGGACACTTAAGGAACGATGTGTGGTACACCCTGGACAATTCGTCCCCGGGCACACTATAGGCAGTTTGGGAACACCAATTAGCCTAATCTGCATGTCTCTGGACTGTGGGAGGAAACCTGAGGGAAACCCACCAAGCACAGAGAGAACTCCACACACACATACCTGAGTTGGGAATCGAACCCTCGACCCTGTAGGTGCGACAGTGCTAACCACTACACCACACTGGCGCCATCATTTGTGCCTAAAGACACAATTTAAAAATTTGTTGTTTATGTAACAACCTTAGCAGCAACCTCATTTCCCCTCTTATCTGTTCCAACCACACAGCATTCAGCATCACCAGTATACTAATGACTGGCCTGGTCATCTGTCATCATCTGCACCAGTTTCTCACTGGTTCCTGTCTTAAATTAGATTCTTTTTATGCTTAAATGATTCATAGGTTAGTGTGCGGCTAAAAAAACAAACAAACAAAAAAAAAACACTGTGACTGGACTGGACAAAATTGTGCCAAAGAAAGTCCTTCAGGAAGCCTGGAGAACTATTCCTCAAGACTACATTAAAAATACAAGAGAGTCTGACTCATTGGAAGCAAAATATGAAGGAATGAGGGTTGGCGCAAGACTTTTGTACAGTATGAATCAGTGGTACATTATAACCATAATACGTTTTAAACATAGTATTGCAGCAAAACATTTATCGCGGTATTAATATTGTGTTCTGTCGCCGAACTCTACTTGAAAGTCACACTTACGCAGGCTGTAATTTTGATTCATTATCTCTCAACTTTCTCATAGTGTGGGTTGTACTTTTATATTTTCAAAAGCAGAAAGATTTTTTATTTCCGGTTTCTGGAATGTATGAACAACACTAAATCACCTCCATAACAATGTCTTTAAATGTTTTCGGAAAATATACCAAAGGATTGTTTTGTGATTTTGTCTTCGGTTTTTGGGCAGCTAAACATTTCCACACCGCTGTCATGTTGACAAATTGAGAAAACAGAAATCAGTTAGATTTATGTGTGAATTTGTGTATAAAACACAATTTTGAGGTGAGGAGTGGAGAAACAACGTCAAAATGGAATGTATGGCGAAAACGACTTTCTTGTCGCATTGTAGTTCGAGCTGTGATTCTTAAAAACACACACCATTAATACAGTTTCGCAGACAGCTTAGCGAGAACCCGTATCGATAAAGTGTGTAAGGGCGTTGATCTCGGATCAGATTCTACCGCGAGTATAGATCTTATTGTGTACTCTGTACGAGTCAGTCTGCTTTAGAAACAGATTATTCTCCCTGAAAACAGATAGATACTGAGAAAAAATCTTGGAAACATCTTCCCTCCATCCAATATACCTTCGAGACTGGTCTCCCATAGCAACGCAGCATTATCTGTGGTGTGTGTGTGTGTGTGTGTGTGGTGGCTGAGCTATTATAGTAAGGCACTTGTGAAGGCCACCCTGTCTTGAGAGCTAACGTTCACTGTTCGATCATTTTACAATATCAGTTGTGTTCGACCTGTGTCCACTGACATGAGCTGAGTATGTTTAAATTGTTGTTTTAAATTCGTTTACAGAATCAGTATTCACATTTTAATTTCTAGTAGTGCTACTAAGTATGTGAGAATTATCATTATCGACCATCGCAGTCACATGGTTCACCATTTAATGTACTTGGAGTTTGTGATCACACTGTGTAATATAAATATGTGAAAACATAATACATATACATACAGTAGATGTAAAATGTTTCTTTAAAATGATACATAAATGGTCATAAGCATTTAAGCACTGTTGCCACACACATCTGAGATTGGAGGTGCGAATCTCGCCTTTCTCCATGTGCTTTGTGGGTTTTCTCAAAGTCAATAATGAAGCAATATCACAACCTTTAACTGTTGTATAAAAGCGATATCACACTCAAGGTCATGCTGTTGTACTGAATATCAGCACAGTTGTGATGCAGTCGTAGACACGAGGGTGCTGCCCGAGTACTGATGATATTACAGCCGTGCTGATATTCAGTACAACAGCACAATCGACAGAGTATGGTTTGTTTGTTTGTGTAACCATTATGCTGCGCCAACACATATCCTTTCACTACTAGTGGAACTACCGTTGAGCTTGTGACAGACAGTTAGTGGAATCAACTGGGGGAAAAGTAGTTTAAAATTCTTACCGGTACTATGTAGCCAAAAGGTGAGCAGGTGGTAGACAGACCTGAGGAACTTATATATATATTTCCCCTTATTATGTCGTAGAATGTCATATAACTTCCATAGTTGAATCCTAAATAGTAATAAATGGAAAACTATAATCCCTTGTTCCACACACCAAGTAGTGCCCTTGATCAGGCACTAGAGAGTTATTTTGGATTCAGCCTTGTGTTAGAAGCTGGTTAGCTTTGTAGCTTGCATTACCTTTAAACAGAACAACAGTGACAGTTCGGAGGCAATTCAGAATGACATAGAAGCAGTTAATAAGGAGACAAAGTGGTGTTTGCCCATGTGTTGTTAAAGATGACATAACCTTATTATATAGACTATAGATAGATATATAGATAGATAGATAGATAGATAGATAGATAGATACAACTTTATTGTCAGTTCATAGCACAGGTACTCAGCAACGAAATGCAGCTTAGCATTGACCAGAAGTGCAAATGTTGACGATGTGCAACTTATACGGTGCGGGTTAAATA
>JAQMYG010000010.1:11245383-11258870 GCA_030014215.1 Clariallabes teugelsi
AATACATAAAATGTAAATATTTCAACATGTGAATGTGTCTCTTATTATCTCTTTTAAAAAGCCAATTTTCTATTTGTCATTGGTTTGGAAGTATAAATGGTGTATTTCTAGTGAGTTGTTAAAGGTTTTTTTTTTTTATTCATTTATATTGCATCTGGTAGTCTACCTGTTACAATAACAATAACAGGGTTAGCCTACAAGTTTATCAGTCCAGTAGATTACATGATTAGCAGCAGAGGTGGCCTGGGAGTGGAGTCAAATTCCCGGCCTGAATTATTGTCCCAGTCCGCCACTGGGGTACACCCTGGACAGGGTGCCAATCCATCGCAGGGCACATACACACACACACTCACCCACCCACACACTACGGGCAATTTGGGAACGCCAATTAGCCTAACCTGCATATCTTTGGACTGTGGGAGGAATCCCACCAAGCACGGGGAGAACATGCAAACTCCATGCACACAGAGACGGGAATCGAGCCTGGCCGGGGAATCGAACCCAGACCCTGAAGGTGCAAGGTGACAGTGCTAACCACTACACCACCGTGCCGCTGGCGGCAACATATATATATATATATATACACACACACACAGTCTGTACCTGTGTGTATGGGTTTGTTGATGTGTGACTTATTAGTCTCATACATCTCAGTTTGTCCCAGTGGCCAGTGACACAGTGGTGTGGGGCAGTGTGTGTGGCAGTGCATGTGTGTTTATGTGTTTATGTGTGTGTGTGCGCGATCTTTCAAGCATGGCAAGAAATGCTTATGCTCAGCCTAGCACATCACACCAGCATCTGCGCAGCTGTGATGGTGACTGCTCCACTGAGATGGAGCACACACACATACATGCACACACAGAATATTGGCAGGTGGCATTTACTTGATATGACCTGATATTCAAGAGAAGCTTATTATTATTTTATTATTATTTAATCAGTTTAAACTCATTTTTAGATTTCTTGCTTTGAATTTCAGAGCAAGTATAAATAATAAAAAATGATGCGATTAATCACAATTTGGTTCTTTTTACAACGGGATGCTAACCTACAGTTCCCATTTCCAGATCGCATCATATTCTACAGAATGCAGAATGTGTATATAATTTTACTGGTTCTAACACTGTAATGTAAAGCATTACAGTGATTATTTTTAACATACAATGCTCACATCTAAACTGATCATATAAAAGTTTGGCATTTCAAAAGGGACTGGCGACACTGGTACCAGCCTAGATCATGCTGACCTTTATCCTTAAATGCACATTGTTTAAAAAAAAAAAAAAAAAGAAAAAGTAACAACTGGGACACATACTGTACAACTACAAACAAGGTCACGAGACTTCTTCTGAAACCCTGCTGCCTCCCAACAGCGTGCCGTTTTTAATCTTGCACGTATGTGGGAGTGTGTGTGTGGGCGTATGTTTGTTTTGCAAAAACCTGTAAATGGGTTTCAGAGGTACAGAGAGTGATGCACGAACCCCGAGCCGTGTATACATTTCACAGACGGGCTTTAATGGGGGAACGTCTGTGGCTTTTTTCCCCCTAGAGGCTGAGTTATGTGCGTACGTAGGTGGTGTGCGTTCTTGTTCTCAGGACTAGCAGAGTAGTAAAACATCACAGACAGGAGCTCTTGAGAACGAGTGAGAATCAATTGTTCGAATGCGCTCAGACTGTGTTGGATAGATTTTTGCAAGAGGGTTGGTGATACCAGAAAGCATATTGCATCACAACATTGAAGACAATGAAGACATTATCACAATATATAGAATGTATCGGCATATTTAGTAGGCCTGCAAATTTCCACATTTCTCTTTTCTGATACTAAACAATCAATAGCCAAATATAAAGACATTTTTAAAAATCAGTTTACATTTATTTAAACAATTTTAAATATTAGTTACAGTATGTAAGTCAAATGATGAATAAGCCCAGTTTAAACAAACAGAATGCTTTGTCTGCTATCACTATTATTGTTATTAATAATAATAATAATAATAATAATAAGACTAAAGGCAATAAGGTTGTTAAAACCCATTTAAAACTGATGATGTGTAGTACACAGTAGCATAAATGCAATGTGCCTATTTGTGGAATACAAGCTAATAGTTATGCAAGCTACAGAAAAATGTTGTGTAAAACAAACTTTTTAAATTATTGGTTAATGCATTTTTACTCATTTACATTCTTAGCGGCTATCAATCGGTTAATCATTAATTATTAACATCCCTAATATTTCGCCTATAACCTTTTAATAAGAAGCACCGTGTCATTCTTCATCACAAAATGAATATACCATTTCAAGCCATGATTTCTGACCATGTCAGGTGTTGATGAATTTTCTACTATAGCAGCTTTGTTTTATGCGTTGGCTGCAATGCAAATCACAGGTTTATATCATTCTGCGTCTTCTTGTGTGATACTGTTTCTATAGTAACAACTAACTCACAGGGCCTTGCATAGCGGAGGTGCCATGATCATTTAAAATAGATTAGATTAGATTAGATTTATTTAGATTTTACTTTATTGTTGTTGTGCAAAGCAAATATACAGGGCAACAGTACAGGATATGGAAATATATTAGTTAACAACAACAACAACAAAAATTTTTTATCACTAATACAAAAAGATTTCTTTGAAAAGACATCCATTTAACATTTTAGGAGGCATCTCTCATGTCAGCACTTGAAGAGTTGAGGTTTTGCGACGCAGGAAAAAATGCTTAAGCATAGAGGACTTTGCAGTTTCTCTGCAACAAATGAAAGAAAATGAAGGAATTTATTTTTTTAAGCTCAAAGGCTGATAATGAGAAATCGAGTGTGTCATTCTGTAATAAAAAAAAAAGTAACTTCAGTGTGAAAAAATTTGTAGCCCAGTACCTTGTTGTTAATTATTTTTCTTTAACAACATTCCGTATTGTGCTTTCTTCCTTATGTACTACCCTGGTTATACACTGTAAAAAATTAATCAGCGTTGAAGCAGATTTAATTAAAAATATAAATGAATTTAAAGAAATACTAAGTAATACTAAAAAATTAATTTACAAAAACATAACATATACATAGTATGTCTACTAAAAACAAACAACTAATATTTCCGAATTTATTTGTTACTTGCTGCAAGAGGAACTAAGAAGCAAGTAACAAATTAATTGGGAGGCAAGTGTTCTTCAGCAAGCTTTGTTGAGTGTGCTGATTTTGGCTTTGTCCCATGACAGGCCAATGACCTGAAGGTCTTCAGAGAACATGCAGCACCAGGTACCACACAGTCATCCTTGCTTCTCTTTCCATGTGGAAGGGTCAAAGGAATGGCATTGCTTGGGTGCCACATTGGCTGCAAATGTAAAATATGTCTGGTGAATCTCAGGTTCCAGTCCTGAGTATATAGAATATACAGTATATTTCTTTGTTGATAACCCAGTCACATTACGAAACATGCAGAATTTGTCACAGGCATCGTTGACGAAAGACATTTAGTTTCCCTGCGAAACGTTCAGACAAACTTCCATGTCTTCCAGCCATAGATTTCGCTTCGGAATTTCAGTAAGTAGATTATTTATAATAATATATGTTGTTGAAATATCTTTAGAATTATTGCTGTAATAATTTTGCTTATTTTCCCTAACATAGATACCACATTTCTAGCACACATTTCTAATCGGTGTTTGATTCCCACCTTGGCTCTGTGTGCATGGAGTTTGCATTCCCTGTGCTTGGTGGGTTTCCTCCGGGTACTCCAGTTTTCTCCCACAGTCCAAAGACATGCAGATTTGGCTAATTGGTGTTCCCAAATTGCCTGTGGTGTGTGAATGAAATTGTGAGGGTCTGTGCCCTGCGATGGATTGGTTCCGCATCCAGGGTGCACCCCGCCTCTTGCCCAACATCCCCCAGGATAGGCCATAGACCCCCGCGACCCTGTAGAGGATAAGCGGTATAGAAGAAGAAGGAAAGATACCACATTTTACACTATAGTTGTTGTTGGTCTTTCCCGTCGAGGGTTTGCCACAGGGGAGCATCCCTTTATCCCACAAGTGATTTAGTGATTGCCTCACTTTTGCAGCTAGTGGTCATTCAAAGACCTGCACGTTTTGCCACTTGCGCATTGGACTTTTTTTTGGACGTTGCCCTTTGGTGAATACCAGTGACGACATCTGACTGTGATAATTGAGGAGCAATGATTACTGGGAACTGGGACAAATGTAAACAAGAAAAAGAACAAGGTGTAATGTACAAGGTACAGAATCTTTTCATTCAGTCACATTCTGTAAAAGGGAAGACTGAGACTATCCCATGAGACTTTGTGCATGAGGTGAGGTACATCCTGGGAAAGATACCACATTTTACTTTTCACAGTGTATGGTGGTGTTTTAATGTAGCTTCAATCAAATTCTACCTACTTTGTCATTGGATTTACATCCATCATAAAGAAACTTTGATTTATGATTGTGTGATATTGGAAAATTCAAACAATGCACTAAACTCATGAAGACATAAACACTACGAAAGGGCCATAAAGATACAAACCTTAATAGAGTGGAATATTAAGGTGTGTATTATAGTGTACTACGGTGGGCATTGGTGGCTCAATGGTATGTTTCTCACCTGCCTTGCGTAAGGCCCAGGTTAGATTCTCAAGCCAATGCCCAATCCCCCTCCAGTGGATGTAGTGCTGGTCCCAAGCCTGGATAAAATGGGAGGGTTGCGCCAGGAAGGACATCCAGGGTAAAATCTATGCCAAGCTTGTGTGCTAAATGGACGGTCCCCTGTGGCAAACCCTCGATGGGAAAGACCAACAACAACTATAGTGTAATATGGTAAACTATAGTACATAGTGTGGTATTTATGGTCATTACCATAGTATCCACCATTGTATTTTATATAGTATCAGGGTAGGTACTTGGGCACTTCAGTGGGTACCATGGTAGTACTAATGAAATGCACAACTGTACTGTTGTGCATAACCGTTAAGTGAATACCCTGAATATCATGTTGTGGCACTTCAGCTGGTACCGTGGTGCGTACCTCAATACTTTGGTGAATACCATGGTACCAACGTTCAGAAGGTATCTAATATGGTATGTTTGTAGTATAATACCGGGTAGTATGGTTACCATGGACCATTGTACCAAAGTACATACCACAATAGAATCACATACCATAGTAAAGCAATGAAGCACCTGGACTTCCGTAATACCTATATCATGGTAAGCTTTCTTATGGGTTATATAGAACACAGTAACTGCAGTTAGTATAGTTAGTGTGTTACTGTACCCTGTATACTGTACATTATATTGATTAGCTATCACTCAGTTTTCTAATCAAACATTTCCCCAAGTCCATTAAAAACAAAGAAGCTAGCGAGTATACTGTAGGTGCAGGAAACGATCTCCGTTGTCATTCCTTTGCACCGTTTGCTGTGTGAATGAATCGAGATGGAGATTTTTTTCATTATGTTTTAATTGATTCAGTTAATTCCAGCTTTGAGGATTCTTCGTTGTTCACCATTAATACGTATATGATACGGGTGATTAAAGTTCATTTTGTAACACGATAACGTAATGCCTCAAGACGCCACTTAACCGAATACCCCTCCTCTTCTCCTTCCCACTCACTACCACACAAACACTCTTTCTTTTCTGTTGTCTACTTTTCTGTCTGTATATCCTCCCCTGCTAACACACACACACACACACACACACACTGGCCACACCACCCACACATAACTTACTCTCCTAAATACACCCATTTTCTTCCTTTCTCATTCCTACACACACATACGCACACACATAGAGGGGTCTGGCTAAATAAAGGAAGACAAAGCGTTTTTTGAGAGCGTCTCAGCACAGGACAGGGCTGCGATCAATAGCGTTTCCACTGTAGCTGAAAAGCTCTCAGCACTCACTCAGTATTGGAGTGTCAGCACCTAACGTCAAAGAGCACCCTTCCTTATTTGCCTTCTCAGCCCCCCTCTCCATACACACACACACACACACACACACACACACACACACACACGAGCGCTATCCTTTTCTTAATCTAAAGCCAAAAAGGCAATCATTTGTCACCTCTTGTCAGTTTAGGTGTCTCACCATACGTTTTTAATGTTGGCCCCTGTTTTTTTTTTTTTGCCCAAAAGATAAATTCTCATCTTCACAAAACTGCATCGATTTGTGATCAGGCTTCATCAGTAGCGTTGTAAATTACCTTTCCTTGTTTGGAAATCAAGAGAGAGGTTTTTTTTCCCCCATGTGCAACAATCAAAGGCGTTTGTCTCAACATCCTACTAGCGTATAATCATTCATTGAACCGATCGCATCGCGTTTCCATTTCAACAGCAGCGCAGACATTCTTTAAAGGGATATTTTGGTGTTTTTCATTTTTCCATTTGTCCATAGACACAAGGTGCCTATGTGGAGTTACCACACCTGTAAGACCTGGACAAACTCTCTGTGACATCACTCATAGTTTTTCTGGAGATGCTCAACTGTGGGAGCTCTGGTCTTAGCCATCTTGGGACGACGTGTCTAAACCCTGGTTAATCCAGGAATGCGTGACTGGGTAAATAAAACGTAGCCTGGCTGTTGGTTGGAACTTACCACTTACCTCAGTTACCACAAGCTATCTAGTTTAGCTTTAGCTTAGCTAAAATACTTAGATAGCTAAGTTTAATTTACACCCTGACGTTACTTTGCATTTGGCTGAACCGTACCCTACACGTCATCCATACTGTACACGTCGTCCTGGGACAAATTCAAATTCAAAAACAAATTTGTTTGTTGTTGTTGTTGTTGTTGTTGTGTAGTCAGCTGCAAATGTGTTTATTCCTGTTGCAATGCTCTTCCTTTCCGCATGGGGGGCTACAGCGATTGCCTCACTTTTGCAGCTAGTGGTCTTTCAAAGACCTGCACGTTTTGACACTTGCGCATTGGACTTTTTTTTGGACGTTGCCCTTTGGTGAATACCAGTGACGACATCTGACTGTGATAATTGAGGAGCAATGATTACTGGGAACTGGGACAAATGTAAACAAGAAAAAGAACAAGGTGTAATGTACAAGGTACAGAATCTTTTCATTCAGTCACATTCTGTAAAAGGGAAGACTGAGACTATCCCATGAGACTTTGTGCATGAGGTGAGGTACATCCTGGACAGAATGCCAAACCATTGCAGGGCACACACACATACACACACTATGAGCAATTTGGGAATGACAATTAACCTAATCTGCATGTCTTTGGACTGCGAGAGGAAACCGGAGTACCTGGAGGAAACCCACCAAGCACTAGGAGAACCTAGAAACTCATGCACACAGAGCGTGAGGTGGGAATCGAACCCTCGACTCTGGAGGCCCGAGGCCACAATGCTATCCACTACGCCACCACGCTACCACAAAGTATAGATGTGCTAGAGAGAGATGAGATTCGAGTACTCCTTTAACTGAAATCCCTGCGTGCTATAATGTTGAAAGAGTTATAAGAGTGTAATCTGTAGAGGTCATTTAACGTCTACTTCAGTCACTGTTACATTAGATGGTGTTAAATTTGTGACAACAGATTTTATAACGGATTAGCAAACACAAACTAAAGACTTCGATAATGTCTTAAAAGTGGAGCTAACGTCACTTTTTCCACTTATTGTAATTCCGCCGTCTGAGGCAAACATGTCTTCTGCAACCTGAGCAGCTAAAGAACATTTTTTAAAGTAAAAGCAAACCTCATGCTCAGTATACACACACACACACACACACATACAACCATCTCCAACTTCTGCCTCTTGCTGAAGTTACCTCTTCTCATTAACAAGTGTTAGAAAGTGCGCTCCAGAGCTGATTAGCAATCTTTTTGTCCCTCTCCAGCTGCCGTTGTCATTCTGAGCACAGCCGTGTTGCCTTTTCTCGGGCGCCCATGTTGGTTCGGCGTCCTCGGTTCAAAGGTGCCACATTTGCATTGCATGAGGCTCGAGTGCACGCACGTACACACACACCCTCCTCCTCAGCGTCCCAGAGGACATGAGACACACCTCGTCCAACACCACACCGCACACACCGGCCAATCGGACGACCCGGCACGGAGCGTCTCCATGACAACCGAGGCGGCCCATCCCAGATGGTCTCAATGTTGCAGACACAAAAAGAGGGGATTGTGGTGGTTATGGGGGGGGGGGGGGTGCAGGGGGAAGTGGGGGGTGTAAAGGGGAAAAAGAATAAGAGAAAATAGTGGTGCAGTTACACTTTGGCATGTTGAGGGGGTTTTACTGGGAGGTTAGAGAGTGTAAAACTATACTGGGACTAAACTGGACTGGAACTGGTCTTAGTGTGCGTGTGTTGGTGTATGTGTGTGTGTGTGTGTGTGATACTCCAATGGGGCCTAGGGAATAGGAAAAAAGTGCCTTTGGAAAATGAAAGTTCAAGAACGAAGAGAGAGAGAGAGCGAGAGATAGAGAGACTGTGTGTGTGTTTGTGTGTGTGTGAGAGCAAAGGCACACTAGACTCTACAGATCGCTGTATTTGTGTCTGCAAAGGTTTTAATTGGACTTTTCCATCTCTGAAGCTTAATGTATGGCTGATGCAATGCACTGACACACACACACACACACACAAACACACACACACACACAGTCTAGAATAGAATAAAATTCAAACCTGAATTCTCAAATCAGATTTATTTTCCCTTAAACATCTCTTTCCCTTTACTCCCTCCACCCCCACCCCCTTCTCTCTCTCTCTGTTTCTCTCTCGCTCTCTCTCTCTGTCTGTCTATCTTAATTTCCTAGACTGTGATACGATGCTTATTGTATGTGCTGAGAGCCTGGTTAGTATTCAAAGTCCGACACCGATGAAGAAGAGAGAGAGAGAGAGAGAGAGAGAGCAATATTATTCTCTATATCCATTCTCCTCCTTACATTAAAAAGGAAGGGAAAGCGTGCGCTCCGTCTCTCCGCTGCTGATGCTTATCCTACTAAATGAGTTTGAGAAAGTGAGAGAGACGAATGAGGAAAAATAAAATAAACCTTTATCTCTTTCTTCCTCGCTTTGCTTCTCCATGGCACCTTGATGCTGTAGAAGAAAAAAAAAAAAAAAAAAAAGATGACAAGAGAGAGAAGATTATCACACCATCGCTTTGATTTTACGTATGAGTCACTGGCTGCGATGTTTGATATTAATTATGACAAATATGACACCCCCGTCACCGGCTGTTCCTCTGCATACTGATGAGGCTCGTCTGCAGCCGAGTATGCTGGAGTATCAAACGTGACGATGACCTAGCCAAACAATACAGAGCACTCATCTTAGAAAATCAATATAATTGCCTCAGTGTGTGTGAGAAAGAGAGAGAAAGAGAGAGAGAGAGAGACAGAGAGAGAATGCAAATATCTCATAAACGAGCTCTGTAATTGTCAGCGTCACAATTATAATAACAGCTCTGCTTTGCTGTTTCTGGCCACACACAGCCCTTGGTGAGGATCAATATGTCGGAGTGCATGCTGTGTATTAATATGTGTGCTCGCCACGTCTGTGCATGCTTGTGCACACGTTCGTGTGGGGCTCGGTGTGTGTGTGTGTGTATATGTGTGTGTGTATGAATATAAATGCTCTTCGAGCCAGGAGGAATCTGAAGGAAGGGACGTGAGAACCTGTCTGCTACTGTTTCCATAGCAACCCAGCCAGAGCAGGGCCAGAAGTGTGTGTATGTGTATGTGTGTGTGTGTGCGCTTGTGGGGTGCTCATAGCTTCTGGAATATGGATGAATCTGACAGAGAGAAAGGGAGAGAGATTTTTTTTTTTCCTCGTACCCCATAATACAAGCTTAACTAACACCGCGTTACGATCGCATTAACTGTCAGAAATGTGCGTTTCATCTCAATCTAGCGTGTTAGCTAGCCAGCTACTACACCGCCAGCATGTAAATGATGAAATTGAGCTATAGTGACACTAACGCCGTTCCTAGAGTGTATAGAAATAAGAACGTACACGAATGCGCCACTGTAAACATTACAGCTGTTATATTTTTAACGATGAGCTTAACGAGACATCGTAGTCACGGACGCTACTGATAAAAACGCAAATTCACGGTGGTACTGTAAGTGTAAATTTATATGGATTATTAAAAAAGTACCACGTACCAAAAAAGTTGCAGTTGTCGGCAAACGTATTCATGATTTTATATGATTTAGTTCTAAAATTGATAAATTCCTTTAAAATAAACCACAGCCTTTGTAGAAAATACAAACCGCTTCCATCTCCTGCAAATACTCGCATTTTGTGAGAGTATCTACTTTTCTTTTTCTTTTAAGCTTATGGGCGTTTGGTGCAATAATGCCACCTACTGGACTGGAGTGTGGTGCACAAGATTTGTATTGTTTTTGTAATAATCCATTTCAGGTTATTGCACACGCACACATCGCACACTACGGGCAATTTGGGGAAAACAATTTAGCTTAAGCTTCATGTTTTTGGACTGTGGGAGGAAACAGGAGTACCAAGCAGCCACAAGCTGCCACGAGTTTATTAGATACTGTTAGTAGTTCGTAATACTTCAAAATCTCTAAGAAACAACTCAGCCAGTACATGTTATCGCTAGTGAATCAGTACAATGGAATTATTTTTGTTTATAATGTAACTGATATTCTCAGTTATTACTCCACTCGAGGTGACTGGAGTTTCTTATTCTCGCTGGTGTCATAGGAACAGGCTGGTACACCAGTCACAGCAACACCAGTGACGAATTCACATTAAAGGTCCAATATTTTTATTTCTTTAACACACTAAGTCCCAGAGCCCCCTTTAAAATGTGTGTATGTTAAAGCTCCAGCTGAAATATACCTCAAACCCTGTAAATAACTAAGTAAATAAGCTACTTCTAAGCCACAGCCCTTCAGAGGACAGCAGAGGTGAGCAACAAGCCGGGGGAGGGGCTTTTCTTATGAGGTCACAATAGGGGGGGGGGGGGAATCTATTTCGCTTTTATAAACCCTGTTCGAAACAAAAGTAGAAAAAAAGACAAAAAGCAAGAAAAATCAAGAAAAATACTAATAAGTGAAATTTTCAGGTGCTCATTAAAATGTTTTCTTTTTTTTCACTTTTCACACAAGCACAAGTTTTCCTTTTACTACTCAATCACACTTTGAAATTATCCACAAGTAAAGAAAAACAGAATTTACAAGCAAATGAAAAACCAATTAAATGAAAAAGGTGCTTTGTTTAACTTTAATCCTTATAAAACAAATCGAGGCCTTATTTTCATTTTTTTCATTTAAAATGATGACAGAAAATGCAAGGACAAGTATTTGTTTATAAGAATAAGTGTTTCTCTGACTCTGTTTTAAATTTAATAGATTTCATGCTTATGTTCAGACTGTGACATTAAAATGAATAAGGATGAATATGAATGAAATATTATGCGTATTAAGAGCCTTTACAGCGGTATGACTGGTTTAAAAATTCTACAAAAACAAGAAAAATAATACGGGACAGATTTGTTACCACGTTGAGACCGAACAAATATTCTTATTCAAAATTCCAAACTGTATCATTTTATAATCACAAAGATCCAACATGATACACATTACAGCCTCTAACATGATCGACACAAAGATTCAGATCTGTTTCTGACGCTTTCGTTTTCTGGATCAATTTCAAATGAGGGTTAATTTATGCAGATTTCGCAGGGCTGCATCCTAATGCGGCTGTAGACTGCGTGCTCCCGGCGTATGCGGCGGTGCAAATAATATCAGGGAAATGAGATTCAGCTACAGATGCTTGTGACTGAAGCATGTCGTTGTGAGAACACACTCACACACACACATACACACATACACACAGCATGTATGGTTACCAAGAGTGTGGGGGTGCATGAGCATGCATCCATGCGTGTGTGTGTGTGTGTGTGTGTGCTCGGGCATGATCATGGATTATAGCCTCGCACACCATCGCTCCAGCTGCGAGGCATTTGCCGTGCAGCTGTGAACCCACACACACACACACTCTCTCTACAAAAAGGCAAAAACAGAGACGTCACGGTGTGTCAAGCTGTCGAGGGGGGGGATGCGGCTTTACCCTATAAATAGAGGTGGATTTCTTTAAAGAAATGGGAAAGTCCAGGCTTCTACTGCGTTGTGTTTTTTTGCTGCACATCCCTCCAGCATTAAAGGGGGTAATCCAGTGTTCGTCAACCTGTGGATAAATAATACAGGCATGAATCTCAACCAGTGTCCTTGTACTAAGAAAAAGAACAGAAAATCCTAAAAGTTTGCTTGAAAGTCACTTATAGTGTAAGGGCCGTCATAGGAGCAGTCGGAGATAATGTTTCATCTTTTCATCCTGTTTATGAGAAAAAAATCAAACGATGTGTTAAACTCGTTGTGTGAGAGTGTTTCCACATTACACACAATAGATTTCTACCGTGGCCGAGAACGATTGCTCCCCCACTTCTCGCCCTATGCTGGTTTTTGTTCTCCATTCTCGGGTACACTTGCGCATTTACACCCTCCGATAAAGCAGGTGGCGGTATGCACCTACTAAACACAAGAGAAGAAGAGGAAATCAAGTGATCCTTTTCGTTATACCTAATATTATCGATATTTTGGGAACAAAAAACCCGTCAAGGCAGAAATGCCTTAGGAATGCCTTCCTACTTGATGTATGTCAGAGGATAAGATCGGCATTTTGGAAGATACAGATGGTGCTGATGACGTCACATCTAAATAGCGATCTCCTCCCGTTCTCAGGCTTCCATACCCGATTAGATATTGCGTTATCGTTTTCGAGACCACCTCTACAAGCGGAACGATTGTGTTCTCACTGAATGAAATTTACCAGACTTTGGGGTCAGGTGTTCAAGTCGCCCTATGTGAAAACGCCTTATGTTAACTGCTGATTGTGAGCTGTTCCTTTAAGAGTAGAACATTATTTGTTTAAAGGGTTTTACCACGTTATGTCTTTGCTGCACTGCACCGATCGACATCTTTAATCTGTTTTGAAATTAGAGGAATGATATACAATTTGCTTAAGAGACAGCAGTCTATGGGCAGTTGTCGGGGCACTTGCTGAGAATTCTTTACTCTTTTCTTATTTTTAGGAAAAATTTATTGAACATATTGACAGTGTTTATCGTCTGTACATTTAAGGTGTGATTTATAAAACTATTTTAAAAAACATCAGATTATTCCTTTACTATTCAAACACTATTTCTTTAAAAAGCACAGACTTTTGTTCAGTCTTTAAATTCACCCAGAGCATATGGTATGTTGTTCAAGTATTTACTAAAATACAACACACACACACACACACACACACACACACACACACAGGGGACCAGTCAAGGCATTTCACTGGAGACAGTCCAGCACTGTATAGCTAAATAATTTAGCCTCACTCATCACTGCTGAATTGGCAGGACCAGCCTTAGGCAATAGGAAACACACACACACACACACACACACACACACACACACACACACACACACACACACACACACACACACACACAC
>JAQMYG010000010.1:11264359-11286421 GCA_030014215.1 Clariallabes teugelsi
GATAACATTACCACAAAGTTATCTCTCTGTTTTGTGACATGACACACTGTGTATGGGAAGCTGTTGTGTTTCCGTCCCGATCTCACATCAGAATTTTAAAACCCAGTTAGAAACTTAAGGGACCGTGGATGTGTCAGGTCATTGTGCACATGGATGCTAATCACATAAATACTTCAAAGAAAGCTCACAACACAAGGTATGTTGTGTTTGGGTGACTCATTTAACATGATCTCAAAGTCATTTCATCTTCAAAAACAAACTTGTCCTGAGAGTGAACTTGCTACAACTTTATTATAATGATCATCCATGTTAGGGTTCCTGCTGTGGAGCTACGTCAGTTCACTTAGTTGGAGAACTTTACTATTGTTGGTATTTTTATAGAGAAACGTATATGATAACGATCTGATGTTTCCCTTGAATTCTGTTTGGTTGGTTTTTTTTGCATGGCACGGTGGTTAACACCATCGCCTCACATGTCCAGAGTTTTGGGTTCGAATCTTTGTGTTTGAGCTTGCATCTTCTTGATTGGTTTCCTAAAGGGATTTCAGTTTCCTCCTATAGTCCATTGTGTCCTGAGTAGCACCATGATTGGGTGTGTGAGTTTGTGTTCTGTGATCCCATCCAGGGTGGATCCTGCTATATAGTGATGACCCAACACAGGATCATCACTACAGACAATGGCTGGCTTTGTTTTTCTTCAAATTACAGTTAGTGTTTACTACAATTCTTTCTATAGGAAGTAACGTCACAACCACGAAGAACGAACGATGTAGGCAGGTGCTCCATGGGAAACGCTCACGGATTGGTAACTGCTCTCTGTACAGTACTGCGGTTGACTCTGGTGTGCTCCCCGGTAATTAAGAGAGACCTGGAAAGCTGAACCTGGAGCACCGGACTCACCACAGTTTATTTAATGCCCTTCTCTCACTCTCTCTCTCTCTCTCTCTCTCTCTCACCTCAATTCTCCACTGCTTTGGTATTCCTGTTTCCATACCAACACTTCTCTCGGTCGCACGGTCGAACTCGGCTGCGTGGCAATCACCTTAAATCACTGTACGCGACACGGGTGTGAAACACCCAATAAAACTGAGCTGAACTCAATTGAACTGCCCTGCCTCCATTACCTAGCTAGAGACACTATCTGTATTCTGAACCGGCACTCTAGACTGTAGTATACTTACCATTGGGAGCAAGCGGAGGAGCACAGTTCTGAATATTATTATCCTCGATAATTAGCTCTCCGTCTTTGTAGTGCTAGGTGGCGTGTGTGCGTTAAGTATGTGTGTGTTCATTCCCACTGTGAGCTTAGTGAACTGACGAGCGCCACCGGCAGAGACAAAATCCTAATGAGAGATTGATTCATGGGGGAGCGTACAAGCACACAATACCCACCCATACATCCACACACACACACGCAAAGACGCACACACCTACACAAGAGCGAATTAGACAAAGCTCAAATGCCAAAAGTCACTTTGTCTGATCATCAGTGTAGACCAAGCTCATACGGCCTTGACCATCAACCTTTAATTGCTCCCTTTCCTTTCCTTTCTATTATACTGTATCTGCAACTGTGTGCGTGTGTGTGTGTGCGTGAGCGTGTGTGAGTGACGTGTTTTCCTGTTTACAGTTTCACTGGGTGGGTAATTTGTGCAGATGTCATTTTTCTTTCCTCTCCGTCTCTCTCTCTCTCTCTCTCTCTCTCTCTCTCATCACACGTTCTGCAAGAATGGCAAATCACATTTACTCTAAATCAGTCCATTCCAGCTGCTGCCCCATATAATAACTTGCCCACCAGTTGTGTTTCTGTGCTGCTTTCTCTGGGGTCTGTGTTAATCCGGGCCCCTGTGGATCGAGACAAGAGAGATGGTTCTGCATATATATTCGTCTCGTTAGCAGAGGAGAAAAATAAAAAGGGGGAAAAAAGAAAAGAACGAGACTGAAGACGGAAGACGCATCGCAGAACAAATACAGGACCAAAGTTGGACCAAAGGACGGAGATGTACAGGATCTGCTCTGTCGTATTTCACGTTATATCCGTGTTTGGGAGAGAAAGAGGGTACTAGTTTTGTATGGAAGAAGAATGGAAGATGAGGAGTGGGAGACGTGAAGACGAAGGGAGAGAAAGGGAGTGTGTCTGAAGGGCCAATTTGTGTGTTTAAGAGAGGAAAAGAAGTAAAGTGAGACAAAGAGAGAGAGAGAGAGAGAGAGAGGAAAGTCGGTCAGGCCCCCTCCTCAACAGGAAAAGAATGCAGGGAGGTGGAGGAATGTGGAATGGGTCTCTGGGGAGGTGGGGTATAGTCAAGATATAAACAGTGTGTGTGTGTGTGTGTGTGTGTGTGTTATGGTCTGTGGCTCAGTAGATATTCAGTGTAGCTGGTTGTATGCTTGTATCACATTGCCTGTGTGTGTATGTGGTGGGTGGGGGGTGTTATGGGGTGTTCCGGCAGGTCCCCACATCAATAGGAGTATCTGTCAGGTTTGACATTGTGGGGACATTTGGCCGGTCCCCATAGTGTTTGGTGTCTTACTAAAAGAAAACTAAAAGAACTTTCTGTTGGAAATGTTTTTTTGTTGTTGTTGTTGTTGAAAAACAAAAAGTTTACAGTTTGAATTAGTTGTACATAAAATATTAATTAGCTGCATTAATATGTACATATACGTGTGTATGTGTGTGTTTTCGCTCCTAATGTAGGCCACCTTTCAGGCCACCTCTCAGGAACGTCTCTCCTTCTCTGATGACAGGTTTGAGTTGGTGACATGACATGGAAAACTTACTAGTCCCCACTTTTTTCGATAAAGGCGATTAATATTAAAACAAGAATAAAGGTATCTTGAATTTGGCAACAAGAATGGAAATGAAAGATCTTAAATAAAATGTTTGATATATTATTATACCAAGGTACTTGTTGATGCATTTTCTATAATCACGGCTCTGACTGAACATCCAGCACTCGACATTCAGTCTCAATCTTATTTCTATGAACGCATGGGAATATATTTTCGTTTCTATAGTTACAACTTGATTTTGTAACGTATTCGAATTTATGTTTTAATTTAAACATTCTTTATTTTAGATTAGTGTGCCGTTTTATCTTTTAACCTCAGTTTAAATCTAAAAGCAGTTGAGTTAAGTTTGTAACATCGTGAATCAACTCCTTGAATTGGTATTGTTTAAGACGTATACGTGGAAAGTAACATTTTTAAATAGGGATATGTTTGAAGCATGTTTATAAATTTGACCAAAAATGCAATAATCACAATTTTCACATTCAACAAATTCTCGGTTTTTCGAAAAGATAAATGCTTAACAACAGCGCAATACTAGCATTAGATCGTTGACCGACTGCTTGCAGTGACTAAACATCAAACCTCTCAAATGAGCAGAGCTGGTGTTGGATCAGGTTTCAGTGCGTGAAGAGCACGATTCTGTGAATGGTGAAAGCTGATCTGTGATCAGTCATGCGCTTGAAAGTCGGACTTGCTTGATGTGTGCTGCAGTGAAGGTAGCGTAGATGAAGATATATAGGTCCAAGTGTTAAGCCTTAGGCAAGGTTTAACCGGGGTGATACTTAACGGGATGTGCGTGTGTGTTTATGTGTACGTGTGTGTAATGGCGGAATTCGGGGATTTGAGGGGATTGAAAGTGAGAGCGATTGATGGTGTGCACAGTGTCGGTCAGTCGATAGATTTCATACTCAGGAAATAAACAAGGCAATAATGGGAGAGACAGCAGGCGCAGTGTGTGTGTGTGTGTGTGTCTGAGAGAGAGAGAGCGTTTGTGTCTGGGAGCATGTGTGCACCCTTCCCCCACTCATCCACACTACTCGATGTAGTGTGTGTTTGTGTGTGTGAGGGATATTTTTAGTGTGTGCTCTCAGTGTGAGAGGGTGTGCTGCTGGAACAGTGTTCTGGTGTATTTCGGGAACGAGCGCAACAGCTAACCACTTAACTAGCCAGAGCTCACGTACCAACACATAGACATATATATACACGTATACACGCGGGCAAACACATACACAGCCGTAACATGCGACAGTCAGCATGTTAGAAGCTCAGTGCTAGACCTTTACCTTTTGCAGCCATTTTATTAGCAATTTCGCATCATCAAACATCACGGGACCAACATTAAACAGTTTATGGGGTTTGGGAATCAGAGTCATGCTGTGCTGCATGATGGGATCATCCCGCCATTTTGGAAGGGTTAGCTCTTCATTTACATGCGTCACACACTGGGAGAGCTTCAACAGGTTTTATTGCTGTTTTTCAGACATCACGTAGTCAAAAGTGAAGTTCTATCTCACAGCAATCTTCAGACGAATGCCAAGCAACGGCATATGGATAAAATTAGCCTCACTGACAATCCAAACAAGTAATGCTCTGAATATGTTACCTCCTCTTACGTTACGAAACCTTACTTCATATGTATTGTGTTGCTGGACTGCCTATGCCTTTGGGCAATTTCACCATTTCTGGTCACTCGAAA
Organism: Clariallabes teugelsi; assembly: GCA_030014215.1. Lineage (NCBI taxonomy): Eukaryota > Metazoa > Chordata > Actinopteri > Siluriformes > Clariidae > Clariallabes > Clariallabes teugelsi. The sequence goes on from JAQMYG010000010.1 coordinate 11,268,846, forward strand.
CCCACGTACAGTTTACAAATGAACGAAAAATCTACAACAAGCCGAACTGTTTAAGCCTTTATACGCAGCTAACGTTACCGTTACACTGCACTCATTGTCCTCCACAGCGATTATATTATTATTTAACCGTTGCTCTCGCGTGTTACTCACAGTTAAAGTCGTTATACACGGTCAAGCATTTAAGCATGTATTTAAGCACCGAATAAGTGTATTATCACTGAAAACCCTGGAAACAGGACACGGAAGAAAAAATACATAAAAGGAACAAAATATTTAAAAATAATGTAGAAGAAAAAAAAAAGCAATAGGCTTTTATTGTAAGAACGCAAAAAAACTCAGAGTGACTCTTTTAGTTCGTGTTAAAAACACAATGATTTAAGTCCCGCCTTGACGTTGTAGGGTTCTCACCAATCACAGACAAGAACACAGACTGAACTCTTGCAACCATTCGGAATGCAGAAGGCCGCCTTGGTCAAGCTGGTTAAAGTTTTTGTACTATTTTAACAATCATCATGAATTTATAAATTGTTTAACTAAACATTAATGTGGTTTAGACTGACACTGAGATTTTACAATTTAAAATATTGTGCTAAATGAGAAAGGAGAGATGGAATTTCAGATCCAATCAGAATTGTTTAAACCTCACTCGAACAGAGACTTTATATTTGAATTTTTATCCTGTTATGTCTCTATTGCAATATTTTTTCTCTTTACTTCATCCTTAAGGGGGTAAGTAGCATCCCAAGTTAAGTTTAAGATATTGCTTAAAAGTCTGACAATAAGACATTACAACATACAATCATTCAGACAATATGAAAAAAAAAAAAGATGTCAATCTGACTTGGTGACCCTTTGTACTGAAACACGCCTCACCCTTAAAACACTGTGTCAATCGGAAAACATCCCCAAGAGATATATCTACAGATCTTTTCTTCACTTCCACATTCTGTCTTTGTTTGTTGTTGTTGTTGTTCTTGACAGTTCCCTCCCCTATCACACAACAGCTACAAACCTGGGGGCATACACAAATGCTTCCTTCTTAGCTTATACACACAGCTTTTAACTGCTGCTCATCCTGCACTACAGAGCAGCGCAACACACCAGTGCTATCTGCCCTCTTCAGCATACGTGAGCTTTAAGATGCCCAAGATTGGCTACTGCCTTTCTAAGTAATACAGTTGCCATGGATGAGCTTCAAGTTTGCCTTTCAAATTTGGTAAAAGTGTCTACAAATACTAAGAGTAGAGAAAAATATACTAACCATCATTTTAGATGTAACATATCTCTGGGTATATCAGTGGCTAATATAGTATAAGTAAGTATATACAAAATAAAGAAACAACCGATCTTTTATTGTTGATGCTATTGCCGTGCCTATAATCCGGGAGTGGAGGTAGTGTTGGGTGAGATGAGATCTGTGTGAAAAGGGAAGACCCTCCCAATCACAGAATGGGCGCCTGACGTTTTGAGGTTTTGAGGATGTGGATTGGTCCTGGAGGAACGTTGTTTCAGTTCACTTTTACTGAACTGTATATATGGTGGGAATGACAATAAAAGCCTACTTGACTTGACTTGACTTGACCACCATTAGGTGAAAGTTATCAGCTAACCCACAGATATCTTATAGACAGCATTAATAGACATCACTGTGTTGATTTTAGCATAACGACACACAGTAAGATGTGAAAATAACCCAACAAATATACCTTTTGCGTTTGCAAGAATTAACCTTATGTCTATGATTGGTTGGGTCACCACAGCTGCGACAGAGGAGCTGATATAAATATAAATATGCATGGCTAGCACCTCAACACTCAGTTGACCCACTCTTATGGTTTACAATGGTATTTGTGGCATTTTCGATGCATCAAGGTACACTACACTAGAGGCCGACACTGTTGTGTTAAACGCTACGCTAACTCTGATAGCAGAGATTGAAAGCACACATGGAGGTAGCTTAGCCCTGAATCCGTAGGTTCTGTGTGAATAGCGTGAAAAATGTGAGGAAAAAGAGTACAACATATTCTGGGGATCTTATTATTGCCCGAGAGGGGCTTATTAATTTTTTTTAAGCTCCTATTACATAATGAGGTGTTCATGTGCAGCCTTAAGGTGGTTAACTCTCCTTTGTTAAAATTCTGATGCGAAGGCAGCATGAATCTTAATTTCGGGTCAGTGTATAGTTAGATTTCCTGGATAATGAATAAGTCCTGCATGCAGCCAAAAAAAAAAATAGTTATGAGGTTAAACTTTAAAAGGGTACTGAAAAATTGACTTTACTTGATTATCTTTATAATATTCAGACATACAGTTATTTACAATTGATTTTATTTACTTGCAAAGAGGGAAAAGCTCTTTGAGGTTTTGCGAGTGTTACTCTTACACCACTTTACTACTGCTTTGTAAACTAGCGACTGTGTCTCGTACCCTGTCTGCCCCCGGGGAAAACTATATGCAACTCATTTACAATAAAAACAAAACAACAACAATGTAATGTACAAAACCGGCTTCGTGTTAATATAAGAGGCGACTTCTACCTATCCAAATGACACACTGCGCACTTTTCCAGCTCAAGGCCACAGGAAGCTTGTAAGCATTAACCTTCGACCTCATTTCCCTGGCTATGCTCGGGATGGTTAATTATGTGGGCCTGGTCAAGCTCTGCATGTGTATGTGTGTTTGAGAGAGAGAGAGAGAGAGAGAGAGGGTACAGGCAGACAATCAACTTCTTTGCAAGCTCTAAATAAGCACTAAATCACAATCATGTCAGTGCGGTCCATAAACAAGGTTGCGCCAGGTCACTCCAGCTCTTACGTACTCCCGTAGAGGTCTCCTGGCCCTTCACCTCCAGCCATGCTGCCATCCCAAGCGCTGGTTGGCTGTCCCCGTCTCCATGACGACGCTAGCCACACCCTCTCGTAGCCACACAAGCAGCTCTCTGCCACTCTGTTTACATCTCGTTTGCATATGGAAATCTCGTTGCCTCATGTCACTGTCACAACAGCGAGTTCGAGCGCGGTGCCGTGCACACAAACACACCCACACACACCTATATGCTTCTCGAATTCGCTGGTTATGACATTTCTTGGATTTTCCTAGAACGTTGATGAGGCTTAAACAATCCCATTGACTTTTCAGAAAACATTACAGTCGTTAGAAGATGATGTCATATTTTTAGGTTAATAATAAAGTTAATGATATTAACAATGATGTTCATAACACCGTTATATGTGCCTGCTTAGTGAGGACCATGCTTCCTGAACAAGAGTAATTAGTAACTGCGAGAGTATAACTTTTCTCATAATGTTTAGAAAGGTCATGAAAATGTACATCTGACTAATATAAACATGGGAGTGTGTGTCTGCCTGGGAAACAAGTGAGTGATAGAAAGAGAGAGAGACGCATGGGCAGCAGTGATTTGTATTTTCGATACCAAAGAGTCAGCTCCACACACGGCAACCGAAGCTACTAATGACATTTCAGCCCCCTCATCGCAGCTCCTGCGTAGCATGTGTGTGTGTGTGTGTGTGTGTGTGTGTGTGTACTCATAGCTGTGTCTTTGTTTAATCACGTAGGTGTGTGTCTGAGAGAGTGTATGAGGGGGAGGAAAGACATACACTGCGTCAATACTGGTGTGCATAGCTGAAGAGGGTTTGGAGAAAGGTATTGATTTCCTAATTAGCGCCCCCCCCCCCCTTCCTCCTCCTCCTCTTTCTGCCCCCCAGCACATACCCCACCCTACACCCCTTTTTCTTAAAAGCCAAGTGTAGCTAGTCGCTCTATAAAGGTTGCAGGAGAGGAGGGAGGAAAATAAACCTCATTGATATTCAAAAGCTTCTTTATCAGGGGGACGGAGTGCTGGCGCAAAGTCGAGAGAGAGAGAGAGAGAGAGAGAGAGAGAGACTGAGTGTGTGTGTGTGTGAGCAAGTTTATAAATGTGTGGTTTTAAGTGGGACCTTGTGTCAGTGCAGACGGGGGAGATGGAGAGGAGGGGGGTGGGGTGGGGTCGACTATGAGAGCATGTGTCTATTCGCTGTGCATTTACTATGTTAGCGCGAGCCTCTGTGTAAATGTGTGTGTGTTAGCAAGTTTCTTGGCGGTGCTGTGGCTTCTGGCCGTGCTCCAAGCGGGTCGTGGGGCCCAGCAGAGAGCAGACTCTTTCAGGGAAGTGGGGAGGAGCTCTTTATTTCCCTCAGTCTCTCTCTCTGTCTCTCTTTTCTACCTGCCCCTTTTCCACAGGATCCCTTGCTAGTTGGTCAGGCTCTAAAAATGAAACTCTACAGCCAAGCACTTCCCTTGCTTTTTTTTTCTTCTTTTTTTTTTTTACACTGTGCATGCAGTATATTTCCTTCCGCCTTTTTTCACTGCCCAGCCTAATTCGTTTTCTGCTTTCCGATGTCTACAGGACACCGAACGTTCACCTGAATCTTTTTTGATTACTCTAGGTTAAAGTGTAATCATTACAGTTTGTCCTCCAATTGCTGAGTCGGGGAAAAAAAACTTATAGATTTATATAACTGACAAGATAAGCACGTACTAGTATAATACTATGCCAAAGTCTTGAGCCCCCCTCATTTCTTTATATCTTGCTTCCAAAGAGTCAGACTTGTATTTTTGATGACGCCTTGAGAAATACAGTAGTTCTCCAGGCGTTTATTGTCTCTAAGTTTCAGTCCAGTCTCTGTACCTGAGCAGTTTCAGAGGAATGTCTTTTGTTTGTTAAGCCACACAGTGACCTATGAATCATTCAAGCTTAAAATAAAAAATAAAACATCTAACTTAAGGCATGAACTAGTGAGAAACAGGTGCAGATGATCATCTGTCAAAAAATGTAATGGGCAGTTCCATGCAACGGCATGATCATGCGAATAAAAACAGTAGGCTTCATTCATAGGCTTCTTAGTAAACCATACTTAAGCACTACAAATAAATACTACCTGTATGTCTGCATATATAGACTAAACGTTTACCTGTACACATTCAAATCTATTGCTTGTGCACAAAATTGTTGAAAACTACATAGATAATTGCTGATATAATAATTTCATGAATAGTTTACTTCATAATTATTATTTAAAATGTTTCAAGTGAAAATTCACTATTTAAGCGTTTTTTATATATTTTATGGACGACTGATTCGGGCATATCATGTTCATATAACGGCAGTTTTATCCTATTTATGTGTGGCGTTCGAGTCAAACCAGAATTTGTGATGATTGAAGGCGTAAAACCGATTGACACTTACAGTACAGAAGACTTCAAGCACAGTATGGTGATGAGACTCTTAGCTGCAGTAAAAGATTTGAATGATGCAAATGTTTTAAAGAAGGCTGAACATCAGCGAATGACGATCACTCAGTGAGTGGAACTCCTGATCCTTGAAAAAAACTTTTCACCAATTTGCAGAAGAGACGAATCTGTCTTTGGAAACTGTACATACAATTATGCACCAATACCATTTGAACATTAAGGAACTTAGATAATTTAGTAATTGCCACATCCCCCGCACAGTCCTTTGACTTGAACACCTCTCATAATTTATCCCCAAAACGACAAACATATTTAAATCTACAATTTGTTTTCTGGAGTGGTTTCTGCAGTTGTCTTCACAGAGTTTGTAGACAACGTGTATTCTTTCATAAAAGTTGCCTGTTTATAATATCACATATCACATACGAGGGGTGGACATAAAATTGTTATTATTGCTAAGGAAAAATAATGTAATAAAACGAACACTGGTCGTCTTTTTAGTCCTTCTCTAAGTATCCTCCACCTAAGGTGACACACTTCTCCAAACGATGGATGAGCAGTCTTTGGAGAAGACTTCTTTTTTGGCCCTTGAGGAAAAGTTCCATCTCGGTAATCACGTCGTCGTCAAACACCTGCCACGAAGGTTTCTTCAAGTGATCGAAGAGGAAGAAGTCACTGAGTGCGAGGTCGGGGCTATAAGGGGGATGAGGCAGAATTTCGTACCACCGTTTCACCGTCCCGAATTTTGTTTGATGAAGAAGGCATGCTTCAATTTTTTTCAACCGGGATATGCCATTTTGGTTTTGAACCTCTAGCGTCATAGTACGGAATTATACCACAAGTTTTTTTTTTAAATAAGGAAAAATGTTCATGAACATACTCATTTCCTGAGACATAATTTGGGCAGATATTTTCAGTTTTTTTTCAAAATATGAATTTTATGACCGCTCCTTGTATAGAAGACCAAACTCAAGCTTAAATCTTTGAACAAACTCAAGGGCACTTTGCCTAGAGGAGACCAGTCACCCACTGGTAGTGCCCAGGTAAAGAGGGGATTCAAACAAGAGGCTGGGGGTAAACTCCTACACCCGCACATTTCACTACAATGATGGTGCTTTTAGGGTGATAAGGAGCGTTGGACTTTTGTCCACTTTTGTAAAAGTAAAAAAAAAAAAAAATTCTCATTAGACCAGAGATCATTTTATCTGTTCCGTGACATGACTTTGTTGTCAAACCCCAACACTGATATCACATACAATTCCTGCTTCATGGTGTATCCGAGGTATGGACAGCTCCTACCAGATGTTTATCTTTTACTGGACATGGTACCTGTTATAATAACAGACCATGTAGATGATCTCCCATAGTGACACAGCTCTAAAGGAGACGGCTAGGTATCAGAGCGGGCTCTATTTTTGTCTAAGCCTGATGTCCTGATCTTAAATCGAGCACTGATGCCACTTCTGTGTGCTGCTTCCTGCATGGGTTGGCTCAGCTGGCATCATGACCCAGTGATATTCTGGCGGTAATGCTGACTGGGAGATTTTCAGGTTCAGTGTATAGCTTGCTTGAAAGCACTCATACATGCTGATCTAAGAACTCCAGGCCCAATAGTCACATTGAATTGATTCTTGTTGAAACACGGATCTCTGATGTTTCTATGACAACACAATCTATTTAAAATACTGAATATTTTTTAAAGTTGAATAGAAACAGACACATGTTTGGTATTCTGCCTGATGCCATTGTAGGCACAGGTGTGGGTCCAAAGAAAAAGATGAGGGGAATGTGGCAGGCAGCAAAATCACATGTCGACAAAAAAAAAAAAAAAATTTACGAAAATGTTCACCACTAATTAGGAGCATAGTGGAGCATCAAGGCCTCGGTTATTGAACCATATGAACAATTCAGGGGACGCTTACATTGAGCGCCGTGACATTCAGCACTTCGAGATGTAATTGAGAGTCGTGTGATATTCGTTCCGCTACAGGGATCCAAATTAGATTCCCTATAGTCCTACAGTCTTGGAAAGAAAATCACTCCAGTGGATTCCTGGCTCAAGGCACGAGGCATATGTCTATAATTTCTATTTTAATGTTACCTGCAGTCTTAAATCCAGGCCTCACTTTCTTCTATATCTTGATAGTAATAGGTGTTAGTTAGTTACGCCAACCATGTGACTTGATAAAAGGAGCAATGGAGCAAAATTATATGATGTGTCAAGTTTGGTAAAGTGAGCGACCATAACATAATATGACAGAAACAAGACTTTTTTTTTGTCTGTGGCTCAACTAATGTCTTTGACTCATGTGTTTCAATGCAACAATTCTGAATCCTGCTTCCCCGATAAATGGTCAACGAGTCATTCTGCTTTTGTTTGTTAGCATCATATTCTTTGTGTTTTTCCTGCCCAAATGATGTGAAATATCTTGTTTGTAATGAATCAGCGTGTCCAGAAGTCTCCCCTGAGGTGTTTACCACTCACCGCAATAACCCTCGAAACATGAAAATGAAAAACTCAGTCAGCTTTTTAAATTGTTCTTCAGAGTTCTTTGTGGTAAAAACAATAAAAATTCATATAAAAAAAGAAAGAAAACACAAAGACAGGCTTGGAGTTCTTAAAATGCAGTAATGGCTGTGCTGTTAAAATAGTGAAATAGGTGAAAGGTTCAGTTTTATGGTACATTTAAGCAAAAATATGCGAACCCTAACCCTGGAACCTATTCTACATACGATTTTATGCAAAAACCAGTAATCACCAAAAAAAAAAAAAAAAAAAGGGCTTTAGCTGGGCTTTCACAAATAAGAAAACCATGAAGTTTTATTGACGTTTTTGTCAACAGTCATCAATCTATCACTCAATACATGTTCCCAAATTATACATATGACGTTCAAGTCAAACTGGGACTTGTATTCTAGGCTATCAGCAAATAATTGCATAAATGATTACATCAAGAGGATGCTTGCTAATATTTATTTAACACCTCAAATGTAATTTAAAAAACCCACACTGATTATTAACAAACTCTACATAACCTTCTGTCTGTACATGGATTGCCTGTAATAAATCAGAGCATTTTGTGATTAGGTAATCGCACTGGCCCATACCACCATTTTTCGTTGTTTTTTTTTTTTTCTTCGTGTGATTAATCTCACAGCATTAGCGATTTTGTTTGTTCAATTTTTGAGTAAACTTAAGAGACTGATTTGCATGAAGGAGATACAGCAGGTTTTAAAATCCTCAATCCAGACCACCTGGCACCTACAACCATTCCACAAAGTCAGTGAGATCACAATTTCCGTCATTCTGATGTTTGATATGAACATTCCATAAAGCTCTTGACCCGTAACCGTATGAGGTCATGCACTGTACAGCTGCCACATGATTCGCTGATTTGATAATATGAGTCACTATACAGGTAGAGTACTGGTATTCCTACTAATAAAGTGTACACTAAGTATATACTGAAAAACTATTAAGTAGTCGATATTTGTTTGCAGAATACATTCAGAATCCGATAGTTGATCTTAAGAGGGGCCTAAAAAGCAGGACTTGTGATGAAATTTCTTCAAGCACAGTATGGAGATGAGACTCTTAGCTGCAAAACTTTCCACTTGTTTGGACCATACTATCATAAATGTGTTATCCGGTAAAAAGTCCTGGTTTGACATGAACACCCCTTTCAAGTTTCATTCAAGTCAGTTAGTTTGTTTCCGTTCTTGTGCTGCAATCAAAATATGATGTTTTTAAAGCAGGTAGAACAAAAATAAAAAATGGTTTATCAATCCATTAGCATAGGGTGCCTCGTGTAATAAAATAATAAATAATAATATCAGACGCAACAGCCTTTTTTTGTCAGTTAATGTTCACACATACACATTAATATATGTTTAATATATGTCGCTTTGATGCTCGTGGAAAAATTAAACACAGCCTAGGCTTTATTCATGTCTGCCTTTGTGGCTTGGGCACTAAAAGATAGATGACAGAAGGGACACCTGCATCTTTAATGTGGTATAAAGGTGGCATGCAGGTGGATGTCATGCCAAGAATCCACCACCATGGGTAAAAAAGGAAAAAAAAAAAAAAAAAAAACTGACAACAAACCCAAGTTCAGTGTCTGACATCTGCAAACCCCCCATAAACACTGCCATGGTGGTCTAGTCCTAAACTACTACTGAAGAACTTGTACATCCATTTCTCTAGGGTGTAGGGTGTAAGATAATATCTTGTGTCTCAGGATCAGGGCTCAGAGGTTGGTAAAGACGTGTTGGAATGCTACACACTTCTTAGGGTTTCTGCTGCCACAAGTCGATCGGCTCTTCTTGAGCATCGCAAGTCTGGAACGGTGTTTGTGTAGACTTTATGTAGCGATGTCATGCCGTGAGTGAAGGTATGTTTCGAGTGGTGCATATTGTAGTCACTGCTATCGAGATGTTGTGTGATCTTTGCATGGTCTTCTGAATGTGTTTAATATCCGGTGGACTGGTAATGTTCCTGAATTCTTGAAAGAGTGCATTCAGTATATATTCAACTGTGTGTGTGTGTGTGTGAGAGAGAGAGAGAGAGAGAGAGAAAAGGGGGGAGAGAGAGAGAGAGAGAAATGTTTTCTATTACAATGACAGAGTGTCCAGCAGTGTGGAGCGAGGCAGAAAGAGTCAGATCGAGAGTGAGAGGAAAGATAGATGGAACAACTGAGCTGTGCTCCCTGCCAAAATTGTAGGAAATTAATTAAAAGCAAGAGTGCGGTCCAGGCAGGGAGTTTGTTTTGCTGTGACGTTTGTGCCGAGTCAAAAGATTTTGTCCTGCTCAGATAGATACAACTGCACCAACAAATATATATATATTTAAAAAAAAGAAAGTCAAATAGAGAGAGTCCCTCAAAGTGAAACTTTAGCCAGGAGCTTAAAATGTTCTCTTATTGCGAGAGGAATTAAAACAAAAACACTAGAAAGCCCTCACACACACACATGATCACTTTTGCCCAAATGAATATTTAATATGTTCAACTGTGAGCCAACCACAATTCACACACTCGGGTTAAGTGAAAGTATGATTTAATTTTGTAAACAGCAATTATACAGTAATTCGTATTGATTCCTTTTTTTTGTGTGCGTGTGTTTAATTCATAGCCTTGATGTGCTGAATAAATTATGGGGCCTGGTTAAATTGATTGTTATTAGGAGGCTTGCTGATGACAAGCTAATTGATATCTTTTCAATTCATCAGTGTGTTTCATTCAGTGGACGAGTTTGTAATTGATATTTGACCCCGGTAGGCAGGGAGAGTATCCGAGCACTTAACGGCAAAGTAGTGAGGAGGGGAGAGGAGGGAGATTATAGAAACATACTGGTTAGACTGGATGACTCGGGATGAGAATATTAAATCGCTTCTGTTTTATTTATAATTAAGCAAGATCATGTGAGCGGCAGTGCTGGAGATTGATATCCAGTACAACAGCATAACCTTGAGTGTGATATTGCTTTTATACAACAGTTCCACAAATGGCGTTTATGATAAACAGATTATAATTTGTTTGTTTATGTAACCAGCTATTTACCTCCACCAACACTTATTCTTTCATGACTGGAAGAGCAAGCTTTGAACTGGCGATCGACAGTTAATTACATTACGGGGCGAAAGTAGTTTTAAATTCTTACCAGTACTACGTAGCCAAAAGGACAAGAGAAAAAAACATGGAGGTGGTGGACAGTCATGTAAATCCCCTAAGTTTCTTTTTATGTCTCCATAGAATTGCTTCAGCTAACTAACTGTTCCAGGGTTGAGTTCCAAATAATATACGGTGTCCGATCCCTTGTTCCACACATCAAGTAATTCAGGGGTTAACAATTGCTATCTAACTATTTCATAACCCAGAAGAAACCCATCAAGTGTGGGGAGAACATGCAAACCTCATGCACACAGACCCGAGGTGGGAATCGAACCTGGCGATGCAAAGCGACGGTGCTAACCACTAAACCACCGCGACGCCAACGATATTTAAACATAGAGAGAACTGGTAGTTGAGAACTTGTTCAGATGTTCCTTTTTTCCAGCATGACAATGCTACATTCAGAATTATATTTACTGTCGACTACCAACACTTATTTACAATAATAATAGAAATAAATTAATTAGCACTGTTGCCTTGGTTGAAGGGTTTGAATCTCCAGGATAATCCAGTCCTTGTATGTGTAAAGTTTGCATGCATGATGGGTTTCCTCGCACAGTCCAAAGACACGTGGTGTGGACTGATACGTGTTTCCAAATTGCCTGTTGTGTATGATTGTGTGTGTGTGTGTGTGTGTGTGCTCTATGAGTTGGCACCACATCCAGGGTGTATCCCTGCTCTGGGATAGACTCCAGGCCCACTGCTACCCTATGTAGGATACGCGCTATAGATGATGATGATATAATAGAGTCTTATCACAATAGATTTGTATTTAAAGTACAAAGTAATGGATTATGATTTATTTCTCACAATAAGAAGTCCTCTTTGGTCTAAGCATTCACAGATTTCTTTACACTGCACTGTATCAGGAATAGAGACATAAACAAATGATTACTGTAAATATCCCCCGGAAGAGAGGAGGGTGGGGTGAAAGAACAGCGATAGGAGACTGACTGGTAAGAACGTTGGCTTGCATCAGCACAGCTTCGTCCGCCTTTATCGTGATGTGAGCTGGAGAGCCAGAGGACATTCGCTGGGGTCTGAATGAAAAGTCACATGTAAAAATGAGTTGGCGGCTGTGTACATGTCCGTATGGGTTCCCAGCAAGTTGGTGGACTGGTGAAGATAAATTGCTCTTTGTTGGACATAAGCGTGTGAGGGAGTGGGCACGGTGCCCTGTGATGGACTCGAGACATTTTAAAGTGATGCGGTAATGGCTCAGGTTTTCTGATCTTCACTGATGGATTCGCAGTGTTGAGCATTAACAGGTGTTTTCATTCCTTTCAACAAGGGAGCGTTTTTATTTGTATTAGATGTAAGGAGGGTGAAGAGTAAATGGATGGCCTGTATCCATTTCTGGGGGATTTGGTGTTGGTAAAAGCAGTGAGAGCAATTGCAGGAAAACGTCTTGGGGAATAGTGTATACCCTTAGATGGAGGAAGAGAGATGCTGAGGTTGTAGCTGTTTATAGCGTTTTTTTTTTCTCTTTCCCTCCTGTCTGCTCTCCCTCTCTGTCTCCTGGGTGGATGTAGTGGTAGGGTTCATGTTCAGGATTCGATTGCTAAGAATTGCAGTTAATCCCATGAGCTCCCTACATCCTGCACATTTACCATTGCAGAGAATGAACAGCAGATGCTGTCACCTCTGCTTGCACACGTGTGCGCGCGCACACACACAAACATGCAGACCATTCAGTCAACATTTTATTGTTTGCAAAATAAGAACAAATGTCTTCTCTCTTTTTTTTCCTCCCCTTCTCCCTGATGTGTGCTATTTCTAGCTAGAGATATCTTGTTGTGTAAATAAGTAAAGCCTTTCCTCTGTTGTGCTTTGCTCTGTATTGTATTTTATTTATGGAATTTTTGACTTTGTTTGTGTTTTCTTATAAAATCATCTCCGAGGAACGGGATAATGTACCGTTTACGTGTTGCGATATGCAGTAATGCAGAATATATAAAAACGCAACTGTTCCAGGCTTCGCTGCTTAAGTAACTATTACGAGGAAATTAATTCCAGGCAGTGCCTCGGTTTAAGCAAGCGAGTGTGTGATTGGGGTCAGCCAGCGAGTCTCCATTCACAAGAAACTGAAGAAGTAACTAACCAGTAACAAGTGATCCCATAGGTGCTTGAGTGAGCTTAAGGGTCAGGAGAGCAAGACCAGGTGTTAGATGGTCATCTATCCTGAACAATCTGTTGACACTTGTTAACAGTTGTGCAAGCCGATCTTCTAGCTATCGCTTGAGTCTGGGAGCCATCGACCTCCTCGTTTCACAGGAAAGGATCACTCGGCTGACGGTGCAAACAACCAATTACAGACAGTTATAGACAGAGACGATTTGTGACCTTAGTATTATAAGGTTTGGGCTTTCATCTATTTTAACCAAGATAGAACTGTGGATTCTACCTGTACTCACTTTTTCAGTAAACACTTATCCTGGTCAGGAGAAATTCAGAGCACATCCCAAGAACAAAACCCTGCCCTCTGTCTGTCCTTCTGCAGTGCTGTTTGCAAGGTGTATTGTTCCTCAGTCAGATGCTGCATTTACTGTATAAACTGATCAGACTTTCTTGTTTCAACTGCCTTTTTATTTTCTCACCTGGACAAACTTTCATGAAAAACGGTTTCATGAAAGTTGTAACGAAATATTCGCTACATGATGAATGATGGACTGCATGACTGACGCCTGTTTTTGATCAGATCCAACCTGCAAAGCTAGGGCTGTAGAAAAAAAAAAAGAAGAAAAAAAAAACCCACATCATTATCAATCAACACTTCTTCTTTAACGTTAGAGAATGCCTACCAGATGTGTGCTGGCAAGCACATTCGCAAGAAATTCATTCACATAACTCCATGTTGCCTGTACTTCTGGCTTCCTTTTGTATTTCTCCAAAAGTCCTCCTGGCTCGCTGTGCGATTTCGACGGTTTAGCAAAGCTCAATCGAACGCAAATGAGTGTGACTGCAGCACTGCATTCAGTCCATCAGTCATCACATTCTGTAGGAGAAGGCTTTTTATGTCACCCCCAGCAGTGAGGAAAAAAAAGAGAAATTTTGCGGCAGAGAAATGGCATACGCGACCGTGCTGGAAAGTTTACTGCTGGACACTTTGTTTTGGTTCAAACCAAGATAGCCTCAAAATGAAGGGAGCAGTTTGCAGGGTTTTTCTTTCCCAACTTTGGCACCACTGCTTTTGTCAGCTTTCATGAAAATTTAAGTAATTTAAGTGAGTTTCAGAAAGACTGAACAGAGATGAAACGGTTTTGAATTGCTTGTGATGTGAAACTTGATTTCTAGGAAATATATCTGGCTAGGAAAGCTGCACTCTTCTCCCAAAGCTCAAAAGTTTGTTTCCAACTCAACAGAAAGAAAAAAGCTTAAATGATTCTAATTCTTGTGGCCAGCTGTTTACCTGGACTAGGACCACTTTGAAGGGTTTATGTTTATAATACATGGTGGTTCTTATATCTTAAAAACAAAACAAGGAAAAACAAACAAACAGACAAACAAAAAACTATCTTTATCCTGAAGTTTAAAAAGGAATGCTCTGGTTGGTTGGTGTATGTAGAGAGGGATCAAAGCAAGTTCAGCTAATCACAAGTGTCTGACACTTCATGTGTATGAATGGGTAGTGTCTCCTCCGAGCATGTTCGGCTACACTATGAGTAGCATCGTGAAAAGAGCTGGGGCTTTTGTTTGTCCTGGAGGAAGCACATTGTCATTCAGTAGGAGTAAACTTAAATAATGACACACTAATTGGAATAGGGTAGAAAAAAGGACATTAGGGTGTTCAAGTCAAACTGGGACTTTTGATTGTGCAACACTGTTATGAGAGTAAAAACTCCCTTTATTTCTTTACATAATCCTTGCTACACTAATGCACTAGGCTTTTACTAGTGCCTGGATAAAATATTGAAAGCTTTCTCAGTAGGCTGGAGCCATCATTGGACTGCTCACTTCACGTCTGAAACACTGGCCTCCCAGGAACTCCTTGAATAGCCCGAACATGCGGAAATGAATTGGAAGTTCAGGACTATATGGGGGGACGTGGCAATAATTTCCAGTCGAGTTCCTGTAATGTGCAAGTGGTGTTGGTGAATGAGTGTGTGCAACACTAATGCTGCAAACAACTAATTAGAAACTACTGTTTTTCTGTAACGTATAGAAAAAGACAATTTGTGAACTTAGTATTAACTCACATCATTTCAGTAATACAGTCCTGCCCTGTGTCTGTCTTTATGCAATGCTAGGTCCAGGGTGTAACAAGAACACACAACAACATACGGTCCTTTATATTCTGAAAAGTTAATCTTGTTACCTATAGTACTCACTCACTCATTGTCTATATCCTGCATAACAGGGTTGTGGCTCAGGAGACTTAGGCCATGTGCCGGGGTACCAATCCATCGCAGGGCACACACACACACACACATGCAAACACTACAGGCAATTTGGGAACCCCAATTATTAGGAGTACCTGGAGGAAACCCATCAAGCACTGGGAGAACACGCAAACTGGATGCACGCAGACCCCGAAGCGGGAATCGAATCCAGACTGTGGCGGTTCAAGGCTACTACGTCACCAAGCCTGCCACTACCTGTAGTACTAGTAGACTAAATCTGTCAGGAAGAATAGTGATAGGATACTAATAATAGGAGTGAATCGAATCAAACTGTTTATAAATTTTTTTTTATAGTATTAAAAGATTGCGCTCATGGTGGACAGTCCTAGGTGTCTCTTTTTTTTATTATGCGTATTCATTAAATCATTTTCATAAAACAGTTACCTAGGAGAAGCGATGAATTCATTAATCGACACAAAGCCTCTAATGAATGATGCATTTGATATCATTTCAGATTTGGTGTGTGCTAAAAAGAGAAAGGCTTTCACTCTTGCACTGTATGCACAGAACCGGCACTAAATTAAATACGACAACCTACTTTATTAATACCTTATATCCAAAAAGTGACATTATATATCATTTTAGAGTAAAAACCGAATGCCCTTGCAGGTTTTGATTTGTGTGACCCCGGAGTACTAGGTACAGTGTGGACTGAACCATCAGGGAGGTGTGTAGGGGAGCCAGCTCACGTCAGGAGGACTTTTTTGTTTGTTTGTTTGTTTCCTGGTTAAATAAACCCAATGTGAGCTGGTTGTTTAATAGGAAAGATATGGCATGGAAAGTGTGTGTAAGCAAATGTAGTTATTTTTTCTTTCATATGTATACACATGCACATTTAGACACACTGCACATTTCCGGTGCAGAGAAGCTGATACCGTGGTGTGTCCATGTTTCCTTTGAAAAAAAAGAAGAAAAAACACAGCAGAAGTGTTAACATAACAAGATAACACACATCACCTAAGAAGTCCAGGGTGAAGGCATTGAGGAGCGTTAGGAATTTTGGAGGAGTGCCTGTCTGTCTTTTTCAGCTCAAATTGCGCAAGAAGGTTGGACAGATAAAACCATTCTTCTCCAACACACAAACTGTCTAACAAGAATAACTAGAGAGGTACATTTTCTGAAGAAAATGTGAGTGGTGCTTGCCGTGGCAAAACTCGGGGCCCCCCATATCCCTATGGCAATGGGATCCAAAATTAGGTTCAGTTTCAAAGTTCCTAAGGAAAATACCATAGCAGGGAATGCAACTGTAAGCACTTCCTGTTTTAATGGGGAGTAGTTCCCCATTATATGTCAATGGGGCAAATTTGGGGCTAGCAACATGCTCATGATAAGCACTCTAGCATCATGTTAGCAACATTAGCAACATGCTAATCATGTTAAGAGCAAAATGCTAATAAGGTTAGCATAATGCTAGCAACATGCTAATATTCTTAGCATAATGCTAGCTAAGCACTCTAGCATCATGTTAGCAACATTCTAGTGATGCTGCTAGCAAAATGTTAATATACAGTAGTTATCATAATGCTAGCAACATGCTAATATTGTTAGCATCAAGCTAGCAACATGCTAATATTTTTAAATCTCAATATTAAACCTATGGGCTTTTTAGGGTGATACAAATAATTTCCCCCAGCGGGGGCAATTTACCCTCCCATCTCTTTACAACAGTCATACCTCCCCATTCCCGAATGAGCAGCACAATTTGCCACCTCTTTCATGGGTCTACGACGAACGGTACAGGAATAGATTCATGCCAAAATCCCCATTATAAGTCAATGGGGCAAATTGGGCACCTCTTGCCCCCTGGGGGTAAAACCTATACCCTCATGCAGGGTATGTTCCAACACAGCTTTCAAGCCTCTTCAAATGTGGTAAATTCGAGATTTCTACCAAATTCTCACTCGGGTTAGGGTCAAAGTTGGTCTCAATGTTAAGTCTATGGGATTTTTGGGGGAGATTAATTGCCCCCTGTTGGGGCAATTTACTGCCCGCCTCTCCGAAAAGTCTTAGCACCTCAATCCCGAATAAGCAGCACGATTTGACACCTATTTCATAGGTATACAACAAACAATACTATAGTAGTAAATGTGCCAAAATCTGCATTATATGTCAATGGGAAAAATTTGGGCACATTTTCTGCCCCAGGGGCAAAACTTATACCTCTTGCGGGGTATGTTCAGACCAGGGCTTGACATTGGCACCCGCCCACCCGCCAAATGCGGGTAAAATTCGGCTGTGGCGGGTAATAACTTTA
>JAQMYG010000010.1:11286521-11305289 GCA_030014215.1 Clariallabes teugelsi
GGCTGAATGGCTAGTGACTCCGGAAATCCACTAGCCACATTGGCCAGTGAGCAAAAAAGTTAATGTCAAGCCCTGGTTCAGACACAGCTTGCAAGCCTCTTCAAATGTGGTAGACTTGAGATTTCTACCAAATTCTCACTCTGCGCTTCAATCAGTCAAAATTGATATCAATGTTACGTCTATGGGATTTTTTTTGTGCGGCCCGCAGGGGGCAATTAACCGGCCACCCCTTAGAGAAGTCATGGCACCCCAATTCCCGAATAAGTCGCACGATTTGACACCACATACAGTACATGGGTCTACGACAAACGGGACTAGTTACGCGCCAAACTTTTGTACGGAAAAAGAAAACAATAAGCATGTGAGATAATAATAATAGTAGCAGTACTTCGAAAGCACCACTAATAATAACATCGCGTGTTGCTACAGAATAAACAATGATCAGCTGTTTTTTTAATTGCAGTATTTCCGTGTTGTGTGCGCGCGCGAGCGTTTTCTTCTTCTTCTTCTTTTTTTTTTTAAGATCTGACGCCTGAAGTAACATTGTAGCAGCCATATTATGTGATACATTGCTATTTCTGCCATCGCAGTCTTGAGATCATCTATCTCTGGCGCATATCCACACACACACACACATAGACGGATTTACCAAACAAGCAACAGTCGTTGTGTTTCATGATCGCCGCCATTTCCACTTCCACACTCTCTCACACACATACTCTCAGAAAGAGAGAGAGATCCAGGCTGAGGTTGTAGCTTGATTTTTTTGTGCTCTGGGTTAGTAGGAGCCTGCTGTTCAGCAGCACCCCTCCCCCAGCCTGTGGCGAAACAGGAACAACTTCTTTGAGAGCGAAAGAGAAAAAAAAAGAAAAGAAGAGAGCGAGAGAGAAGGCTGCACAAGTTTTGGAGCAGCTATGTAGCCTGTGCTTGGTTTTCCATTTGGGGAAAGCTGAGATTACAATATATGATTGTCGACTCTTTTGGATTTGTATGATTTTTTTTTTCTCCCTTCTTTTGCAGCTGCTCTTTGTTTTGTCGATGTGTTTCTTTTTTGGGGGGAAAAATGGACGACTTACCTCGAGGATTATAATTGTTGGTGGTGGTGGAGGAGAAGAAGGAGAGAGAGAGAGTGTGTGTGAGGGGGGAGAAAGAGAGAGAGAGAGCTCTCGGTTGTGGAATACTTTACCTTTTTTCCTTTGCAGAGAATGGATTTAGCGGAGGAGCGACTCATCGACTATCCTTAGACGTTTGGCGTGTGTGTGTGTTTTTTTTTTTTTTTGGAGTTTTTTTTTTAATGGCACCTGAGGAATGGAAAGACTTTTGTCTGGAGTAGCTCTGTGTACGAGTGTCTTGTCTGTGTATCTCCTCCTATGAGCTGTGATTATGATCTGGTAAGTCTCGGTTTTAACTTTCTCCTCCATGCTCGGGCTCATCGGCCGGTAGTCCGGTGGCTTTTACACGTTTGGCTTAAAAAAAAAGAATGAAATGAACAGATTTCCAGCATTGTAAACAGGAAGATAGGAGTCTCACAAGCTTGCTTTGTACTCACCAACCCGACCCTGCACAGTCTAGGCTTTGGGTTTTTTTTTTTTTGCCTGTTTTTTTTTCTCCTCCTTTTAAGAGAACTTTAGTTGAAACGGCCCGAGATGTTACAAGACGCCGCTACATTGTTTCCTTCTCTCTCTATATCTTTTTTTCCTTCCTAAAAATGAAACAACGTAAATCGTTTCTTTCTGCAAACGTAACATTCCTATTACCACTCACTTCGAGGAAATTTCCCCCCTTGAGTCTTTTTGTCCCGTTTGGAGAATCCCATCAGGTCTGAGAAGGAAGTCTGAGGCCGTCTCAGGATTTGGTTGTGTTAAATCTTAAATCTTTCACAACCTTTTTTTTTTTTTTTTTTTAATGTATATAAAAATACATTTATAACCAAAACCAGTACTTGTAGACGACTTTTTTTTTTAAAATTATTATTATTATTATTATTTTTTTTTTTAAACCTGTGTGCTTGAAGAGAAATGCCTGCTTTGAATATTGGATTAGCCTAGCCTACAAAACAAACGATGTTTTGTGCGCGTGGCCCCCTCGACCTGAGACTGCTGGCATGCTATTGCTAACTCAACTCTTCACATAATACACTCCAAGTGTTTCCCAAAACTAGCTTGTGATAACCAAACCGTAACTACATATCATTATTTTTTTTAAAAAGAAAAAAAAGAATTTGTCTTTATTTTAGTCATAATTCTATCATTAGTAAACTATATTTGTTAGGGAACCTAAACTTACTTAGCCTGTCTGTGTGTTTTTATCTAGTTTTCATCTGGAAAAGAAGTAACACATTTCTCTAGATTACTCTTCTCTTCTAAATTAATGACATTTTAAACAGGATTAGTTTGAATACACCACCTTTGACTCTCCTATGGAAATTACAGGCGTGTGGCTGCAGGCTCTAGTCATCATCCTGGAAACAAGACCAGGCTGTTGATACACTTTCCTGTCAGGAAAAGAAGCCAGCTCTTATATACTACATGTTCAGCTTTTTAGATTGTGCGAAACATTGACATATCACAAGAATAACTTTTTTTGTCCCCTCCTTCACAGAATGACATAATTATTAGGGATTTAACAAGTAAATGTAGGAATTTTTTTACAATCTGGGAGAATGTGACACAGTATCTGGGAGTGTGTTTGGCAGCTACAGTATGGGACATCTTAACAGACATGCGTAAAAAGTTTTTAATAATGTGCTCGTCATCTTTTTTTGTTGTCTAACGGTTGATGGGATCCCCATCTTTCCGGCCAAACTGCTATTAAAGGCGACCTATTGTGCAAAATGAACTTTTTAGTAATTTATAGATATTCAGATTTTCTTTGTGTGTGTGTGGGTTTTTTTTTTTTTTTTTTTTTTTTTTTTTTTAAACCCCTTGCCTTAAACAACCCAATTTAATTTCTCACATTTGTGACCTCATAAAAGAAGACCCTCCCCTGGCTTGTTGCTTAGCCCTGCTGTACTCAAAACTGGCATCTCTCATAAGTATTGCATTTACATAAGCACTGAATCACTGGATATGGGACAAAAAATAGTGTTTAAGATACAAAAATATATGATGTTTATTTTGAGTAGAAGCATCTTTAGGGGATCTCTGAAACATGTGTTAATTGTTAAAGAAATAACAATATGCGACCTTTAAAGGTTAAAGGGCAAATTCACCCTCAACAATGCCTTATTAATCGATTTGTGACAGGCATTCATGAATGTGTTTTGTAATGAAGTCCTGGGATTTATTTATTTTTTTGTGTGTATAATTTGCTCTAATTTCTTAAAGTTTTTTAAAGGTTTGAAAAGTTTCTGTCCTAATACACTACTGTATTTGTCCTTTTGTAGCTCTCTGACTAGATGAGTGCAGGCTCCCAGTGGCTTTTCGCAACTGCATTTTGAATTCAGTCTGCTTTCTCTTCTATTGATATGATGGTTTTCTCATTATGATACTGACCGTTCCTGGAAAACGGTGACTCTAAAATTAAACTCATGCTCTTCAGCTTTTAGGAGCCAATAGTAAAACCATCTTTGTTGTTTAACAGCGGATGGAACAGTAAAACTTGAATTTCTGCACTGATTTTTTCCTTTTCTTCACCTTTTTAATTGTGCTAGCAATGTCTTCTTGTGACGTAAGTGTGACACAATTTAAGCTAGCTTCTCATAGGAATGAAATCCTTATCCAGGATCAACCAAGAAATCAGCACCAGAACTACTAAACAAATGTTAAAAAAAAAAACATAACTATATTCATCATCAAATATGTTTAAGTTTTTCTTAGTCTATATGGAACTCATACTGTAGGTTTCGTGTTTGTCTATGATTCACGACTATCATGATGTTAAAATATATTTGCTCTAATGCTTGTATTTCAGGTCTTCTTTGTTGTTTTCCATTCACCCCAATGCTTAAACATGTTCGCCGTACTCCCTGTTTGTCACGATTTGAATAGCAAAATACCCACATAGTCATGTCTTAGAATGCATAAGCCAGTCATTTTTATTTCATCAAAAAAACAGTAAACCTTTTTCACACACTGTTAACATATTATAATTAAATTCATTGTGATTCAGTACTTAAGCTTAAAACATTGAAAAGAAAAGACAAAAAAAAAAAGGTAGGAAATAATAAGGTATGGAAATGCACATGTAAATAACAGGCGTGCCCTGCCCTAAGAATTTTCCTACCAGTTCTTCCTTATCATATTATGCAATAGTTTTTTTTTTTTTTTTTTTTTTTTAAATTGTTTATAGCAAAGCCAAAGGAGTGCCTTTTGGTTCTGGTGCGCGCGTGTGTTTGAGCGGAATACCCACTGCATCTATCCACAAGCTGAGTCATATAATTGCAGCCATAGTTTTTTGGTTTTGGAGATTAGCATGTGGTGGAATATGTTAAGTGGGTTCAAACGTAGAAAGAAAGTTCTCCAGCGATTTGTTCATGTCTTCTCCTTGGGACACATCCTGATGTTTTTTAAGGTTCAAGCACGTGGCATGTTGGCCCTGTGGGTCTTACATGATTGAAATCGCTGTGTGGATTGGACTGTGTAGGCACCACATTGTGCCCCTGATGTTTTATTTTTTAATATATATATTAGTGTGTGTGCATATGTATGTTTTGGATCTAGAACTCTGGAATAGGGCTTGAAAGATGACACAGCTTTACCCTTATGTTTTTTTTGCTTTACAGCTATTTAAATTTCAAGGATTATAAAATTGTGTCTTGGCGGTAGTCTAGGTGTCTGATTGTTTGGGTCCCCCACTTTGCCCTGTTTTTATGCGAATCCATCGGAATGAAATGATCTATTGGAAATGATTCCACTTTGAGTGGTGACTCAAAACATTTATATCTGTGTAAATATTTCTATATAGTAGATTATAGTGGTTTAATGCCTGTGATAACCCTTCAGTCAAGGGTAGATCTTTTTCCCAGTCAGTATAAACAATTCTTGAACACAAGGTCGTAGTCCTGCTCTCAGCATCACCAGGCTTGTAACATAACTAGTTTGGTTATGATAACTTATTGGCGCACCACATGATTAGAACATAAACCTGACCATACTTATGTTTATCTTCCGCAGGTTTGTCTATAAAAGAGAAAAGTTCTGATCTCCTTCAGTCAGCCTGGTTTCCTCTGGACCTTCAGACACTGGTTTACTCCACATCCAGACTCGCACGCGATATAAAAGGGGATCTACCGGACATCACTTCAGATGCGGAGGAGCCGGAGATTGTGAGACCTCGGGGTCATTCGAGGTAACGACAGATTCAATCACGTGCTTGACGATGGTTTGGATGCTATGTGTTTGTGTTTGAACAGGATTGTGTAGAAGAAGAGCACTTTGTTCTCAGGCACAATGTAAGGCTTGATGTAAATCAACATTTTTTTTTTTTGTCAGGCTGATGTACATGTTTAAACAAAAAAAAAGTTACTGCTTTAATTTGGGTCATCTGGAAAGTGATGTTTGTTGGTTGCTGCTACATGCTGCTAGCTGTGAATTCTGTTACATTCCATATGTTTCCCGCCGTGAAGCATTTAAATCCCGCCTTCGCTGCTAGGATTGGTTACAAGAATTCTGTCTCATCTGTGATTGGTTAGATGGTTTGCTTAGTGTGAAATGTGACCCAATCAGAGATCCAGTAATTGAAAGTCTGAAGTAAAGACAGGTGAGAGAGAAGTGTTTACTGATTAGGAAGCTTTGCTTCATGGAAACTCATCACGTCAATCCCACGTGAGGCAAACAAGTGACGAGAGAAACGATCAGATCAAGCGTTTACACGGCTAATATTTACTTATCGAACGGGTTATCAAAGGTTTACACCTTTACCTCCCTCGTTCCCATTGGAAGATTATTCCGATACAGCCGGATCGGGTTAGGCTGTTTGAGTAACGTGGTTACATGATGCCGTTTTATTCTGATTGGGCTGTTATTCCCATTTGTTATCAAAATATCAGGTCCATGCAGAAACGCCTAGTGGACACGCAGAGCAGAATCAGTAAGTGCGGTCCTTAAAAGCGAGCTGAGAGGCACCATGTCTCAGTGCTCAGTGCTCACAGGAGGGAACTGCTTACAAGTGTGACAGTGTCTCTGCCCCCTCGCTTCACTGCTCCTAAATCACTAGTGATTATGGAGGTGTGATGATTAGAGAAGAATTGAAGCAGTCAGTTGGATTTCAGATCAGGAGAAAACAAAAAGTTGTAGATGAACAGAACAAATGATGGAGATAAGTAGAGACAGGAAGAATGTGAATGGGAAAAAAAAAAAAAAGGTCAAAGCCTTCAAGGACAACACACACTTGAGCCGCATGGTGACAGTTGCTGTAACTACGACAGGTTTAATTCAAGTCTACTGATTATTCTTTGAAGTAGCCATTATAAAGTGTACGGGGTGTGTTTTGGACAAATTCTATGTGAAAGTCTGCACGTGCCTGTGTGCGGAGGGACAGAGTTGTGTGTGTGTGTGTGTGTGTGTGTGTGTGTGTGTGTGTGGGAATCATTTGCCAGTGGGGTTGAGCACCCTATGGACAGTGCAGACGGTTTCTTTCTGCAGGTCAGTTCCAAGGCCTCACCCTCTCTCCTGCATCCATTCATAACTGTCAAAAACACACACACATACACAAACATCGCCTTTTTACCTATTTCTCACAAGACCTAGGTTTTTTTAATCACTGCTACTCACTTCCTGCTTGCTTCATCCTCAGCTAATGGTCGTGTGGTGGAAGGTTGCGTTTTGTGCGCGCTAATTGTGTGCAGTTTCCGTGTAACACTAGCCCCGTTTACTTCCCCGCTCTTTGATTAACTGCGTTAAGGTTTCGGTGTTTAGGTTGCGGCCGGCACTCTGCTTCACTACAGCCGCTAATTAAAACCTATTAGAATTAACTTGCGGGAAGGAGAGCCGTGTTAGCCCGCTGCCTGCCGTAAGACCCTTCACCAGCTCGAGCCACAGCTTTAATCAATGGGTGCGCTTTGTTTGTATTATTGTTTACACTAGACCACGCCACACGCAAGAAATGTTCGTTCCTTTCCTTTAAAATGACGAAACGGCACTTTTTTTTTTTTGGGCGCAATAAAATCTGCACGCGTGACAGAAACCAATTAAAAAAAGCTCTGTTATCTGGTTCTGTTTCTAACATGCATATTTAGAGCGCGATGTCAGGCTGAAACGAACCAGTTTCTGCTTGAGGAACGGAAATTCCACTCGTAAAGGCTGACTCAGGATGAAGAGGTTTTGCACTGAAACGACTCCAGGGTCGAGCAGACAACAGGCTTGACTATATTACCGTATAGCATCGGTGTAAGAATAGAGAACGGATTAATGTGGATTTTAAAGGAATCATGTATCAGTTATGATTTCCGTGAATAGAAATGCTTTAAGCAGCAGCAGTAGTAGTAGTAGTATGGCACGATTATTATCTCAAGGGGGTTGTGGCTCTGGATTGCTGATCGCAGGGTCGATGATTCGAGCCCTGTCACCGGCACTTTTTCACTTGGACGAGACCCATAACCCCATGGTCATATATCTGTCTGAAATACCCAGCCATTGTTAGATACAGGACATCCTCAGTGCCAGTCCCAAGCCTGGAGAAATGGCTGCGGGAAGAGGATCCGGAGTAAAACCTGTGCCAGTAACTTGTGGATTGAATGATCCGATGTGGCGATCCTGACGAAGGGAAAGAGCGTAGTGTGTTTTTTTGGCATCAGGAGTGCTTTCAGAGCTGTAAGAAAATCATTGTTAAATGCTTCTTTGATCGATGAACTACCTGGCACACATTTTGGGGCAGAACTCCTTGTAGCTCCACTCCGCTCGCAAAGCTTTAGTTCCCGTGCTGTTCCTGATTGCTCGTTATTTGGCATGCGGTGGTAGAGGCGCAAGCTAGCATTTTTTAAAATTGTTGTTTGCTTAAAAAAAAAAACAATGCTCTTTCCCTTTAACAGAAGTGTGATGATTGATTCCACGCAGCCTTCCACCAGCTGTACATCCGGATATAGATCAATGATGAAAGACTGGCCTCATCATGTTCTAGACGTCTTGGCAGCTACGTGCATATGGAGAAAATATTCTTAAATTCGATTACAATCATTCCGATTAGAGAGTCCAGTTACACTGTTTATATGGATGCTGATCTGATAAGGTGTGTTTACGTGGTCAGAATATCATAAAATATCACAGAAGTAGTATTTGTCTCCAACTTTGAGGTCAGGCTTGGGTTAGGCTTCCCATCGATTGGTCCTATTGAGTGTTACTATTGGTTACAAGAATTAATCTGATTGGTTAGATGCTTTACTACATAAATGGGGAACCAATCAGAACCTCTTCCCCAGTGAGGGAAAGTGTGAAGTAAAGGTCGGAGAGGATTGTTCTCATGGAGTTTACAGATCAAGAAGCAAAGCACAACAGCAACATTTCCCTCATGGAAACTTGTCACGCTGCCTAATGTTATCCTGACGTGAGGCAAACATGCGCAGAAAGAATGTGTTTCAAATAACAAAAGAGAAATGATCAGATCAAGTGTTTACATGGCTAATATTTACCTATGGTCAGATTATTGCCTTGATTAAACTTTGACTAAAAAGTCATTCCAATTGGGCTGGATCAGATCAGACATGTTTATTCTTAGTTATTCTCATTTTTAGTGGAATATTAGGCTACATGTAAACTTGTCTATTCTGGACAACCCCTGAATTTTTGTATGTTTCTTTTTTTATTATTATTTTTGGCTAGATTGGGAAAAATAATTTCAGTTAAGTATCATGATTATTTTGTAGAGCAATCCATTGGGACACAGTACAGCAACCTGTTTAATAGGGGTGAATTATTTGCCAAGATTTCTTAGGATTATAACAAAATCTGAAAAATAAATAAATAAATAAATAAATAATCGAATCGGGAAATTGTGATACTTACAGAATCGCAATACAGATTGAATCGGCATCTGGTTATCATGAAGATATCGTATCGGAAGGTCCCTGGTGATTCCCATCCCTAGTACTTACTGTCCAGTTAGCTGTTTTGGCAGGACAATTCAGCTAGTTGTTGGCAAATGGTTCGACGATATTTGATGCTCTGTCCTTCGCACTGCTTGTGGTAGATGTTATTTCAGTCTGAATAGCATAATTCTTTCCTCTCAACATGTTTATCCATGAAGGCACAGCGTGTGTCCGAGGCACAGCTTTGCACGTAACTCGATTTGGTCATTTCGTATTCAGATAAGATCACCTGTTATTCTTGCTTGCTAAATATATCTGCCTATTGCTGTGTTTTTTGCCGCCTTAGTTGGTAGTGTGATTGGTTTTTCTGGTTGCTGCTAGGTGACTACAGATAACCCTTAAAAACTTCCCAGGCTTCCCATGCATGATAGTTTCATCTATTAAAAATCTTTTGGTGACGTCGGTGAAAAAGTGCGAAAGACTTTGATTTGACACCACTGATATTTTTTGTCGATGTTCAAACCTCCGTTCTCCTGAAGGTGTTAGTCAGTTTTTTAAAATAGTTTTTTACAATGCAGGACCATGTGCGTTTAGCATCCGTCTTAATCTTGTACCTCATTACCTCACTATTCCTCTTGTATGTTTTGTATATCTGTTGGCCATGGAGAAAACTTTTAAGGTCCCACAAGTTATCATCGGTCTCAGAGCTCCCCCTAAGTGTGTCTGTTAATACTCCGGCTGTAATGCGTTTCTGATAATGCGTAGTTTTATGCCTGAAACCTCTTTAATTTCACTCCTTCTCCAAATGTTGCTTTTTTTAGTGTTTATGTAAATGAGCTACCTCTGAGCCATGGCCCTTTAAAGAACAGCAGAGCTAAGCAACAAGCTCGTGGCAGCAGTGCAACTTATAGGATGCCAACCGACGGCACAGAGCAGTACTGAGGTAGCACGTGGAGAAGATGGAGTGTGTGGAAGTGCCGGATAAAAGCAGCCGAAGAGTTCAAGACGCAGCAAGACAAGACAAGATCAGGGAAGGAAGCATTTAAGGTTTTTTTTTTTTTTTTTTTTTTTTTTAAATATAAAAGAAAGGCTGGACTGGAAAACTGCCTTAATGAGGCCAGGAAAATGAGGGAGAATGAGACCTACAGTTGGCGGTAATGCAACATACCGGATTCCAACCGCTGTTAAATGAAGAAGCTTGAAGAGGGGGCTCTTCTTTTATAAGGTTGCAATAAGGAAAATATCTAAGCCCTGAGTGATCTAAAAATTATTAAAAAAAAGATTTTTAAATTGTGTCCCCGTTATGCACGTTCAAACAGGATCAGCTTCACACAAAATCACTTGGCCATTTTTATTAGTCTAATACAAATGGATTCTAAGCTTGGACAAGCAGCAGTTTATATTTGGATGCTGGTAAAAACGTTAACCTGACTGGTTGTGTACAGGCATCCGGTTCGCACCACAACGTTAAACAAAAAGATTGCAATTGTTTACTCAGTATTTGCACAATCTCCATTTGGAAGTGTCACCATACAGTATATCACGCACTGTGGACAACAGCAACGGATTAACACTGTACAAAAGACCAGAGTCTAGACTGTATACAGGACCGTTAACGTTCAGCAACGATGGAACGAGTCCTGCTTTTAGTTCCCAGCCATTCTTCCTGTTTCAGCATCAGCGAAACAGAGCACCGTCCTTCAGGCTGGGAACTCCCGCAGTCGAGTTTGGAGTAGGAAAATGTTGCCGATTTGTCAAATCCGTGCTGTGCCCAGTGAAAATAACTGAACTGTATCTTTTTATGAATTTCTGTTGTATGGTGACTGCTGCTGAAGTGTAGAGGAAACTCGTAAAGACGCCGTTTCCATCCAGCAGCCAGTTCTCTTCTGTCATACAGCAACTTCCAGAAGATCGCTTCCTCTGAGCCATGAGATGCCAGACGGTCTTTAGGAAAGAAAGTGTTCCATCCTTCCAAACCATAGAGCTTGGGCTGGGTTTGCTCTCCTGGACTGGCTGACTATGGATCCAAACTCTCGATCTTCAGAATCTGTGATCTGCCTTTGACCCCATTAGTTCTGTTTTAGCATTGATGCCGAATGCCTCCCTTATAAACTGGTTCAGAGCCCTGAAGGAAATGTTCCAGTGCGCTCTCACTGCTGACCAGTTTGGGATTTCACACACTCGTGTTCTTCGCATTGATGTGCTTGAGACAGTCCTGTCCCGACCGGTCCCGTCTGCAAGGCTCTTGTATAAACTACAACCTTCTACCTCAGAAGTCAAACTTTCCTCTTAAAATCCTCCTTGCTCAAATCTTCCCTTTTGCTAACAAGGCAGTTTTCTCTCTTCCTTTCCTCACCCCCCCCTCCTCTCTCTGCCCAGTTCCTCTGATGGAGTGCGTATGTGTGCGCGCCAACCTCTCTGGGTTGTGGAAAGGTCCAGCTGCGCCAGCGTGTTCTCTCCATGCCAGGAGCAGGTTGTGTCACTTCACCAGTGTGCCAGGAAGCAAATGTGTATGTGTGCGAGTGTGCACTCGCGTGCGGCCAGCTTGCCAAATGAGCCAGGGTTTAACCAGTTTCGCTGGACTTCGCCGTGTGTATTTTTAATTATGAGCACGGCTGTGCCTTTTAAACTTGTAATTATTGGAAAGAAGCAGTTGGCTAATCGTGTCTGCCAGCCTCCAAACTTGCACCCGCTCCGCTCTTGCTCTTTCGGTTTAGGCCCGGCCGTGTCTGAACACATCCTCTGTGTCTCCTGATGACTTCCGCTGATACTCCTTTTGTTAACGCGTGCATGTTTTTCATGTGAAGGGTTCGATTATAAAGAGCATCTGTGCAGCGTGCTTTGGAGAGCGAACAAGAGGGTGCGTGTGCACGCACGCACGCATCGTTACGTGCCAGTGCACATCACCCCTCTCACCAGCTGGCCGCCTGACATCATGCCCGCGCGGCGCCAAAGCCTTTGGCAGCGTGTCTCTGCCCACGCGCGGGAAGGAAAGGAAGAGTGGGAGCGACAGCGGACTCGCAGACACTTGAGCGAACAAAGAAAAGCGAGAGGTACTGCGAAGAACGGAGGAACAGAGAGGAGAAGGAGAGTACACTCATCTGCCCGGGGTTAGCGAGTTCACTTCTGGTCCGGGCAGCTTTCAGCAGAAATGTTTGGAAAATCTCCAGGCTTTATGAAGCAAGAAAACACTGGGAATTCTGACATCCCCGGCATGCCGAATAGAGGAAGTACTAACAGGGAAGGGGCGGGGCAATGCACGCGCGCTGTCCTCCTTTTTTGCATCCTGCTGGGTTTCCTGGGAAATAGGAAATGGAGCTGGTCTTGGCGGAGGGAAGTGGACGTTTCTAGTACAAGCCCCCAAGTTCTGTTAACCATCAAGCGTGTTTGTGTTTTTGTCACAAGGAGCACCGATCTTTATTAAACCGCTCACATTTCATATTAAACTTTATTTAAAGGTTATTCATTTGTGTTTAATTATTAGCACATAGTTTTTTTTTGTTGTCGTAGAGAGAGAGAGAGCTCATTAGCATCAGTACCTCCATCTGTGTTTAAATCACACGACTATAAAAGGTGAGATTTCGCGTCTTTTTAAGGAAAGCAGAAAATCCTCCCTCCGAACACATCCCTCCCTTCATCATTTCCAATTTCTTCCTCCAATTTCTTTCCTTTTTTCCTTTCCTTTTTGCCTTATTCTTCTTTTTCTTTCCCTCTTTCCTTTTCCTTCCTGTTTAATATCTTTCCACTTCCCTCTTCCTCCTCTTTTTTCTTCTTCTACCTTTTTCTTTTGTTCATTTACATTTAATTTTCCTTCTCTATTTCCCCCTCATTCGTTTATTTATTATTTTTTTGTCTTTCTTACCTCATTTATGTTTTGCTGGGTTTTTTCCCTTCCCGTCCTCATTCTTTTGTCCTTCAATCACTTTTGTTTCCCTTTTCTTACTTCCTTTCCTTTTTTACTCACTCACTCACTCACTCATCATCTATACCGCTTTATCCTGTATACAGGGTTTCTGGAGGCTATCCCAGGAGGCTTGGGGCACGAGGCGGGGTACCCCTTGGACAGGGTGCCAGTCCATCACAGGGCACGCACACTCACACTCATGGCAATTTGGGAACGCCGGTTAGCATAATCTGCATGTCTTTGGACTGTGGGAGGAAACCCACCAAGCTGGAGAAGACCATGCACACAGGAATCGAACCCGGACCCGGGAGGTGCAAGGCGACAGTGCTAACCACTAAGCCACCGCGCCACCAATGTAGCAGCCATTCTACGCAGTGGAGCGTCAGTGTTTATGCTCCCCTTCGCTACGATCTACTGAACTAAGAGTCTATGCAAGCATTTCTAGCATTTTAGGAATCGTTCCCACACTTTTTTTTTTGTTTGTTTTTTTGTTTACATTACCAGTCAAAGGTTTGGACACACTTTCTAATTCCATGGTTTTTCTAGATTTTTATTTCTTTATGTCCAACATGTACAATAATCTCCTTTGAACAGTGGATATTGAGATGTCTTTGCTACTCATGCTCCGTAAAGCCTTCACAACGGCTCTAATCTGAGGTGCTGTTTGTTAATTGGTTGGTAACTCTAAATGAACTTTTCTGCACCTGAGGTCTTGCTTTCCTCGTTTCATTGTGGTGCTTGATGGGTTCTACAAATGCACTTGGCACAAGAACTATTGCAAGAACTATTCCAGAACAGCTGTCTTAAAATAACAACTGCTTGTTGTTGTAACTTAATTACCTAATGTTATTTTATAGTTTTCTAGTCTCCTACTAGACTTGTATCCAAGCTTTTGACTGGTACTGTATAATGAAATATCGTTGGATTCTTGTTAACATGGGATAGGTGGCCAGTCTCAGATCAGTCACCTGCCAACATTGTTCTCCTCTCCATCTCGGGGGGTGTGTGTGTGTCTGGTGGAGATGGCTGTACTGGGAGAGCGAAGAGGATCGGGATAATGATGAAGACGAATGTTGGCTGTCTAGTGAGCTGACAGCCCAAAAACATGGCTTTAAACTGCTGTCAGTCCACAGGCTGCTCCGTCAGTTCCCTCTCACACCACACACCACCCGTCTCCTCCTCTTTCTTCTTCTCTTTATCCCGCCATTCCCGGACCTACTCGTTGATTGATTGATTTCATTTATTTTATTTATTTTTGTTCCTCACAACGAATCTTTGCAGCTATTTTAGCATTCAGCACTCATTCATAGTGCTATACAGTCCTTCAGAAAAAGAAAAAAAAAATCCTCACCTTTTCATTTTGCCTTCAACGGTGTGTTTTTTCGTGTTTTCATTCCTCTGTATGTGTGTTTCAGAGGGACAGGGTCACGATTAGTAAATGTCTTCTTTGTCTCTCTGTCTCTATCTCTCCCTGTCTCATATTTTCACCTTCTTCTGTTCCCCCCTCTCTCTCTCGCTCTACTCTCTTTTCTTGGATGAACAGGTTTGTTTGAACGTGTGTGGAATGCTGTTGTGAAAGCACAAGCAGAGCTTCATTTTATCCACATCAGTATGCGTCATTCCAGCAACTCGTCAGTGTGTTTCGTTTTTTTTCTTCTTTTCCTTCTCTCCTAAATTGCGTGTGCGTGTATGTGCATGAGGACACTTGTGTTTGAATGCATGCAAATGTTAAGCCTGTATTGCCATTCAAACACCTAAGCCTGTCTTTCATGTAGTTATAGTTCAGACCACACCTCTTTCTCTCTGTTTGTGTGTTTAGGGATGTAGGTAGGTGATTTAGTCAACATCTGTCTTATTGGAGTCATTACTGCTCTCCAGTGCGGTTGTACAGCGATGAGACTCATGTAATATCAAGCTCACAGGAAGCTTAAAGGAATGCTGAGGGACTTGTGTGTTGGACAACATGGTTACACCTGTACAATATCATAAACAATAGAAATAATGATGCTACAAATGATCCTTATTCATCGGTGACTCTCAGAATCATTACTGTACTGATTAGGTATTTGAGAAACATTGATTTCATTATTGGTTAACAATTAATCCTGATCAGTTTGTTTTGATTAATTAGATGGATTAATATTCATTTTCATATTAATGATTTATAGTTATTATGATGCTGCAATATTACTTGCATAAATAGTGTTAGTGTTTGAATATTGTTTGACCGAGATTAGCTTTAAATTATATTGCGTAGGTTGTGTTTGTGTCATAAATTTAAGGAAATCATATTAATTTGAGTGTCTCAATTAGCTGTTTTTCTTATGGGCTTTGAAGTATTAAAAGTATGCAAAATATATCGAAATGCAGTGTAACGTGTGTTGTCGATTGTTTACATGTCACGTCTCGTACAAAGCCGCGTTCTTTTTCCGCCCCACTGATCTTGTGCACCACCCTCCAGTCCAGTAGGTGGTGGTATTCCATCAATCTGCCCATAAATTCAAAAGAAGTAGCAATGATACTCTCGCAAAATGAGAGTATCTTGTTAGTAATTTGTAGGAAGTTGCAAGCAGTTTGTTTTTGTCTGCAAGAATTTAGTTTTAGATCATTTAACTTTTTGTCCACCTAATAATAATAATGATAAAAAAAAAGTGAAAAGGTAGCCCATGAACATATAAAAGGTTGAATCTTATAACTGATTTATTTGCATGTTTATACAAGTACAGTGGAACCTCATTGTACAAATGGCATTCTTTTGAATTTTCGCTTTTGCATTTTACGGATTTTTGTCAGCAAAAGCTGTTTCGAAAGTCAATACCAGCGTTCAAAAGCTGTGTTTTTTTTTTTTTTTTTTTTTCCCCCATACGCCTTTTTGTAATATTGCTAATATTTGAAGGTGGCTGCAAATTTTCGACCTTAAGAACTTCCAGAACAGATTCATATGCGAAGATTCCGCTGTAAAATTGTGGAATGGACTGCAATTTCAGCCATCTTTTAAGATTATTACTAATCACATTGTACAAGTTGACCCCCAGTATTTTATCTAATACTTTCTATACGTTACCATGTTTCGTTTGCGTGGCCGCTGCCACTATCTATTTCGTAGTTATAGTATGGGTTTTTGTGTTCTCATATCCCGCCTTCTATGACGACGTCTAGACGAGCATCGTTGCAGCTACCAAATGTTTTTATTTTTTTTTTGTCTTGTAATTTTGTTACACAACCATACACAGATTGATATACAGTAAAAAGCTTAAAAAGCTGTCTGTGACCTAAAATTTACAAAGTAGCAGAATAAACTAGAATTAAAATATACATGTACCACTTTTAAATAGAATAGAAAATAGAAACATACATACTGTACGTAAGTAAGAACGAATGTCTTTAGTCACAGAGAACATGGCAGTATATGACCAAAATTATGTGAACACCTGATCACCATCAGCATGTGGTTCTTTCCCAAACCTCAGTTCCGTCAAAGTTGGAAGCTCAGACTTGTCTAAAAAGTCCTCGTATACTGTAGGTTTAAGCTTCACAGTGCGACTATGCACAAAACCCACTGAACATGCTTGTGTTGTGGTGAAAAAAAAAAATCTGCTCATGATCCAGATCTTAACCGATGTGGAGGTACGTCTAGGCTTGGGTTTTTACGGCTGCTTCTGGAGCAGGCTTTCCAATCTTTATTGATGTAGCTCGTATTGGTAGCTTCAGATTGAATTCAGAAGTCTACAGAAACACTTTGCCTGTCAATTTACAGTCTAACTAGGAGGAAGCCAATGACCCAAAACATTCCCAACACAACAAAGGGCTTCAGCGAGTGCGAGGTTTAAGACCGACGTTGAAAACAAACTACTGCTAAATAAAGCTGTGCTAAGAAAGCATCGCACAGGAAGAACACGCCAGTCCGATGACGCCAGCGGGTTGCTGGTTTTATGCAGTTATCGCAAACGCGAGATATGAACCAAGCATTAAGTGTTATTTGCTTTTAATCAACTTTCACGCTATGTTCCAGTACTTTTGTTCACCTCAAATTCCAGTCGTCTGCCACTAAAGTTAGCACGTTTTATATTTAAATACCAGGAAACGATATTTAAATCTGAAATCCTCAACACATCTCAACTTCACCGTTTGATCCATCATATACCAAGAAATGAGAGAGAATGTTCAGTGCTGTCCCAATACTTTTGGAAGGATCAGTTTCCGTAGTCAGGCGGTGCCCATGATAGACGCGGTGTTGAAGGAATGCTGTTTTATTTTCGTTAGGTGGGTTGCGATTAACCGCCGGTCCATTTGCTGTGTATTCAAACACACCCATTATTTATTTATATTTGGTATCTGGGGAAACGTAATGTGTGTATGTGGTCGAGCAGCTGTTAAACGTACGCCGTGCCTCCAACGTGATCGGTAAAAAGTTAAAGATTTAACAGGAAATGTTTATGAATCGTGTTAAACGTGTTAATTACTATAATGGCACTGATTCCCAGATTTCATCTAACAAAGGCAAATATATCATATTTCATTTCCTTTAAGTCTGATTTTAATACTGTGGTACGTTTTAGTTGTGATTGCATAGCACAAAGGAGTTCATAATTGAGGCTTATTTGGAGTCGTTTTGTGCACTGAGACCCTCTCGTACACTCATCATTTATGTGATGCAGTTCACCTCCAGATTGTTCAGACAGAAATGTAGTCTAACTTGTCATTAACTTGTGAAAGAGATACAGAGGTACAGTTCTGACCTTGCTCCAAGCCATTTCCACATGTTTGGGGAGTTCCTGGGAGGCTAGCGTTTAGGACGGGAACAGTCTGATCATGGCTCAGGAGTAATGAGAGAACTTTCTACGTTGATGGTGTCCACGCACTAGTGAAACACTGGGATAAGTGCATTAGTGTAGCAGGAGATTAGATTATCTTGAGAAACAAAGGGAGTTTTTTCTCTCATAACAGTGTTCTGTTGTTCTCCACTATCAAAAGTCTTGGTTTGACTTGAACGCCTTTCGTTTTGTGCATCATATCTTTAATACAACCTGGAAGCATTGAACCCCCGGTCGCGTCCCTTTTGCTAGGAGAAATCTGATGGCATCTTTTCATTTTGTATTTTATGCGTCTGAGAGCTTTATGGAAAGGCGGTTGAATTATCAAGAGCGCCCTCAATCGATGACTGGTTTCAAGGAGGCAGATAAAGAGCAACACAGTGGCACAAAGTGTTTACAATCAGCTGCACTGACTTTACCTTGCTCGTTGACCGGAGTCTCTCTTTCCGCTCTCCCTTCTCATTCCATGAAATGAAATGGTTCATTTGCTAGCGAAACCCATCACACCGCTAAGCTAAAATTGCCGTTGATTAGCTCTTTTGGCTGTTCTTCTGTGGTAATCATACTGACCACTTTTATGACGGGATGCGGATGTGAACGATCTTGCTGTTCAGGATCTTTGGCTGATCTTTCACTGTAAAGCAAACGGAATTATAATTGGATTTATAACCCCAAACGAAAAACATTATTGCGGCACAACCAATCTCGATTATATTGTTTTCATAATCGTTGGAAGCCAATAATCATTAATAAAATTCAGTTAATTGTTCGCTGCTACACAACTACTGCTGACTGGATGCTTTTTGTTCCACACATTATTCTGGAGACTGTTAGTGATTTAAGCAGGTTCTGAGATCCTCGAATCAGCCCTATCAAGCTATGGCCACTGAGATCACGTTTAACTCCATGTCCTTAAGTATGTTCTGGGTTTTAAAGGTTCCATATTATATTATGCTCTTGTTTTATTATTATTATTATTATTATTATTAACAAGTCTTAAGATTTCCACTTTGTGGAAGTGTACTGGAAACCCATGTAAATGTCCAGAAATTATGCAAAATAAAGTGAATTTTTACATAATAGACCCC
>JAQMYG010000010.1:11320159-11344602 GCA_030014215.1 Clariallabes teugelsi
CCCCCCCCCCCCCCCCCCCCCCCAACAACAGCAGGCCTCTCAGAACAAGCCCTCTCATGGAAAACAAAAAAGAAAACACTTAATGATATAAATGCATGTCTGTTTCCTCCCTGACAGATTCGTTCATCCCTCGCTGGCTGCATGACGGGATTGTGCCACATGCCGATGGCTGCGAGAAACGCCGGGCCTTTAATAATAATTACTACCTCCCATATTTCTAATGAGCAATATTGATAGTGTTTCCTAACATTCGAGCACATAAAAGCAGCGAAATCTGTAGGACAGATTTCCCGCACGCATAAAATATCGAGTGCCTTCTGGAAGATCTCGTTAAGAAGAAGAAGAAAAAAAGCACACCCGCTCGTATGAAACAAAAGCTAATAGAATAATGCGATTGTGTGAATAATGCAATTGTGTGAATAATGCTGCGAACGCCGGCTAAACATGAATATCGAACCCGCACTGATGCGGCGGGATTCAAACGGATATCTGTACTAATGTTCTTCCCGCTGATGGACTCGGTGAATTACGTCTTTATTACTCGCTTTTGACTGTGGAGATCGTTTTTTTTTTTTTGCTCTTTATTGGATCGATACATACCTTGTGACGCTTTATTTGAAAAACTGGAGGCAGATTACCAAAAGGGGGGGAAAAAAATAATCGCAGCACTACCTCTCTGATTCGCTTATGAAAACCTCCAGATGATGAAATGCGAAAAACACCTACTGCGGGTGTGCGTCCAAGTGCATGTGCATTCTAATTCACTTCACCTCGGAGGTGTGTGTGTGTGTCTTGAGGCGGTGCAGCTTCAGGGCCCTGTCCGTGCGTGTTGCCGTGGCAACACTGTCGGTGGGCTTGTGTGTGTGTGTGTGTGTGTGTGTGTGTGTCTGGCTGGGTTGCGGAAGAGCTTCAGCGACCAAGCTGTCTACTGCTGCTAGAGCCATACAAAATAGACTCACTCTGACTGCAAGCATCTCATTATGTGCTCAGAGTGTCCTCTCTCTCTCTTTTTCTCTCTCTCTTTATGTGTGTGTGTGTGTGTGACAGCATGAGGAGTGGTGGCAGAGCAATGAAACTGCTCAGTGAATCACAGCAATGGCGTTCTCAGCCTCTCCCCAGAGGCATTGTGGTTGTTGGTCTAATGATGTAGCTTGTATATAAGTGTTTGTGTTTGTATATTTCTTTTTTTTTTGTTCTTTTTTTTTTTAATAAACCAACAGCAGAATAGTATTTGTTAAAAAAAAAAAAAAAAAAAAAAAAAACTAATTTGGTAATTTGTGTGTCTGGGTGTTTTGAGCAAGTTAACTACCATTTATTAAAACACTGTCCTGTTAAATAGGGCTTATTGGTTGTTGCTGGCAAACGAACAAGTGTGGTTTAAGTAATTGTAATTAGCGGTCTACTGATATGGGTTTTTTTTTTTACAGCCGCCGCTGATGGCGGTACTTAGAAAGCAGCAAAGCCGATGATAAAAAGCCGATATTAGTTTGTAATCACGTCCTCGCAAATAGAAATGCGAATAACGCTAAAATTGCATGTAGGCCCTTGCACTGACGCATATCGCACGCGTGTACATGGTACGCGGTTTATTTTTAACTCGCTATCACTGTGCCTCGTGTAGCTTGGCAACAGAAGCTTGCAGATGATCTCTTAAGAGGATGTCAGTAAAGTACCAGTAACGCGCGTCAGCCGATACTCTAAGCGCAGGGTGGGGGGGATTTTTTTTTGTTTTGTTTTGTTTTTTTCTTAAAGTAAGTAAGGTTCAGCTATTTATACATTATTCGTACTGTCTTGACTTTCCTTTAGGGCCTAAGAAGTGAGCAGACTGCACGAATAGAATAGAGGCGAATAAAATAAAGTGCGAGTGAGAGGGTGAGATGGTTTCAGCAGATTTTTTTCCAAAAAAAAAAAAAAAAAAAAGCACAAAGACGTCTTTCAGAAGGCGTAGGTCGGCCAGGACGCGATACTGGTTACGTTTTTTTTGCCCCTTTTTTTCTTCTTCTTCATGCTGAAATAGAATTCTGTTAAAGGTAGAAAGAGGTATTTTTACGATTCCTAGCTGTTTGTCTCAGAGACGGTCCGTCCTCAACTTTGAGCAACTATCTGGCTTCTTTTAGAAATCAGAAATTTCTTTAAAGTTCAGGTGTCCATTCCAGTCTGGAAAGAAGGAAATGCATTGTTGCACATTTTGGTGCGTAGCTGTTTTTTATTATAAAGCTATGAGTGTTTGTTTATTTACACCTCGCCTTGATGTCGGTATGTAGTACTGTATAGTGTGTACAAGGTGGCCCAGTAATCTGGATCCATAGGCAAAATGTATTCATAAGTATAAACTGAGCTCAAATTGACGACCTCTGACTTTGTTGCACTTGTGCAGAATAGGAATTCAAAATGGTTGAACGTTTTTAACATATCAAAGTTGATGTTCCAATTCAGTTTTATTTATAGGGCTTTTTTAAGAATGGACGTTGTTGCAAAGCAACAAAAATATGGAAAAGAGTTCAAAAAGTGTGAGGAAATGTGCATAAATCATAAGTACCAGATTGTTCCAGATGAACAAGGTGACAGAAAACTCCCTGAGACTAATAGGAAGTAACTTTGAGAGGAACCAGACTCAACAGGGAACCCATCCTCATTTGGTGATATCAGGTAGCGGGGATTGATCTGCAGTCATACTGTGTGTGTTAGGACCCTGAAAGTACAGTATAACAGGAGATGTGTTTAAGTTGATATGGTGTCCACTTTTTCGTTCTTGGAGGCTCAGCTACAAAACCGTTTTCAGTTCTTAACTGTAGAGAGACTGCAGTTACAAGTCATCAGAGAACAGCTGTCTGCATCAGCCGAGCACAAGACCATCTTCATGGTCAAGTTCCATGCAAACATGATTTCCCACTTCAGTGCAGCAATTTTCCTGGTCTTATTCGGATGAACAGAAAGGAAAAACGTAGAGTTTTTTTTGGTTAGGTTTGGTTCTGTTTGATCCACTGTTATTTGTTTCAAAGAAGTTTTGGATCTGAAATAAAAAGAAAGAAATCAAATGAGGGGGGAAAAAAAGCTATGGAGCCAGACCTGTGACGTATGGTACGATATTACGATACAATACGTAGGTTCTGATTTGCTTTGTATCGAGATTTTATACATTTTTTGGAAAACAAATTGAATAGTAGAGGATATAATTGTATGATTATGGAGGAACAGTAACATATAAAAAACATATATAATGAAATAACACAAATTGGAACACAAATACAATTCATGTACAAAAATACTACACTGTTCATGATTTCTTCCATGAAATTCAGTTTCAGGCTTCCAGGCTTTTATAACATGAGGGTTTTTAACCCAATTCTAGTAATTTAATCAATCTCTCTAGTTGTTTTTTTTTGCTTAATGTGGGGAAAACGGTTTAACCATTTTGAACCACGGTACCACAGTTTGTTGCACACAAACTGGTAGCGTGCATTCATTCATTCATTTGTTCATCCTTAGTAGCTGCCTGTTCAGGGACTCCCTGGTTTAGATAAGGCTACATGCATTTTAATTAATTTGTTGGTTTGTTCGTGCATCTATTCATTTATTCATTCATTCATTTCTCTTTTATGAAATGCACTTTGATTCATACCACAATTATAAAAAGTTGCCATTATCATCATCCTCTTCATCATTTTTGCACATGTCTGTTTTTCATATCACTCTACTTTTAGCTTGAAATTTTTTACACAAGTTTCTGAAATTCAATGCTTGTTGGATCAGTCACACTTACTAAAGAACACAATGAATTTAGCAACTGAATGCTTCTCTTGGTTGTCTAGCCCGTGAATGTTGAGGTTTATTTTTAAAAATCATGGCTGTCTGGGTTCCCACATGGTCTACATGTGCACTGGATACATTTTTTCATTCTATCTTGCATTGTCTGATTTCGTGCTGTGTTGATGACATTTTATTTTAATGAATCCCAATTATTTAATTAAGATAAATAAAATAATCAAAGCCAAATTAGTTGGAGGCCAGTTAACAAAGTCTGGATTAAATTTGAGATGTTTTTGTGCAGATGAGGTTTGATGAGACTTTACCAGTTGTCGTTATTAACATGGTGATGGACAGGTTTAACATCTGTACTGTTTAGCAAACGTAGATAATGGTTTATATTGTTGACTGCCATCGGCTTATCAGCAAATAAGATGGAATCGATCAATGACACTGGCGCTTTTTGCAGTAACTAAGTGTTATTGTTGGTTAGTCGTAGCTTACCGTAGCTTGTATGTGGTTTGTTTTTTCAAATGCGTTGTGGAAGTATTTCATTGATCACAATGTATGGTTTGTAAAACACGTTCCCAGTATTTTCAGTAATACAGTACATGCTAGAATTTTATATTTTGTTTATCTACTTGCATTTGATAAAGTTTTTGTTGGGCTTTGTAGGTACTGAAAGTGTCTTCCTATTGAGTAGGTTGCTTGTGGAATTTTTCTTGCACCTACAGAGTCAGAGTGATAGCGGCGATAATGAACTTGAGAAATCGACAGGAACGTAAACATTTATTGCTTTTGTTTTCCTTATAAATCTCTTTGTAACCACTATTTTTATTTATAGATGTATGTGTAATAAGGAAAACAATAGCAGTAAAGGTTCCTAGGAGCAATTTATGTAGGAGTAAACTCTCTTCTTATACCCATGTGTGTGTATGTCCTTCCGTTCCCAGAGTGTGAGGGGTTGCCAAATAGTGCAAATCTACCATATCTGTACCATTCCTCAAAATGATTTCATTCAATATTAACACAGATGTTTGAAGGAGAGTACATACCTGTACAAGAGCTCAGGACCTGCCAGCAAGAGGACAAAACAAGAAAAGGGGGTGCAGATCCTGTGATCTAGTCCTCTGTGTCATTGTTGACAGAATGGCACACATGATTAAAAAATCAATAAAAAAAAAAAACAGACAGCTACGTCTGATTTATCTTGTGAACAACTGCATATAGTGTGATTGTATCTCATTTGTATCTTTTATATGTTAGGTTTGCACTAGTTTTGAAACCTCTGACACTTTCTGAATGTAAGGTCCAGAATGTATAATTGGAAACCTAAAACGATTTGAAGAGCCTCATAGCTAAAAAGGAAAAACGCCCATGACTACATCAACTTTTTTTTTGTACATCGGTGTATGTAGCCAGATCTTATGACAATTTTACAGTTCTATATATTTTTTTACAATATTTATTTTATCCAAGTTTGTTTTTGTGTGTTTTCTGAAATGTTGATACACATTGTCAAATTGAAAACTGTCTGTCTGTCTATGCTGAAAAAAGTGATCTAAAACATTGCCATGGTAAATACTTGTTAATGTGATCTATAAAGAGAAAATCAAAAAGTATTTAAAAATATCATATTAGCTCAAGATTCATAAAGGTTAAATGGTTTTCTGTAAATTTGTATGAAAGAATATGGTATTTTGAAGCTAGAGTGATTGAGGGCTTAAATACCCTAATCACCCTATCCATATTTGATTCTTTGCCCCGTCTAGGGATTTTCCAATTCACAATGGGCGGGCATCACCTGGTGCCACCCGATACGTTATCCCAATACTCGGTTGCCGATTTGATTTGTATGACGTATCCCAATTTAATATTATTTCTTTTTTTTTTTTTTCCCCGTAATAATTGTAAACAAACAAATAATATGCTCCTATCACACAGTGGTACCATGTGAGAGTATTTCCTCTTTGGAATAACAAAATATCTCTTGTATGTAAATGTACGCTCGATTCTAGTGCTGTACAATTAATCGCATAGAGATCACAATGGCAGTATGAACCCTTGCATTTATGCAATCCCAAAAAAGGTGTGATTTATAACAGGTTATGTGTGCAGAGTCAGTCATTCATGTGAAGTTTTACTGAACATGACCTATGGACTCGGAGACTCGCGTTAAAACTGTCCAATCAAAAGCTTCATTCATCACGCCATTGTTTGTTTTAAAATAGTTGAGTGTGTGGTTTTGGTGGCCAGGATTGTATAACGTAGTGGTTTTTGAACATTAACATGAATTATTTGTATGAAGCACGTGCAGGCGTTATGCCGAATGAGAAAACGTGAAAGAAACAAATCACAGATGCTTTCACGTGTTATTTAGAGAAGGTCACGGAGGCCATGTTGCGAAAGAGGGGTTTCTGAAACTAATAAACACATGAAACGGGAAATATGAGACAACTTCTAGTACCGTTATTGCTTTTAGTGTATGGGAAGAAGTTTAAATACTAAATGGTGCATTTAATAGTTGAATATTATAGTTTAAATCTCAATGTGTGATTTTTATTTATTTCTTTATTGCTTTAAACCAAAAAAAAAAAGCCATACTTGATTCATATAGAAGCAAAAAACATTAGCAAAATGTTTTGATTCTAGTCCTGTTTGGACCAGTTTTGTTGTGTTCATCGTATATACTTGTCTAAATGTCTTTATCCAAAAAGAAAAAAAAAAAAAAAGGCACTTTGATACTGATAGACTAAAGCGTTTTTATTTAAAGGACAAAATTCAAAGGCGAATCCTGTTGCCTTGGAGCCGTAGGATATACCGTCTCCGGTTCGGTTTTGATCTTCAGTTTATGGTAGGTAATCTCA
This sequence comes from Clariallabes teugelsi, assembly GCA_030014215.1. Taxonomy (NCBI): domain Eukaryota; kingdom Metazoa; phylum Chordata; class Actinopteri; order Siluriformes; family Clariidae; genus Clariallabes; species Clariallabes teugelsi. The sequence continues at coordinate 11,326,774 of JAQMYG010000010.1, forward strand.
GTCTGCTGAGAGAGACAGCCAATTGTAGATCATTGATCTAGCTCGTCAATCATTTATGCACGTAGCAGTCATCTTCGAGACGCTCTGTAATGAAGTCGGATGGTCTGAAGTTAGAAGAGAGCTGTCGAAGTGCGTGCGTTCCTGCCCTTGGTGTCGGTCCTCCCTTTTTCGCCCGAGGGGTGGCAGGCAGCCGCTTACATCATTTGTGTTTCTTGGAAGCCGTCCTGAATATTTCCTGCATGACGGCAGAATCTGACAGTGCAGCTTCATGATGCGTTCCTCGTGTCCTGACCAGAAAGTTATAGAGCTGGAGGGTGTCCATATGCTGGACCATAAGCTTTTCATAAGCAGCTTTTCATGGGGGAGCAAGAAAAATGTACAGACGTAACTAGCGCCAGTCAGGGATCCGTGCGGTCGTGTCGACTCCTGTTCCTGCCCCAGGTGTTTGTTAGCAAGCGTAAGGGTCATGTAAGGTTTCAAGTTTGTAGTTGCAACGCCTTGAAGCAGTTTAAAAGTCGTTCAGCTTTAATACGAAACGTTAGGCTAGTTTTACTTTTGTTTAGCATTCTTTACTTATTGTGTGGTATCAGTGGAATCTAATTAACTCTTTAGTTTAATTGGCTGTTTTAAAATCTACTATTGATGTAGTAATAGTTGGTTTGTGTGACGTTTTTCACTTGGATTGCTGATTGTTGTAGGTTTTGTGGAATGTTGAATGCCACGTTTGGCCCATTACGCATGACACTAAATACCTTTGATAATTGTTTCCATTTGTAATGTCGGTAATTTATTGTGTAGAGGACGGAGGATGGTTATACATGGGAGGTTTGCGTGTGCTCACTTGGTTCTCTTAAAGGGCACAGTAGACTTGAGCTTTAACAAAGTAGTAGAGTAGATCTATTACTAGTGTCTTTAAATATATGTATCTATATAACTTGCTCTTTTAATGATATCTTTACATTTCATACATTGGGGGACCTGAAACCAGTATCAGACAAATTTCTGTCTATATGTTTGTCCAGGCAGATTTTGTCATCACAGCATCATACAAAACTTGCCTGGACAGAATTTAATGAAACTTTGGCAGTACTCGGATATCTGCCTGAAGTTTAACCTGCCGCACAAGTGAAATCAAAATACAGTTATGTGCACGATTTAATAATCTACTTTAAAATAATCTACTTACTCAATGTAAACAAACACCTGCACCAATGGATATTAATTAGAAAAGCTAAACCGAATATTTTTTACTGGGATTAGGTAATATATTTACAGCTTAAATAACAGCGCTGAAGTGGTATAAGTGAATTTTAACACGCAAGACGAAACCGATCTACTTTTCCGTATTCTAATGTGGATTCACTTTTATCAATTACTAAACTGTGTGTATTTGGCTAATGACGAAAGAAGTACAACTTGGTGTAAACAAGGCATGAGATACTCCGACATCAACCTGAAATATCACTGATTATGTTCAAACTTATTTTTAGCTTTAACCTTTTAACTATTTCTAACAATTCTTTTCGAGGTACTTATGCTAGCAATAATTAATTCGATTGCAATCGAAGGTTTAATTCCGGCACTTTTCTTTAAGTTGTCTCTGAACTTTGTTTCTGATACTTTGTCTATTTTTGTGTGTTCAGTGTGGCCAGGGGCTGTGAGGGCTCCGTGGGGAGATGCTGGAGGTGCAGGAGGAGCGCGCAGGAGCAGCAGCAGCAGCAGCAGGAACGGGAACGGCCAGTGGAACGGCGCCGGGCGCCACGGCCAGGAAAGAGCGAGCCAAAGACCGGCAGGAAGAGGGCCAGGACTGCAGTGGCCCCGCTGCAGCCGCCAACGCCGGGTCCCGCAGTGCCCGGTCCAAGGCGACGCCCGCCGCGCACTCGCATACACACACACACTCGCACACGCCCAGCCCTCACCAGCACACTACTGCTTCAGCCTCGATAGCTCTGGGACTGTCGTCAATGCATTCCAGCAACCCCAAAGTGAGAAATTCTCCTTCAGCTAACACGCAGAGGTGAGGATGCGGGTGGAAAACTAAAAGTAACACTATGACATATTACATATTTTATCGGTCTGTTCCTTGCTTTATTATTACTATTATTTTTTTTTGTTATAGCAGTTTGCTTGCACAAGCAGTCAGTCAATTCTGTCTGGCCAAAAGTGGTGGATTCCCAGAGAATTATGACGCAAAAGGAAAATGATCCCTCCCTACTCAATTTCTCCTACTCCTTAAAAGACGCTTCAGTTAAAACGACATGTAAGCAAGCGTTTATGGAGAGGAAAGCAGGCCAGGCAGAGCTAACTGCCACAGCAGTGTTTTATTTTTTCTGGGGGGGTGGGACCCTGGAGAACCTTTTGGAGTTTCTCCAGTTGTCTGATTTAACGCCCATGAAACCGACCCACACAAGCTCAGCCAGAACTGCCGCTTCATTCGTCCTGTCTCTTGCCTGCCAGTCTTGTCCGAAGCCAAAATACCCACCCTCTTGTTGACGTATGGTTCTGTAGTGTTAAGGAACGGGTCACCGGTCTGCCAGGTTCCCGCTGGGCTCGTCTTGCACCGTGACTCGTAGCCATGCTGGGCCAGGTCTTGCCATTGTGCTTGTTTTTTGCCTCCAGGTCGTCAACCGGCAGCCATTTTTGGAACTCGATTTTGTGAACTTGCCAAACGTGGTATCCAATAGTTCAAAACAGAAAGGCTGTCCAGAGACCATTGCGTTTGTTTAACTACCATGACGACTGGAAATGTGCAATTTAAGCAATTTTTAGATCTGCTTACATGAGCCTGTACTGTTTTTCACTATGCATTTTTTTCCTACGTATTAGATTCAAGCTTGCTTCGGCGAATGCTAACTTTGTTAGCTCAAATCTCTTGCAGATGTGTACCTCGTCACCATGGTAGCGTGACGTGAATTGTGAATTCAGGGCCTGGTCTTCGGTTATCCTGTGGCCAATCTGGTTAAACAGGGTGTTTTATTAAATATTAACTCAACGCTCTGTCAACAGAGAGGAAGAGAAATGGAGAGAACAGGTTTTCGGACACAAGGTGCGAGCGGTGTGTCACCTGGTTGCATTAGGGTTTCCCTTAGACATTCCAGTAACATTTTTCTTTTGGGTGGGGTATGTAGGCCAGGGCAGCACAACAGAGAACTGTCTGTTTTTGTTTTTTTCTTCCAGTAACAAAAATTTGGTGTTTGATTCTATAGAACTGTCCAGTTTAAAAGCTTGTAGTTGCAAAAACTGGTAGCATCATCATCTCACTCTGTGTTTTCTCTTCTCCTTTTCCTCCAGCAGTCCAAAATCCAAGCAGGAGGCCATGGTGCGCTCACCACCCGTGATGTCTCCTTCCAGCGCCGCCCAGATGGACTCCAAACTCCCCAATCAGGGAAAACAAGGAGGTGCTGGCAGCCAATCGCAGCCGTCTCCGTGTGAGCCCAAGGCGCTGAGCGGAAGCCACACACCCAAAGGCCCCCAGGGTTCAGTGGGTAGCATGGGACTCAAAAATGGACAAGGACTGAATTCTGGCAATGGAGCGAAAAGCAAGATTAAGAGGGAGCGAAGTACTTCGATCGAGTCTTTTGAACAGAGGGATACAGGGACGCCCAATAACGAGGGGGACCAGAAAGGTAGGAAAATCTACTTACAATTGGGGGAAAGAACTAATTATACTGGATATCGAGTGATGGCACTGAGTAATTGCTGATTTGCTTATCCAAGGCTGTAATTTGTCATTTACTGTATGTGTTGAATCAATTTGGGTAGTTTGTGTATGAGAAAAATGTGCATTTAAAAGAAAACATGATTTAAAAGTTCCTTCTGTGATTGTATGTAACCTTTTCACATTTGTATTTGTATGCATCCTCTTATAGGAGTGTTTGACAACCCTAATGACATGATATCTATTGTTCTCTGTCTATTGGTTTCGTTCTCCTATCTTCATGCAAGTGTTATGATGTTAACACATAAGAGTACAGCCTAACATTTGATAACCCGCCAAGACGCAGACGTGTGCAGTGTGTGTCATCGCTGTTACTTTTTCACCCGGGCTGTATTTCTGGCGCATGCGGTCGTGTGTCTTTCCCACTGTTCTCGATCACTGCGCTCAGGACCGTAGTGCAGCATAAAGACATTCACATCTCAAACCCCCCCCATATGTCTCTTAGTGGAAATATCTTGGTGTAGGAAGTGCCAAGGAATGTACCATCTCTCCTGCTTGGAAAGGGGGCACCAACTCATCCCCCCCCACCACCACCACCACTACTCCCTGAGCTTGACAGTATGAAGGACCCCTGCTGGTGGTTAATGTTTCTGCGTTGAGATTATTCGCCTTGAGACTAGCCATTTAATTAACCGTGTGTCAAATACCTTCTGCAAAATCACCCAGGTATTTAAATCAAACGCAAATCTAGTTTATTAGTTATACATAGACCTGCGTTCATTGTTCCCTGGGTTTACATGAGACGCATTTATGCGAGCTATCCGAAGCATAAAACGAGCCCCACACCTGTGTTTGTGCATAAACATGAACGGCTTCCTGAGCCAATAGAAGGTAAATGAGTTAACACAAAACAAGCTATACACTAATGCAGGTCTTTATGAGCCGGCCTGCTCGGTTAGTGTGTATGTGTTTGACTTTGCTGTCAGGGGTTTGCTCATGGCGTTTGTTTACTTGTGCCGTAAATGTATTCTCTATACAGGAAGTCATGTTACGCTCTTCTTTAGTCCAGCTCTTTTATTCGAGCAGTGGATGTGGACATGGCTGTATCCTGGCTACAGGCGGGTGATGTATACACAGTGTACAGATGATGCAGACCATCAGGGTAGTAGAGCACGAGGGCATGGGCAGAGATTTCCAAGAGAATTTGCAAAAGAGCTTTTTATTTAATGCAGACAAACAGATTCACTGGGTTTTGCAATATAACATTTTTATAAAAAGGTTGTGGGGACAACCCCATTTACAGTACGTGCCTATTCATTAATGATCAAAATAATACAGTTCATCTAATAAAATAAACTCCTTCATTAAGTGTTATCCATGATGAATAAAATATTTGTTTTGATACTAAGGAGAGTGCTAATATTTCTCTCTTTTCTTTCCTCCACGCAGAATTGGGCAGTAGAGCGAAGAGGTTGTGTGTAGCTGAACGACGACAGCCGTATAGTGGAGCTGACTGGTGTTCAGGAGGGGAGAGTGATGAAGATGACCCAGGATTCTTCAGTAAGTGTGTTAAAGTCTGTTCCTTTAGTGTGTTAAAGCTGATTTTATTAATTTATTTTTTTAAAATCCTTTTAGAAAGATTTGTTTTTGAAGATAGACCCATGTGTCATAAGGCTATAGTTGATAGGAGATTTTATTTAACATGTATGAAACATAATTATTGTCAGGGAATAAAAATACTATAATAGAAAATCATAAATATATGATATTTCTGAGCTGCTACAAGCCATCCTGTCAGTCCTGTAATACGGGGTCGGGGTTTGATTCCCGCTTCTGGTCTGTGTGTATGGAGTTTGCATATTCTGCCAGTGTTTCCTCAGGATACACTGGTTTTCTCCCACAGTCCAAAGATATGTAGGTTAGACTAACTGGCAACACTTTGAGTCAGCAGCCAGTCAAAAGACAATGCAAGAGCGTAAGAGAGTAAAAGAGTCTTTTATTCAGTGAAGGTCTTTAACTTGGTGGATAAATACATCATAAGCGATTTAAATATAATAGGTTTCTTTCCCTCAACTCTCAGACTGTAACTCTAATGACATCAAGCCAGATCCGAGCACCCTGGCAGGCTCCACACCTACCCACAATCCTGTTGGAGGACAAAACACATCAGAGTTGAGCAGCAGTCAGAAAGCTGGATCAAAGGTTGTTTATGTCTTCACCACAGAAATGGCAAACAAGTAAGACTTTATCTATCTATCTATCTATCGGTCTATCGGTCTATCTATCGATTGGTCTATGTATATCGATCAATTTAGGAATGTGATCATTGTTCAAAGTTTATTGATTGGTTAAAATCTTAGGCGCAATCTTTTATCAAAACATTAAAGAAAAGTATATTTCTGTAACTTAATCATAAGATTATGAGTAATTACCAATTAAATGTAATTACCAATAACTGTAATTGTTTAAGCGCAATGTTTATTTTATTTTATTTGTTAGTAGAGCTTTAGAAGACAAATTTCTTTTTTCCAGTTTTGACAAGTTTGTTGTTTCTATAACCCTTTATCACATGAATTGCGTTTAGTTACTGATTGACCATTGTCTGAATATTGAAGGTGAGTGTAGTAGTGAAAGTAGTAGAGAGCATGTTTAAGATACCGATTGAATGTAATGACCCTGTGTTCATGGGCAACAGTTTCTCCTTCGAAAAGACCTAATAATTACTGAATTAAGCAGATTTATTTACATTGTCTCTGTCGAAAAGGTGAGAAATGAGTATTAGTGTCATTGGAATGGTTGCAGAGACTGGCAAAACCTTTAGATCACAATCAGCAGGATTCCAAATGTCAGTGACACGATCTATCAGGGATGCATGCTGTTGCTATATGCAGCGTCTCCCAGTGAGCGGCATGTCATTACAGAGCTGATGTTACACAGGAAGGGTGATGAGTCTGGTGTCACGATTCTGACTAAGACTGTTTATCTTCTTCTGTTGCCTGTGTCGTGCACGTGTTGAGTTGTGAACAAAAACTTGCAAGCAAGCACAGTGATACTCATAGACGTTGAAATATAATTTAGTACTCTAAATGGGCGGGATGAAATGCTAAACTGTAATTTAATGAGATGCTATATTACTTTAGTATGGTGAAAATTTTGTCTTTGGGCATCGTTAGGTTGATGAAATACTTATGCTTATCAATTGAGTGTGCCTGTGTGTTCTCTTTGATTTCCAGGGCTGCAGAAGCTGTAATCACAGGCCGTGCAGACAACATAATCACTTATCACATGAACAATATTTCTAATGGCAAGGGTGGCAAGCCACAACTTCCCTTGGTAATAAACAGTTTACATTTTAAACAGTTTATTCTTAAATTTTAAAAGTTGATTAAACTCTGAAAAATTCCTCTTTTATTTATTTCAGAACAATCAACTTGGGCCACACAGGAATGACCCCAAGCAGCAAGGGGCACAATCCCAACAACAGCAGTCTTCTCATTCTTCTGACCAGAACCATCAAACAGCCTCCAAACCAGCACAGCCAGGCCAGCCACAGCAGCAATCTTCAGTGCAACCAGTCCAACCTCAGCAAGCAGCCCAAGGAGCTAAACCAGCCAGCCTCACTCAGGATGGCCCACCATCAGCAGGCATGGACTCTAAAAGCCTCCCTAGCAACAGCCCCCAGGATGGTGCTGGATCCCATGATGGTAGTAATCCTGCAGGGACACCTAGTAGTCAGGCTCCCAATCAGCCTCCAAATGCTGGCCCTCCACAGGGATTCTCCCCTCTTGACATGCCCAAAGGAGTAGATGTTAAATTATCAGCCCAGCACCAGCAGCAGCTTGCTCATGAGATTATGTCAAGCATGGGGGACAATCCTGAGGGTCTTTCCCAGGAGCAGTTGGAGCATCGGGAGCGCTCCTTACAGACTTTACGTGACATACAACGTATGCTTTTCCCAGATGACAAAGACATGGCTGCTATGGGGCAGGTTAATATCGGCGGACCCCCACCCAATGCTTCCATGATGGACGGTGGTCCCAAGAAACCTGAACAGGGGCCACTTCAAGCTATGATTGCTCAGTCTCAGAGCTTGGGAAAACCTGGTGGTCCTGGGGGTCCACGCCCAGAGGGACCTCCCTTTGGGCCACCAGGACCCAGGGATATGCCTTTTTCTCCAGATGATCTTGGACCTCCTCCACAAGGTCAGGGCCCCATGAATTCACATCCTGGACCTGGTGGTGACCATGGTGACCACATGACACCGGAGCAGATGGCTTGGCTGAAATTACAACAAGAGTTCTATGAGGAGAAGAAGCGCAAACAGGAGCAAATGCAGCACAGACCAATGGGAGACATGATGCTTCATCAGGGTGGCCCACGGGGCATGATGCGTGCGCCACCACCTCCCTACCCACCAAATCCTGGTGATATGTGGGGTCCTGGCGCCCCAGAGCCATTTCCTGAGCAAATGAACCTGGGCCCTAGAGGAATGCATCCACACATGCAACGTATGCCAGGTTTCTCTGGAATGATGAACCCTGAAATGGAGGGGGGACCTAACCCCATGCCTAGGCCTGGCATGAACTGGCCTGATGACATGCCCAAAATGGGAGACGGAAGGGGGTTTCCACCAGGTCAGGGGATGTTTGGAGGTCCAGGTGGGCGTGTGGAGAGATTCCCCAATCCTCAGTCTGTACAAGAAGCTATGTTTCATCAAGGCATGGGTGACAAGCAAGGTATGGGTCTACCACCAGGCATGATGATGGAAATGAACAGAGTAATGGGCAACCAACGACCTATGGAGCCGGGGAATGGGGGCGGCATGATGTTTTCCAGAATGCCTGGCGAAGGTCCTATGAGCCCCTCTTCAAGAATGGAGTTTGTGAAAGGTTTGGGGCGTGACATGGGTGAGTTTGGAATGGGACCTGGCAATCTAACTGTCAACATGGGACCCAGTCTGCAAATGATGGCTTCCAAGATGAGAGAGCCACAGATGAATATGAGTCCAGAGGAGATGATGAAAATGAGGCATGGTGGAGGTCCCATGTCTGAGGCAATGGCTCCACAGCAGAAGATGATGCAGGGGCCTCCATTTCCTGACCAGCCCCATCCAGGTGACTTTAACATGGCACCAAACCGGCAATTCCCAGTCATGGGTCCTCAGGGGCCTGGTAATCAAAGAGGTCCCAGAGGTGAGCCCCCTTTTGCTACTGATCAGCGAGGAGGCAGTGTAGGTGGCAATGGTCGTCTCAGCCACATGCCACCTTTACCTCCTAATCAGCCTCCCAACAGCTCAGGCCCCCCACCTAACCAGAGGAACATGGGTCGCAAACCCTCAGATTTGAGCGTCCAGTCTGGCCCAGCTAATTCACCCAATGTAAATCCACTTAAGTCCCCCACCTTGCGGCAGGTCCAGTCCCCCATGCTAGGCTCTCCTTCGGGTAATCTCAAGTCTCCACAGACGCCTTCACAGTTGGCCAGCATGCTTAGTGGGCAGCCAGCAGCCGCAGCTGCTGCAGCAGCAGCTGCTTCCATCAAGTCTCCTCCAATGATGGGTTCAGCAGGGGCATCACCCGTCCATATGAAGTCACCGTCACTTCCTGCACCTTCCCCTGGCTGGACATCCTCACCCAAGCCGCCCATGCAGAGTCCTGGGATTCCCCAGAATAAACCTCCTCTTAGTATGACCTCACCAAATATGATGGGCAATGTGGAGCAAGGTACACAATTCTTTTGTCAAAGTTGCATTTGTCATATTTTGTGCATGTATGGATTTATCACACAATCATAAAGTTTTACAGTCTGTTCCATATTCATTTGTAATCATTTACATCTAGACTCTGTAGATAGCAAAATACTAATTATATCTTCTTCTTATTCCTCTCACCCATTTTCTCCAGTTGGAAATGCTCCTCCTAATGCACCCCCTTCCAGTGGTTCTACTAGCCAGCCAAGCTCTATTAATGTCCCAGGAAGTCTTCCGTCCAGCAGTCCTTACACCATGCCTCCAGAACCCACGCTATCTCAGAACCCTCTCTCCATCATGATGTCGCGCATGTCCAAGTTTGCTATGCCTAGCTCCACTCCCCTTTATCATGACGCCATTAAAACTGTGGCCAGTTCAGATGATGACTCGCCACCTGCAAGATCGCCAAACCTTCCATCCATGAACAATAACATGCCTGGTAAGACCATATTGATGTTTAATTGGATAATGTACACATGGGTGACAAAAACAAATTGTGACACAGGTCAATTTGTCTTTTTAGAGGGGAGGGTCACTGCAAATAAAAAGTTATTGTGACTGATCATTACATCTTATTATGATCTATTTCTATTATGATGGGAGTGGCCTCTTCCAGAATGAAGCATGCCAGCTCACTGAGTTATTTGAGTATTAAAATTAGGTAAACCATATACTAAGGGCTCTTCAGTCACCAGATCTTAAAGTATAACACCTATGGTAGTTTTTTGATGGGCCTTTTGACCACCAGTAATTGCTACCACCATCATGATCAAAACACCAACTAAGGTGATATCTTAGAAGATGGAAGAATCAAAGAATGAAGAACAGTCTCACACACTTGGTGAAGCAGTTGTCCTGGTGACTCATGATTGCCGAATGCATTAATAAAACACGTTTTATTGGGTTTTTCTTGAATTTGTTACCCATCTGGATATAATGTTTTAGCTGCAACTGGAATTTTTAGTAGTTATGAACCATTAGTTATACTAAAATCAGTTTCAGATTAGTTTATGGCAGATTATCAATGTTTCTTATTAATAAGATTGAAGAAGAAACATGATTTTTCTTTTTACAGGAATTCAAGTGTGCTTATTTCTGTATTCTTTACAATTGTATATAAACTTTACCAAAGTATGCTACAAAGTTTGGTTTATTTGCTATTTTGATTACATCTTGCAACAATATCTTTCAGACAACCAAGATATGTAAATCTAGTTTCAACTGTAAAAAGAGGGAGACACAGTTATGGTTATTATGACTGGGTGGGGTGGGGGGATGACTGACAAATGTAATGACTTCATCAGTGTTCAACTATGACATTGTTCAACCCTATTAAATTAGTGATTATATTTGTCACTGTTACATTGGAACTCCACATAGAATAGTGTCTAAATTCCTTGTGTTCTATCATGCAGGTATGGGAAATCACCATCAAGGCCACCCACGCATGATGACCCCTAATTCATCTGGGCCCATGCCTTCGCTCAGCCCTATGGGAATGAACACCATGGGATCCCAGCCTCTTTCTCATGGCATGCCAAACCAAATGCCTTCACCCAATCCTATGGGCCCTAATATGCCCCCTCACTCTGGGCCCATGGGTCCTGGCATGATGTCTCATGGAATGATGATGCCACCAGTCTCCCAAGACCCAGGAATGGGTAATAACCAGATGATGCCTCAAGGTCGTATGGGTTTGCCTCACAGAGGACAGGGCTTCCCTCCTGGACAGTCACCACCACAGCAGATGCCATTTCCTCACAATGGTCCTGGGCCTCAAGGTGGCTTCCCACATGGAATGGGCTTCCAAGGAGAGGGGGGTCCAATGGCGAGGATGGGAAACATGGCCCATGGGCCTGGTGGAGAACCAGGAATGTGCAAACCCAACACACCTGGTGGACAGGAGTTTAATAATATGCCGGGTGTCTTCAATGACTCAGATTTGCATGAGGTAATGCGGCCGGGTGCGTCTGGAATTCCAGAGTTTGACCTTTCTCGTATAATTCCCTCAGAGAAACCCAGCCAGACTCTCTCTTATTTTCCACGTGGTGGAGAGGCACCTGGTGGGAAGCCCCCTCACTCGTCTGCCCCTCCTGGCTTTCCCCCTATGCAAGGGATGATTGGGGAGGGTAACCCGAGGATGGGCCTCCCCATGCAGGGCATGGGAGGTCCCCCAGGCCCTGGTCACATGGGACCACAGGACATGCCAATGGGGAATCCTGGGCACAACCCCATGCGGCCACCAGCTTTTATGGGCCAAGGCATGATGGGGCCCCAGCACAGGATGTTGTCACCAAGCCAGCAACCGGGTATGATGGGCGGACCAGGTATGATGCAAGGCAAGGAGAGGCCTATGTACAACCATCCTGGCCCTGTAGGCTCCCCTAACATGATGATGTCACTACAAGGGATGGGTGGCCCTCAACAGACTATGATGATGCCTCCTCAGATGAGGCCTCGGGGCATGGCAGCAGACCTAGGAATGGGGTTTAACTCAGGCCCTGGGAACCCTGGGAATATAATGTTCTGAGCTGCTACATGGAACTGACAAGCCTCTGCCACAAAACAACAAACACTCTGGGTACTGTAAAACCTGTGAAAATAAGAACTTTTTATATAAAAGGAAACGAAATGTGCTGTTTGTGGGTGTGTGTTTTGTGATGCAGTGTGTGAAAATGCGGACACTTGCGTGCATACACACTTGGGTAGGACAAGGTCAATGAGCATCCACACCCACACGCTCACAAGACACCTGGATGTGTAAAGAGGGAGACCTCACTCATGAGAATGGGAGGTCATTTTGCAGGTGGAGTGCTTAGAGGGGATTGGTATGTCTGCACACTACAAACCATGCTCTCCACACAGTTAAATCCAGATTTGGCATAATTTGCAATGGAATCTTTTTTTGGAACATTGGGAATGTATTTGGATTTAAAGACTTTCGACTTAAAGGTTTTTTTATTAGCCTGACATTGTGTGGCCGTAGTAACTATGTGTGAGGCCACATACAAAGCCAACAGCAAACCAAGTTCAAGGATGACCTTAAAGTAGCCGTTTATCGTTGTACTTTTATGTTAAAACTCAAAAGGAGACAGATAACTGAGTGGTTGGAGACAAAACCTAAACTGAATGAACAGTAACGGAAATGAAACAAAAAAAAAAAAGTCAAGGGACATTTTTGTAACAAGTTGCACCATCTTGGCTGTATGTTTACATCTCATCGCATCACTTTCCTCTCAGTCATGAAATGCTCTTTGTATGTGTGTACTGTAATTGTGTTGTTAAAGGGATTTTACCAGTGACTTCTATAGTTTCTTTTTTTTCCATCTACATTTGTAAAGGGGGAGGGGTTTTTGGAGGTGGCTGTTGGTAGTCAATATGGTGCAACAAACACCACCACAAAAATACTGTGTACCGTGGAGGCGTACAGAATATTTTAAATTTAATTTCCTTTGCTACTCCCGTGTATGATAAAACCAAACTAAGACCTCATACAGATCATAGTATTATTAAAAAAAGAAAACAAGCACAAACAAAAATTAATTGTAAAGAATAAGAAGTGTTTTTTCCTTTACTCTTTTTTTTATTGTAGAGAAAAACACTTTGACAACAGGCTGTAGAAACAGTAATTTGATGTTTGCTGTCAGCGTGGTTTCTGGTTCATGTTCTGGAATTGTCTGTAAGCTGGACCGTGGCACTTCGGATCCCGGGAAGATGCACTCAGTATCACCATTACATCAATTGCCAGAGCCTCGATGTCTCATAGACCACAATGCCAGATACCTGGGAAGATGCTGAAGGGAAATGGTTAAATTGAATTGTTTTAGCCACATGACAGCAACACAGTGCAGCGCTGGATTACTGATGGGGTGATGAACTTTTTTTCCTTTCTTTCTTTTTTTTTTTGTAGAAAATAAATGATGGAAAAACAACAGAAAAAGCTAATAGATTGTCCTCATGTCCCCAGCCCTCCTGTGTTGATGCTTGTCATGTGTAACTCCATTGAATTTGGTACTGAACCACTTCCTAAGGCTGGGCTGTGGTGTTGGAAGACAAATAAAATATATTGTTTGGTATAAAGTGTCAGACGGTACTGTGTGGTTCTTTCATGAATGTGTATATGATCTTATAGCGCCCCCTTCTGGAGGATTGTACAAAATTAAATTTGGATCATACAGATATGCTGTAATGTTTTAAGTGGAAGGGGAGGTTTAGGGGGTTGAGGCTTTGGGTTGCTGATTGGAGATTCGGGGGTTCAAGCCCCACCACCGCCGTGTCGCCACTGGATTGCCTTTGGGCAAGGCCCTTAATTTGATGCCCCTAATGTAAGCAGTGCAAGGAAAAGCAGGATTCACCGACATAAAAGGATGATCTGTGAGAACTGTTGGCGGTGTAAGGGTGGCACAAGATTGGGTGATGTATGGAAAGCTGACCACTCAAACTGTGGCCTACCCTCACTTGAGGAGTTTTAATACCTACTAACTCATCCAGAACAGTTCATAAAACCCTTCAAAAGATCACAGATGTGCACAATATTACTGAAGTTCTAAGGTAATTGCTACACATTTTTCAGTCCCATGTAGTTTGGTATAAATGGAAATAAGGTGATCAGCTAGATGGAGCCATCATGATGCATCCCTAAGGAGTCCAATATTCAAACCCCCACCTCCTAGTGGAGAGGATCTCTGATTACCTTTTTCTGTTGGGTGTTTCTTTTTAAACAATCACACTTAAACATACATACAATCATTCATCACAGACTTTTATTACTCACTGTTTAGTTTTGTCCAATTGTAACCCTTTTCACTGCGCACCATTTTCACGCATGCGTACCAAACGGAAATAGTGAAATTCCCACTGTGCTTCTCCCAGGCTTCAGTTCTGTACTTCTATAATTACCCAGTGTATGGGACAAATGACATGCAGGCCTAATTTTAGGACATGGTATGATTATTTAGCAGCTGCAGAAACACAAGCATGTCAGTTTCAGTTTTCCTGGGCCAAGAAATCCCGGAACGCCAGAGCTTCATTGGACAGATGAGCATTCATGACCTTTTAGCGCTGCAAGGATATTTGGATAAATATGTTGGTTATTTTACTCTCAGGGTTGATCAACCCTTTGGGAAAATGTAATGAAATTTGTTGCCATCTAGTGGTTTGACGTGAATTCTTGGCAGTTGCAAACAGCACATGTTCCTAGGCCTGGTATTGCACATTACAGTACAGCTCTTTGAGTTTACGTGGGAATCGTTAGAGGAGGGGATAGATTAAGATCATTTTATCTTAAAATGTGCAGGGCCTGGAATATTACAGGACCAGGGTCGATAAACCGTGCTGGTACAGCACTACTGTCCCTGTTTAGCTGCTGTAAATACCATAAGAAAGAAATGTTATATACTGATTAGCCATAACCACTGACAGGGACTTAAATAACATTTATCTACTTACAGGGATACTGACAATGGGTGGAGGTAAACAGTCAGTTCTTAAAATTGATGTGCTGGAAGCAGGAAATAAGGGTCTAGCCAATGAATCTGAGCGACTTTGACAAGGACTGAATTAAGCCTAGACAACAGGGTCACAGCATCTCCAAGACAGCTTGACTTGCCAAAATTTGGTCCAAGAAAGGATAACCAGTAAACAGGGTCATGGGTGCCCAAGGCTTCCTGATGTATGTGGTGGTTGAAGGGATAGTCCATGTTATCTAATCCTACAGAAGACCTACTGTAACACAAATGAATAAAAATGAATTCTGGCTCTGATTGAAAGGTGTCCGATCACACACTGCATTGCAGCTTGAAACTGCGTAGCTGCAGAATGGTCAGGGTGCCCACTGCCAAAAGTGTCAATAATTGGCACATGCACATCAGATTTGGACCACGGGCAGTGTTCAAAGTTGGCCTGGTCTGAGAAATCATCTGGATGTTTACCTGGGAAAGAGATGGCACCAGGATGCATTATGGAAAGAAGACAAGTTGGCGCTCTGGTCAGTGTCTTGCTGAGAAATTCTGTGTCCTGGAAGGTGTTGCCTGAAAATTCCCCAGATCACAAACTGATTGAGCATTTGTCGGATGTGCTGAAAAAACAAGTCTAATCCATGTAGGTTCCACCTTGCAGGGAAGGCCAGACATGTTTTGTTGGCACAAGGAAGGTCTTTACAATATTAGGCAGGTGTTTTTACTGTTATACAGTACAGATAATATTAAAAGTGTCAAAAATTTGCTTCTAATTTACGGAAAATTGGAGGTAATCTATACTATTAATCATTAAAGCACAATTAATCATGTTAAAAAAATTTTTTTACTTCTACTAACTTATATTCATCACACATGCTATTATTTACATACGGGAAGCAAAAACTTTTGGTAACATCATCATAAAAATACTTGCATAATAAACATGATGTTGGTCAAGGAGGCTCTATCATTCAACAAACTTTATTATATTAACCATATGAGCATTTGTTTTAACCTAGAACAATGCAAAAGAAAATAAACAGCAAATGCAGTTTTGAGTTTGTGATGCATGCTGGAGGTATTCAGTTAAAACCTGTAACAGCGAGGTCTGTAATAACCTCCAACTTCCTTTAAAGCTCCGTAGTGACCTGGATCTAGTGAAATATACACCACTTTATCAATTCACAGTTAAGTGTCCCAGGACAACATAGTGGCACAGAAGCTAGAGCTGCTGCCTTACAGTTCTATGTTCCCTGATTTGATCCTGAGAATGATTTACTGCGGAGCTTCATGCAGAGTTGTGCATGTTGTCCCTTGTCCTTGTAGACTTCCTCTAGGTTCCTTACGGTTCAAAAGTATGCTAAGTGTGAGTGTGTATGTGCATGATGATCTGTGATGGACTAGCTGTGAAGACACTGCAAATCTTACCTGAATATAGAAGTTACTGAAGATTAATCAGTGAATGAGTGAAGAGTCCCAAAAACTCTTGGTCAGTCCAGTGCATTATAATAAAAACCTGGGTGAATGTAAGGTAATGTGTATGGAAGTAACGCAAGGTAATTTTATTGCAGCAGATCAGACTCGGTGTAATCTTCAGTAATTTATGGCATAATTTTATGACTGCCTAACCAAAGACTATACTGACAGATCGTCTGGTCTCGCTCTGCTGCTGGTCCCACTGCTCTTGCTGAACCGTCGTTTGTCGTTCAGGAATTCATTGCCTAACAGTGGGGGTGGAACACACATATTGGACATGTTTGTGGATTCCTCCGAGAAGCTCATCTTGAGAAAGTCTTTGGACCCTATACTGTGATGATCGCGGTGACGCTCTGTCGCCATATTGACAGAATTCTGCTGGTACGCCAGGTGGTTGGTAAATGGTGTGCAGCTTGGATGTGTGAGAGTATGTGTGTGCGTTTTCGTCTGGAAAAGGCGTGAAGGTGGAGTGGATGTTGCGAGGCACTCATGGAAATCGGGCGGTGGGGTACAGGCTCGGTTTGGCGTGGAAGGTTCAGGAGATGCAGATGTAATAGCCAGTGTTGTATTAGATCTTTGATGCCTTTTGGCCTGGTGGTCTTTGACGCACCTCTTGAACTGCTTCCAGGCTAAATGGTAGAGCTCGACGATGCTCAGAAACAGAGACACACCGGCTACTACAAGCATGAACACAATAAAGACGTTCTTTTCAGTGGGCCTTGAGATGTAACAGTTGACTGGATGTGGACAAGGAGGGCCCTTGCACAGGTATAGTGCTTCGAGAAAGATTCCATATATCACATACTGTATTATGATGAAGACCACTTCCATCAGGCTGCGGATGATGATGCTCAGCACATAGGTCTGTAGCAAAGCACCTCTCAGGTGCACTTTTCCCCCTTTTGTTTCCTCTTTTCCACAATCCCTTTCTTCCTCTGGGTATTTCTCTGCACCTCCACCTCCTCCTCCTCCATCACCACCCCCTCCACCATCACCTGCCTGAGCTTCTTGCTCTTTCTGTCTTCGCTTCTCCTCTCTGCGCACAGTGTGCATGGCATGGCCCATGTAGATAAGCGAAGGTGTAGATACGAAGACAATCTGCAGCACCCAGAAGCGTATGTGGGCAATGGGGAAGGCACGGTCGTAACAAACGTTCTCGCAACCTGGCTGTTCCGAGTCGCATGTGAAGTCCTCCTGCTCATCACCCCACGACGACTCTGCTGCAGTGCCCAGCACCAGGATGCGGAAGATGAAGAGGATGGTGAGCCACACCTTGCCCACTGAAGTCGAGTGCTCCTGTACCTCTTCCAGAAAATTACCCAGCAAGCTCCAGTCAGCCATAGGAAGTTACGGAAGATCTGCTGGAGAGACACGGAAAGGATAAGTCGTAAGAGTGGGAAGGTTTCTTAGAAAAAGTTATATACTCAGCAAAAAAAGAAACGCCCCTTTTTCAGGACTGTGTATTTCAACAATAATGTTGTAAAAATCCAAAT
>JAQMYG010000010.1:11353955-11366214 GCA_030014215.1 Clariallabes teugelsi
AAAATAAGCAACTTTAAGATGGTAACAGTAACTCGATATTGAGTTGAGTTGAGTTGAGTTGCTTTACAGATTTACTTTCTTTATTTTCCCATAACAGCACACATTTATTTATTTCTCACAAATCACACAGTATTAATAACTTTCTGCCATTTTCTTTAGTTTAATAATTGTAATAAATCAGAATAATTTCAATAATATCAGTAAACCAGGTTAGTTTAGTTAGGTAGTTATTGAACCAGGGAATGTAAAACAGTGCAAGAGAGCTGTTAAGTTAAGTAGAAAATAACTAGCTAATGTTTTATATACGTACCTGATGGCCTGTACACGTGAATTAATCATGCGATCATTTTTATATTTGCTAGTGCATTGTCTACTTAAGATGAATTAAAGTCCATCATGGATAATAATAGATGTCTAACTGTTAATGTGCAAGACTGCAGTTACAGTATATAAAACGTAAAAATTATCTCTGCAGTAAAAAAAACTGAAATTAATTGCTTTTATTGCTTACATTTTATAAATAGAATTTATTAGATTAATGTATTAAGATTTTAACTCTTATGAATGTAAGATTTATAATCAACAGGAGAATTAAATAATACACTAATATACTGTTACCAATAAGTAGTCCTGTAAAGAATATAGTACATAACTTTATATCTATGAGGGAATAATTAGTATTTATTCAAGTATTAACTGTATTAACTACATACAGTAACAACTGATTTGCCAGTAAGATACCATAAAGCTACAATATTTCGTTTACAGAATGCTTCGCAACAATTTAAGTTCTTTTTCTCATGAATGATCATTTAATTCTATTTCTGTTTAATCAAAGAAGCAACTGAACCACTAAAAAGAAAAAAAAAAACTCTAATAATAATAATAATAATAATAATAAAAACACACCAGTCTTCCATAAACATTCTTTTATTGTAGGCACATGAACTTTTTTAGCTTGAGGGAAGCTTGGGAAAACTTGTGACTTTTGTAGATTGTGACCTCAAGGGCAACACATATACATGAAATAAAGTTCAATTTGTTCTGTTTTTGGCTTTTGACTCTTTCCTCATCACACTTACAGAACTAACTTCTTACCAGCTACGCACTTCTTACTATCTGAAAAAACATAATTCTGATATAAATACATGTAAATTATTTATGGTATATATAAATACAGTGGAATATCAGATGGCAATTAACACGGTTTGCGATCGTTCCGCAAAACGAGCAAATATTTTTAAATACATTTTGACTTGAAAAATGAATCTTGATAAACGAGTACCAAGTATCATTGAGTATCATGTAGCATGAATGCGCTTCTTGGTTTGACGCAGAGCATCACGTGATCTAAACTGAGGCAATGGTTATTCTCTCTCTCGCGCTGTGGAATTGTGGGTAATTTATTTATTTATTTATTTATTTATTTTTAATAAACAGACTCCCAACACACCTACATACACAAATTTTGGCTATAGTTCCAGTAATGGAAATATTACGATGCAGCCAATGACATATTATAATAAACAGAATGAGTAGCTCACCTCTCATATCTTCTGGTCCGAATCGTTCGTTCTTTTGTCACGTGACCCTCATAGACACTATGCAGAGCATTACACAGGAAACAGAATTGGGTGGTTCTTCTCATGAGTCGTTCGTTCCTTTGAATCTATTGCACTGCATATGGGAGTCGCGTGACAAAAGAACAAACGATTTGTACCAGAAGACGCGAGAGGTAACTACTCATTTCTGTTTCCTGTACATGACCTACGGAGGTTTTGCGATGCTTTGCGTACGTATGTGCGCCCAGTAGAGAGAGTGTGGAGTAGTTAAGTTTCTCCTTAGCCACTGTTTCGAGTACAAGTGTGACCACAGCACTCCTACTTGTCGCCAACACCTCTAACCAGTCTAGACACCTTGTTTATCACGCTTCTCCAATCTTGGTCATGTGGACAGTCATAAAATGCCTTCTGTTTCATTTCGTACCCCTGTCAGTAAGAGTGTGAGCATTGTTGGCAGAGCCATGCACTCAAAACAGGCTTTGATGTGACACTGGGGATTAAAACATTCATTCATCATTTCATTAGTTTATCACTTATTTATCTTTATAGTAACATATTAATTTGTTTGTTCATTAACATATTCATTCATTCATTTCTTCTTTGATGTTTTAATGATCTGTTCATCTTCTTATAAAATATTCATTCATTTATTCATTCGTTCATTAACTAATTTATATCTAGTTATTCATCTTTATATTAACAGTCATTTGTTCTTTCATTCATGCATTCATTCATTTTTTGTAATATTAACATATGCTTTAATTTATTCAGCTTTATCCTCGTTCATCTTCATATAAAGATATTCACTTGTTAATTTCGTCTTTGATATCTAGTCATTCATCTTTATATTAACATTCATTCATTCATTCATTCATACCTAATCAATCATCTTCCTATTAACACAATCCTTCATTTGGTCCATTTGTTCATTCATTCATTTATTCATTAATTAATTCATATTTTGTAATATTAACATATGCATTAATTTATTCAGCTTTATCCTCATTCATTGTAATGTAACCAGAGTCTATCCCAGGAACACTCGGTTTGAGACTGGAATACACTCCTGTATGATGTGTAACCAGTGTATTCAAGTAGTGTTACATGTAGGAGACATGAAAATGATGACGTGTGGTCTTTCTTTAGCCAACCTCTTTCCAGTGTGCAGACAGATTGTCCTGAACCCATTGACCTCCAATGAACTCAACTGACCTTTTAGTACCTGCATTGCTGTATAGTACCTGTTCATTGTATTGAAAAGAAAAAGAAAAAAAAACTTTTCTTTATGTCCTCGTCCTTTTGTGTTTTTTTTTTTTTGGCGCTAGTGAGAGGATAAGCCCACTCAACAGCTAAACCAAATATATCTTTAATACTGTATGTTTTGCAGTTCAGCAAAAGTAGACAAAGGAAACCATGGAGAACCTCTTGGTGTTTTTCTCTGGTGTTGGCAGCGTCATTGTTTATTCCATTTTTGCTTTTCCATGATAATGTCTTTCTCACTTTGGTGCCTCATAAAAGGTTATGAAGCTTCACCCACATGTGGGTATACTTGTCAATGCATACTGTATAATGTTCTTTAAATATTATCACTGCTTCGTTTAAAATGTTCTTCAGATCATAAAAGACCTGCAGGGTGATATATGTACAGTATATACTGTAAGACGTAAAATGCTTTTCATTTTAGTCTGGGTGTTTACAGACTTCCACATCTCCCACCTCGATCCCCTTTAATAGCCCCTCTTTAGGAGTGTACAGTACATGTATGTTTACACTTTCAAATCTAATACCCTTCCCACAATCCCCTAGTTGATACAGCATGAACTGGGAATGTTTTCGGTATTCTATTTATGTACAGGATTCCTCAACAGTGCCTCATACGCTTCCATAAATGCCAACGTACTGTAGACTGAGGAATCGGTTGGCAAAACATGTCCGTCTTGTTGAGTATGCACCGCCGCGGTGTTGCCCACCAGTTTTATTGCTGATAAATTAAACTGTCAGCTTTGTTTGAGTTAAATTGCACAGTAATACTTTGAAGGTGTGAAGGTTGCTAGGACACACATGGTACTCAGCAGCATATGGGTGGGATATTTTTAATTGCTGGCCTCATGTGTTGATATTTTCCCGGTGTGATAGTGAAGGGGAGTGTGAAATAACCCACCTAATTTTTTTCTTTCCTGGCAGCGCACAATGCTAGTGTGTGATAGCGACACCCGAAAGAACAGCGCTATCTCCTGACAACGTGTGTCCGCATCACTAATGTGCTGTCATACGGACGCCTCTATCTTACCCCCTGGCAGAATCCTGGCTTGGAGAGGGTTCAGGAATGACATGAATCCTGATGATGGAAGTCAGTCTCATTCGCAATGACGCATTTAACAGAGTGGAGGCCGTGAGCACAATTAATAATTAACAATTCTTCCTTACTTCCCTGGTGCATTTCATTCCATTCAGGTTGCTTTTGTGATTTGCTAATTTTCTCTCATGCATCGCCTTTCCTCCTTGCCATTGTGTTGCCTGTGGCCTTTCTTCCCTCCTGCTGCACCCTCAACCCCATAATCAACAGAGGAAGGTCTGAGTCCACTTCCTGTCAGATTGGTGGGAACAATTGATTACTATGTCCCACCCCTTTTTCTCCCCCCATGTACTGTAGCTACACTCATAATACTATAAGCTTTAGAGGGCTTTAGATTGCTGGAGGATGGTCGGTGGTTGTGTTGATTACAGGAACAGAACTGTATTTCAATACCCACAGGATTTAAATGATTGTATTTATTATGCCTGATATAGACTAGCCTTTGGTATACTTCCAAATGAATTAGAGCAGAGTGTGCAGTCATATTTGTAAAGAGTACTGTGTACAGTATGTGACTAGTTTGGTCCATGGTTTGGATGAAAAAATGCTTTTCTAATGAATAAATAAACTGGACAAGAAGATTCCTGAGTGTGATTGCTCTCTGTAACAGGATGGTGATTTTATTTTCAAGACAAATCGCAGCTTAATAATTGATATTGCAGGAAAGTCTCAAGGGTGGAGTGTTTTTGATAACTGTATTTCTTGGCTAGAGAGTTTGGCGAAGTAATGACAGTTTACACCACTGTCATTAATTTATGAATTATGATATGTCAGGAGAGTATAAACAGGCACATTTGTTCTAAGTGAATTTTTTGAGGATTTGAAGTGATTTGTGGTTTTTGTTTACTTTATTTCTGCTTTAACCATGAACACGTTACTAATCTATGAAAATGTGATGAATTGTAATGAGCTAATTAAAACTCAAAATATAACCCAAATGTATTCAAATTTGTTTTTATTAATATTTTTAACTAATGGTATTGTGAGAAAGCAGTTTTACAGATACAGATTTAAGTCTAGATCTAGAACACCATTTCAGAAAGCCAGTGATAACCTTGATTTGGTTTATTAAAAAAAGAAAAAAAGAAAAAAACGATGCACAGTAAGATAGAAACCCTGATAGGAACCAGATGCGTGAAATTAAACAGTAATGAAAGAAAAAAACATTATTAATAATAATAATAATAATAATAATAATCAACTATGAAACGTTAAATAACCCACATGCGACCAAATGCTTTAAGAGAAAACACATGAGATGGAATATTATTCATGGACTCCAGCTTCACAGACACAAGACTGCACAAATGAAAACCATTCACAGTCCTCTGTTCATTAGATGGAATAGATGTGGACTGAATTGTGTAAATCCTTCTTATTGTAGTTGGTATCTCTGGTATTCACAAAGAACAGAGAATAAAGAGACCCACATTGAACGCATTAAAAGACTCATACTGGTCAAGAGATTAATGGGGATTACTGCAGGCGACTGAGATGAAGAAAGTCCAGTATTATATTCTATAGGAATTCTGTTTTGGGCGAAAGAGCAAGATTTAATATGAGATAAACTCTAGCTCAAAATCTTATTGGTCATGTTACCAGAATCTTGGTTTTGGCATCATTTTATAAAAGAGACTAGAGAAGTAAGTAGCAGTAGTTATCCTAACTAAATTGGGTGAAATAAAACTCTTAGGTTTGCTATCTTGAAACTTCCACAAAACTCACACTTTTAGATGGTTTGCTCTTACAGAGTTCTTCCATCTCTAGACATGGTCTAATTATGATGATATAGTGTGATGTATCGTTATACTGCTGTCCCTAATCACACTGATGCTAACTGTCTCCTGTGTCCCATGTACTTTTATGATGATCAGCTATTTTGTCCCTCGAGAGCAGAAATCGCGTGGCGTGACAGCACGTAGACAGATAGTAAGATAACTTTGTTTCAGGGTTGTGCCTGTGTTTAGCTATAGCCTGAGGCCTGCTTCATTGGCACAATCTGAGATCACGCCTCAGTGCATATGCTCAATGGATTCGGTGTGTCTCATCATGACATCATGCTTTTGTGTGAAATCCATGCAGGTATTCAATGCTCCGCTGTGAGTTTAAGCCGCTAGCACCTACCGTACCAACCCCTAGTGCTTTTACAAGTCCGACTCGGATAAGAACAACCTGTTAATTACTAGCAGTCAGCACTGGAAAGTTAATTATGTTTAAATTATATCTGTATATTTGAGGTTAAAAAATTGCAGCATACAAATAATACAATTTCCAATGTTTAGTAGTTTCCAAATTTTTTATATTTGGCTATTGGATTTCTTGAGACAAATAGGTTCGTTAAAATAGCTGCAAATTATTCTCTAGATTTAGATAATAACAGAAATTTACTGCATGCTAAAATCGTTTTGGATTACTTGCATTTTGGCATGTTTTTAATTACTAAAAAAATATTTCTAAATTATTATTATTATATTCTTTATGTGGAGTCTTTTCAGTTCTTGACTTTCTTATTACCAGTTAAATATTTTTGGGCTACCTTGAAATATTCACATTTTACAGTTAGATGTTTGGTTATACAATAAATGTGCATTTAATATAGTTATGTAAAAGTATAATATTTAATAGAATCATTATTTCCTAAATTTTTTTTACATTTTTATTTGAAATATTTTATTCTAATGTTCTGTTATATTTTTACTTTTAAAAAATAAATCAGCTTACACTGACATCACTGTCATGACCTGACATCTCACATCTAGTTGGTGCCACTTGCTAAACTGTTCAATGCCTAACGTGAGGATCATCATTACAGCCTGTGTTTGCCTCTCATACATGCTACAGTGCACCCAGAAAGTATTCACAGTGCTGCACTTTTTCCACATTTTGTTATGTTACAGCCTCATTAGAAAAACTGATTAAATTCATTATTTTCCTCAAAATTCCACAAACATTAACGCATAATAACACATTGAAAATTTATTTAAAATAAAAAACGAAAAAAATCACATGTACATTTACAACCTTTGCCATGATGCTCATCCCTGAGATGTTTCTACACCATGGTTGGAGTCCATCTGTGGTAAATTCAGTTGATTGGACATGATTTGGAAAGGCACACACCTGTCTATATACTGTCACAGTTCACATATAAGGTCACACACTGATACAGTTATCAGTGCATGTCAGAGCACAAACCAAGCCATGAAGTTCAAGGAATTGTCTATAGACCTCCCAGACAGGATTGTATCGAGGCACAGATCTGGGGAAGGTTACAGTAAGATTTCTGCAGCATTGAAGGTTCCAATGAGCACAGTGGCCTCGCTCATGTTTGGAAGAAGTTTGAAACAACCAGGACTCTTCCTAGAACAATCTGGGAGAAGGACCTTAATCAGGGAGGTGACCAAGAACCCTTGGTCACTCTGAAAGAGCTCCAGCATTTCTCTGTGGAGAGAGGAGAACCTTTCAGAAGAACATCCATCTCTGCAGCACTCCACCCATCAGGCCTGTATGGTAGAGTGGCCAGACGGAAGCCATTCCTCAGTAAAAGGTACAGTGACAGCCCCTCTGGAGTTTCCCAAAAGGCAAGCATCATGTCTGGAGGAAACCAGGCACTGCTCATCACCTGGCCAATACCATAATGCTGTGGGACAGGAACTGGTAGAATAGTCAGGATCGAGGGAAAGATGAATGCAGCAATGTAAAGAGGCATCCTTGATAAAAACCTGCAACCCAACCGTTCAACAGGACAACAACCCTAAGCACACAGCCAAGATAACAAAAGGCTACGGGACAGCTCGGTGAATGTTGTTGAGTGGGCCAGCCAGAGCCCAGACTTGAACCCGATTGAACTTCTCTGGAGATATCTGAAAATGGCTGTGCACTGAAGCTCCCCATCCAACCTGATGGAGCTTGAGAAGTGCTACAAAAAAGAATGGGAGAAACTGCTCAAAAATAGGGGTGCCAAGTTGTAGCATCATACTTAAAAAAGAACTTGGTTCCAAAGGTTAATTGGTTCCAAAGGTTTAACAAAGTATTGAGCAAAGGGTGTGTGTTTTTTTCTTCTTCTTTCAAAAAAAATTTTTTTTACAAAGATTTCACACAAACTTCTTTTATGTTGTCATTATGAATTTTATTCATTTTGGAATAAGACTGTAACATAACAAAATGTGGAAAAGGTGAAGCGCTGTAAATACTTTCTGGATGCCCTGTATTCCATGGTCATGGACACCTAGGAACAGTCCATCCCCTAAATTTGAGAAAAATTAAACTATGAAAATTGTACCTGGGATTTAAATTTTTCTTTTGAACAAATTTTTGTACAAATTTAACTTTTGTCCAGTTTTAATGTAGTAATTCAACAGTACTTGAGAAACATATGTGATGCTTTAGCATGCTTTAAGTATTTATTAGATATAATATCTTTCTCTGTTTGTACAAAAATAAATGCTATATTTATTCTGTGAGACAATTGTGGCCCTGTGTGGATTTATGAACTGTATTGTATCGAGCTGCCCTGCTGACTGTGAGACTTAAGAAGAAAATAATACATTGTCAGAGCTGAAAAATGTTTCAGCAGGAACGTATACCTCCATTGTATCTTTGTGTCAGAGTTGCAGCACAATTGAAAATATCTGTTGTAAGTTATATTTTTCCAAATCCCATTTCAATAATGTATTACCTATTATAGGTTTAGCACATACTCATATGCAAATGCTAACTCATAAATATAGTTGCATTCATTTCAATTCAACTTCCTCCCACTTTGGCACAATTCAGAGACAGTTTTATTCATTACTGGCAAACTATACATGATTAAATTTAGAATGAATCCAATGGTCAGCGTTAATCACATAAAATATCTTGTCAATTTCCTCAAATCTTATTTTGTGATAGAGTCCAACCCACTTACTAAAAGCACATTTAAATGTTAATAACTGCATGGTGAAATCCTTGATATTCTTTGTTTGGGAAAGAAAATAAACACTATACACTATAAGAAATTTACACTACTAAAAACTGCTCCCATTCCCTTAAACACTTTCAAACATTCCCATTTGTGCCAGTGGGTTCTATTGTCCTATGAACCATTATTTGTTGCCTTCTGAATAAAGACCGTCTGGCTCACAGCTTAAATATTGAAGCAAACTAAAAACTAACCATCAGACTGGATTCATTCACATCTGCTCAGTGGTGTGTCAACCGGTGGGGGCCTTAGGTGGGAACCAGGGAGCAAAAAGTTCACTTCATACCACACAGTGCCAAGAGAAGGGGGAACACGACTACTCTGGAGCTCTCACAGTGGTAAGTTGCCCATTTTATACCAACTTATTGCTGATAGTTTTAGTGCGATTGACTTGGTTTGGAGTGGTGTGACTGTCACAATTTTAGGTCGTTTTTGGTCATTTTTTTTTTAAATTTCAGGTTGATGAACAATTTTTCGCCTTTTGACATCAAGGGTTATGGGTGGAGTTAGTGATTAGTTATGGTGCAAATCATTGTTTTGTTACCAATTGTGACATTCAAAATACGACAACACCAACCATGCATTTACTGCAGAGCTAGCTTTTTTAGGGTTGCATGCCATAATAGGCCTCACTGACTCACCTTATTTATTCCCTCTCAACTCTCTTTTGCTCTCCTTGTTTATAGCGTTGACTGTTCACGATGGGTGACTGGAGTTTCTTGGGTAACATCCTCGAGGAAGTCAATGAGCACTCGACAGTGATCGGTCGGGTGTGGCTGACTGTGCTCTTCATCTTTCGCATCCTGATCCTCGGCACTGCAGCCGAGTTCGTATGGGGTGACGAGCAGTCAGATTACGTCTGCAACACACAGCAGCCCGGTTGCGAGAATGTCTGCTATGATGAGGCCTTCCCCATTTCACATATACGTCTGTGGGTTCTGCAGATCATCTTTGTGTCCACTCCATCACTGGTGTATGTGGGCCATGCCGTGCACCATGTCCACATGGAGGAGAAACGTAAGGAACGTGAGGAGGCAGAGCTGATCCGGCAACAAGAAACGAATGAAGAGCGCCTACCAATTGCTCCCGACCAGGGCAGTGTTCGTACCGCCAAAGAGACCAGCACCAAAGGCAGCAAGAAGTTCCGCCTGGAAGGCACACTGCTCCGCACCTACATCTGCCATATCGTCTTCAAGACACTCTTTGAGGTAGGGTTTGTCTTGGGCCAATACTTCCTGTACGGCTTTCGCATCCTGCCTCTGTATAAGTGCAGCCGCTGGCCCTGCCCCAACACAGTCGACTGCTTTGTGTCCAGGCCAACTGAAAAGACCGTCTTCATTATCTTTATGTTAGCTGTGGCTTGTGTCTCACTCTTCCTCAACTTTGTAGAGATCAGCCACCTGGGCCTCAGGAAGATTCACTTTGCATTTCGCAAACCAGCCCAGCCTCAAATTGAGGGATCAGGTGAGAAGCCTTCCCTAGCTGCCTCCTCTATTCAAAAAGTCAAGGGCTACAAGTTACTGGACGAGGACAAATCAGTATCACGCTTCTTTCCCCTGACTGAGGTAGCTGGCATGGAGGCTGGGTGTGTGTCCACATCCTATAAACCATTTGGAGAAAAAACAGATGGAGCGACAGCGCCCAGGGAAGACATGTCTAAGATGTATGACGAGGCGTTGCCTTCTTATGTCCAGACCACCATGGCGGGGCCAAGAGGAGCTACTGGCGTTATTCGGGTGGACGAGGACGATATGCATGCAGAAGAAGACGTGGAAGCCAGTGAGACGATAGAGGACACGAGACCCCTCAGTAGCCTGAGCAAGGCTAGCAGCCGGGCGAGGTCAGATGACTTAACAATATAAAATTGAATTAAGATGTAATGATAGGAAAGTGTAATCCTACTGAAGAAAGTGTTATAAGGTCATCTTGCTCTTTAAACATGCTGTGCAATTTCTCCCAAGAAAACGTGAGTTCAATAATTCTTTATGGAACAGTAAGTTTTCACTGTTCTAATGAACCAAATTGGAAACAACTATATGTGCAACCAAAAGAAAGATAACTAGTAGCATTCATAAGATTATGAGCAATAAGGCATGTTATATATAAGCCAAAAAAATCACATTTTCTATCCAGAATTTTTATTTAATTTTCTGATCCAGGTAGTCAAATTCTTGTTTAGTTTAATGTTGTGTGTATGTTTTACTACTATTATTTTGGAATTTTAGCAGATCATATCTGCAATGATGTCAGGGTAACATCATTTTAACCTCAATAACTCATCCAAATACCAAATACAACAACTGATCAGTACTAGTTCTGTTCTATGCATGTATAGTACTGTGCTTTCTGTAGTATCCAGTATGGTTCATGCTGCATTTACGCGAGACGTGCAAAAAAATGCCAAGTATTTATATGTATAGAACACTATATTTCTATATAAAATTTAAAAAAATAACGTAATTGTTCGGTGTAGTATAACATCTTGTTTGCTTTTATCCTCTTGAGATTTTAACCAGTTTAGCCAAAGATATTAGTATTTAGTCCCTCTATGCATGAGGATGATAAAGAATGTGCTAAATAAGCACAACATAGTGTTAAACAATAGAAACTACAACAAACGGGCACCATAGACAACCAGGCATCCTCATTCTAAATAAAACATCAGTCTGCAATTAGATGTTGAAGACAATTTATGCTGCTTGATGCATCAAGTTAATCAAACTATAGCAATAGACATAGAGTACATGCTTGAGGTGTTGTAGCTTATTGGTTTAAGAAATACTTTATTTTAGTAATTTGCTTTTATCTACAACATAATTCTTTCAAGCTGTAGATCACTGTTGAGCACTTTCCCCCCTTAACTGTCATCAGTGTCATTTAATAATTTGACTTCATTTTAAACCTCATCATTTTACATAATTGAAGTTCCTGCACTGATTAAACACCAAATTTCTTAAAAGAGTGATTACAAATAATAAGCACATGTGCGAATAATTTCACAGTTTTTGCTTAGTAATTTTATAGATTATCTCTGCTGGTAATATATTTTTTTTCTTATCTTGAAAAGAATACCAGTACTGTAAACCGTGATTATCCCTGAAATCTAATTCATGCAGAGAATATTCAGTGTAAATTACTGATGAGGTGTAACTTGGAAATAAAAGCCCTATTAAAGACTTGAATTTAAACAAATAATTGTTTTGTGTGGGTTCTGTGTGTGTTTATGCACCTAATCATTAATTCATAATACATTTTTGGTAATTGTTCCAGCGTCATATACTTCTTCTTCTTTGTTTTTTGTCTGTTCCCTTTCAGGGGTCGCCACAGCGAATCATCTGCCTCCATCTAACCCTATCCTCTGCTTCCTCTTCTCTCACA
>JAQMYG010000010.1:11374111-11391428 GCA_030014215.1 Clariallabes teugelsi
TTCATTCATAGTTTTGATGCCTTCAGTGAGAATCTACCAATGTAAATGGTCATGAAAATAAAGAAAACACATTGAATAAGTGAAGGTGTGTCCAAATATATATATATATATATATTAAGCTCATATCTAGAATGTGTCAAATTTAATTATAATATATATTATATTTTAAGCATATATCTACAATGTCTCAAATTTAATTATATATTGTGTCCTTTAATAACATACATTTCTAAATTTCTATAACTATTTTTGACTTTTATTTTCCACTAGGTGTTACTTTGACTTTAGCCAGTACACTTTGACTTTTTCCACAATTTGTCACATTACAACCACAAACATAAATGTATTTTATTGGGATTTTATATGATAGATCAATACTAAGTGGCACATAATTGTGAAGTGGAAGGAAAATGATCAATGGTTTTCAAATTTGTTTACAAATAAATATCTGAAATGTGTGGTGTGCATTTGTATTCAGCCACCCCTGAGTCAACACTTTGTAGCTGCACTTACGCTGCAATTACAGCTGCAAGTCTTTTGGGGTATGTCTCTACCAGCTTTGCACATCTACAGACTCATATTTTTGCCCATTTTTTCTTTGTAAAATAGCTCAAGCTTAGTCAGATTGGACAGAGATTGTCTGTGAACAGCAATTTTCAAGCCTTACCACAGATTCTCAATTGAAATTAGGTCTGGACTTTGACTTGGCCATTCTAACACATGAACATGCTTTGATCTAAACCATTCCTGTAGCTCTGGCTGTATGTTTAGGGTCGTTGTCCTGCTGGAAGGTGAAACTTTGCCCAGTCTCAAGTCTTTTGCAGTCTCTAACAGGTTTTCCTCTAAGATTGCTCTGTACTGTATTTGGCTCCATCCATCTTCCCAACAACTCTGACCAACTTCCTTGTCCCTGCTGAAGAAAAGCATCCCCACAACAGGATGCTGCCACTTTTTTATGGCTTTCTTTCAACAATGGCTTTCTTCTTGCCACTCTCCCGTAAAGGCCAGATTTGTGGAGTGCACGACTAATAGTTGTCCTGTGGACAGATTCTCCTACCCGAGCTGTAGATCTCTGCAGCTCCTCCAGAGTTTCCATTGTGCCATTCTTTTTCTGTTTTCGGATGGTGGAATGAACAGTGCATATTTAGTTGACACAAGCTTAAAAATCTTAACATGAACTTGTAATTAAATTATTTAAGGCAGCTCAAGTAGTATTGGTTGTGGACTCAATTAATTATATTTCTCTAGGGTTCACTTAGCCCAATCTTTCTTATACTTCATACAGTAAGTTGTCTCCCATTGTAGCCCATTGATGTACAGTACAGTAGTTGGTTCAAGAGATACTGTAACAAGACTTCAATCATTAAAAAACACAAACATTACTTACCATAACTAGTCAAAGGTAAAACAG
Organism: Clariallabes teugelsi; assembly: GCA_030014215.1. NCBI lineage: Eukaryota > Metazoa > Chordata > Actinopteri > Siluriformes > Clariidae > Clariallabes > Clariallabes teugelsi. The sequence goes on from JAQMYG010000010.1 coordinate 11,375,523, forward strand.
TAATCTGCATAAAAATGGAGAATACAGGTTCTATTTTGCTTAAAGGTCAATAAAATACCTGGAGAACACTAGCTGCTTATCAGTCTCTTGATTCTTTAATATTACAATAACACAAGCATTTTTAAAAAGATTAACAGTTTTTGTCTTTTTTTCCCAATGTGTCAGCCAAAAAAAAGTCTATTGCAAGTCGATGATTTGTTTCTCAACATGTGAATCTGAGGGGAGTGTGTCTCTCCATGTCCAATAAAAATCGTTTGGATGGTCTCATAGGTGTACGTTCAGACCTTTTGGAATTCAATGTTCAGAGCAGAGACCTGATCAAACATTACTCATAAAACTGCTGCATAGTCACCCTGGCCCTCAAGAACTACTGTACAGTTCTCTCCAACTTCAACAGTTGTTCGTGCTCCTCCAGTAGTTCCAAAAGGCCAACCGTCAACCCTCTGACCCAATCCTCCATAGCAGAGCTCTGGTTAAAGAAAACAACAGATGTTCACTAATGTTCTCTAACAAACCTCTGAGAGCTTCATGGAACAGCTGCATTTATACTGAGTTTAAATTACACACATGTGGACTCTATATACTAATTAGTAAATAGGCCAACTGGCATATAGTTAGAGGGTGACACCCAGAACACAAGCTGGGGTGAGCGCTTTTTAGCTTACAAAAGGCCTTCCAGAACTGAAGCGAGAACTGGGGGACTCGATTGAAAATGATGTCCATGGAAAGACCATGAAACTGAAGATGTGAAGGACTATTAAAAAAAAAAAAAAAGTAATAAAAATGAGCTGCCTTTGAGAATCGATCTACCACAATGAGAATGCAGATGTTACCCTCAAATACCAGATGGCCATGGATGAAATTTAGGGCAATGTGCAACCATGGTTGTGCTGCTGCAAACTTCAGCACATTTTCCTTCATGGTGAGCTACCAGAGCCACTGTTGAATGAGAAACAAAGTGCATGTTCCTCCCAAACGGCAGGCCAATTTGGAGTTATGCCCCCATTCTAGGACTCTCGAGTGGACCGAGGCTGGAATAAAGATATGGTTGTGGGAGGCATTGCTAGGACCAGGTTCCATTAGACAGCTTTCCTCATCATTCCTTTCGACAGTAGCGAGGTGGCTTGAAAAAATGGGTGGAGTTTGTTGCCCTTTGGGGATCTGTAAAAAAAACACTGCTCAAACCACTGATTTTGACACGTCCACCTCCAGCATGAATTGGAAAGTAGAGTTAGAGACAGCCAGGAGGGGGCGGAGGTGAATCAGTGTTTGAAAGTCCTCTTGACCAAATCATTCCAGCAGAAGGGGCCTTTAGTGGTGGTCAAGGTTGTGAGTGGGTTGCCAGAGAGCTGTAATTCTGAATTAATCTGTTATAGAAATAAAAAAAATATTTAAAAAAAAGACCTGAGTAATTCCTGTTTGGCAGTGGTAATGGGACAGTCTTGAAAGGTATGATAATTAAACCCAGGAAAGTTATAGACTGTTGACATTTGCACCTAGATAATAAGCTTCAAATAAACCCCAATTACAAATTGTATCACATGGTGCACAACCGCGAATATACCTACACCAAATGCATTAAATGCCCCTTAAATTACTGAAGGGAATTCAAAATGCGATGGCAACAAAACGTCTTTAAAGCATTATCGGAACAAAACACTATGGAATGAAACTTCTTTTAAACATGTCAGAAAGTTCTTTAAACACGACAAAAATTTCTTTTAATTGTTAAAAACACAATGAAAACTTGATGAGTTCAATAATCCTTTATAGACCTGTAAGTTTTTATTGTCCTTATGAAATGAATTGGAGATTCTTAGTAGGATTCATATGATTCTGAACAATAAAGCACATTTTATATTTAATATTTTATACTGTGTGTTTGTGTGTGTTTTTTAAATCACATTTTCTATCCATAATTGAAATTTTATTTTCTGATTCAAGTACTCAAATTCTAATTCTTACTTTATTTTACATTAGCCATTTATTTCAATTTGTTTTGTATATTTTATTACTACTGTTTCAGCAGATCATCTCTGGTGTGACTGGTAGGGAAATCTTGTAGGGTAGAACAAAATGATACAACACCAACAAAAGGAAATACCCTGTGGTTTGTGGTTACCTGAGCTGCTACTAGCTAGAAGCATTGCCAGGTCAGTTGTTCTGAAAGCTAAGTTTTGTTTGGATAGTTTTCTTCATTTTCCATGTTAACTTGATCATTTACATTTTCCACACATATTTTTGTGAGCATTTAAAGGCGTGGAAAAATCAGCCACTGTCTCCGCCTCCAAACTCAAACTCAACTTAAAGATGAGTGGGCACTGAGTGAAATCTTTAGACACTTGTGTGTGACTTTTGACATGTAATGCCAAAGCATGAGCATAGCAGAGTGGATGGAGAAATGGGTATACACAGTACCAATAGAAAAATACTGTAAGGGCGTTGACGCGCATATGTATACCTGCATATACTCTGCACAACCCCACTGGCTATATGTATAGAACACTATATTACTATATGTAACTATAATTCTTTATGTGTAGCATAATGTTTTGTCTGGTTTACCCTTTCAGTTTTCACCAGTTTGGCTAAATTAATGATTGTTTCTAATCACTCTATGCTTGCACATATGATAGTGTGCCAAATAAGCAGAAACACACACATACGCACTCATGCAAAAAAAAAAAAAAAAAAGACCACCAAGATTGTTTTCCAACCCTTGACCAAGGGCCCAACTTGGTGTGGTGGATTGTACGCCCTAGCGCAAAAGCTTCCTATTTCTGCAGGACCCAAAGTTAATGTAGCCGATATTCTAGAGCAGAATAAGTCGAGATATAAAGATACATTTTTAACATTTACGGTACTGTCTACCACCTCCCTGGTTTGTTCTCCTCAGCTTTACATAGTATCGGTAGGAAATGAAAACTACTTTCACCCATGTTAATAACACTCATTTTTTTTCAAGCTTAGGGTTGAGCACAATCACCCCCCCCCCCACCTGCCCTCAGTGTTATTCACTAATAAAGACTTAATTTTCTGTTCTAATTAAACAACACATTTCCTTTAAAATAAAAAACTCATTTGTTTTCAGTGTTGAGTGAAAATGTTATATTATTGCAAATTATAAGCACATGGCTGAATGGTTTTACATTTCTTTGTTCAGCAAAAGCAAAGAAATGCACAAAAAAAAAGCAAACATTTTAACATTGTTTTTGCGTGTGTGCTGGGGTTAATGCACCTAATCGTTAATGAATTAATTAAAAAAGACTTTTTGGTGATCGTTCACGGTTCAGTAGACGCACATCAGCACTTGATCTGCTATACTATTGGATATTCAATTACAGAAAAAAAAACCACAGAAACAAATGTAAATATACAATTGAAAAATATAAAAAATTAATCACAAAACTCATCTTAAAGGTGCAGTTTAATTACAACAAATAAAACATCTCTAATCACCACATTGCTATACTTTGAGTTAGTTGAGTTCAGTTACTACTGTATGACTACAGAGTGTTTCCGTTGTTTCTATTACTTCCTTCTCACTTAAATTTGTTCCGCTTTGTTTTCTCTCCACAATAGTTATCGTTACAAAGCTAATTAGCTTCTAACACAAGGCAGAATTCCAAATTGCTCTCCAACCTCTAACCTCTGGTTCACTTGGACTGGTGAACCAGCTTCACTAGTCACGGTTACTTAGTTTCACCAGTCACGGAATGATACAGTATGTGTTGTAGGTGCAAAATAACTGATTAAAGAAACAGTTACTATTTTTAAATCTGACTACAACCTGTTTCCGTTGTTTCTATTATTTACTTCTCACTTACATTTTTTCCGCTTTGTTTTCTCCCCACAATAGTTATATGGTAGGCCATCTTGAATTAAAGTTAGGGCATGTGGCATCATTGGCTCTATCTGGTTATACTTTTCAGCAGGTCTTTACAATAGGACAGCATTTAAGACCTCCTTCCTTTTTTTTAAAACTTATTTTTTTAAATCTAATTGACAAGATGGAATGATCTCAGCTCTACATGTTGAGCTTTGTGTATAAATCTTCGCACGTATGTGGTTTGCTTATTTGTGACTTTGTTTCACACATACTTGGGTGTCATTAATGTAGCCACACTTTTTAACATTTTAACAGCTGCATTATTTACACGTAGTCTCACTGTTTACATACTGTGTGAATACAAATTAGTTCTTCATTGTGTAGTGTTGTTTTAGTCAAGATTAAAGAAATATGTAAATATGCATAGGATAATAAAAAAAATAATAAAAACTTAAATAATATTAAATAATTTAACCCTGAATTCATTTAATGATTAGTTCATTCTGTGCAGTACTTTTTTCCCCAGAGCTAGCAGTATGTTCCAGAATAAAATATGAGAATTACGCCAGTTTTTAAGACATTGAAGCCATCAGTGAGCCCTCAGATTATGATGATGTTAACTCTATGGACTAATCCCCTTATTTTTTAAAGATTAAAAAAGAAATCTATATAGGATGGTATGAAAAGTCTGTAACTAGCAGTCATGTTACAGACTCACTTGCAGTTGTAATGAACTTGACCTGTACAGCGAATATCTGCTCTGTGCATAGAGCTATAAATGTAAATGCTCTACTCTACTGCCCACAGCCCCCTCTAGTACTATTTAAGCCAATTCTATTTTTTAACTGACTAGCTCATCTTTATTGGCTGATTCATGTAACCGCTTAAATGTAACTAGCATGCCGTATTGTATTAGATTTTAATATGCATACAGTCAAAAAAAAAGTTGATGAATTATGTTTTTTTGTTTGTTTGTTTGTTTGTTTTTGTAAAGCATGCACCATGTGATGATCAACCTCAGCATCATGGAAAAACAGAAAACTAAAACCAAGCGCTGAGTTCAGGTCCAGGGTTTTTATTTTGTTTTAAGAGAACAAAATAAAAAAAATATTTTCCTAAAAAATATCTCCTGATAGTATTTAATACTGAACTGTTACTGATAATCCTACATTTTCATTACTAGTTAGTTATCGCAGGATCATTAATGCTTTTCTAGTTAAAGGTATCTCAGTGTTGATCAGCTGTGAACAACACCACCAACACCTACTAAGTTTCCACAGTTTTGCCCTTAGCCGCCAACCGCACAATTGTATCCTGTCTTATAAGTTGATTGACCTGAGGCCATTACGCCACACTTGTTCAGAAATGGCTCTACTCTGGTTAGGGTTTCAGTAGATCTTGATTTCATACCTAGAAACCTTGGTGTGAGTCAGGAATAAAGACTGTATATTCATACATTTAACCAAAGTGCCTGTTATATCATAATAAGTACTGTGCTAAAAACTGTAATGCATACAGTACATGAAGTGAAGAAGCAAAAAAACATGTAAAGCACAAAGGGTTATTATACATGATGGCTACACACAAATAGGAAATGTCCCATGCCATAAGTGAGATGGTGGTTTGGGTACAACATGGTGTCTCTGCTGCAACAGTAAACAAGCTTTACATTTTTAGAGTGGTGGCAGACTTTCTGCAAAATTAAACTTTACACTACACTTTTAGAAGATACTATAATAGGGTTATGTTTAAATTGTTCTGTTTTCATTTGTTGTAGTTGCACTACTGTGAAAAAGGACTGAAGTGTGAAAATAACACCCCCATTTCCTTTTGCAGAAATGTCAGTTCAAAACCACGTTCAGCACAGACGTTGGCTTTCATGCAGACAAGCAGCTGTGGAGTGACACAATGAGTAGGCCATGCGTATAAATGCTTATAAATCTATATCACAGTATATTATTTACTCTAAGACTATATTGAAAATAATTTAATGCAATGAAATGTTTTGCTGTGCTCTGTTTTTCTCTGTAGGCAATAATTCTGCTTCTTCCACGACAGCAGGAACAACACAAAACCAAACATGTAGGTGATCTAACATAAATAAAAAAGTAAAGATTATTTTTAAAAAAAGTAATGTCTAATTTAGATGAAATTGCAAGCTAAATATATTTTATCACTGTTTTCTCTATTTCCAGCTTCCTTTCAGATCACTGAAAAGACTCCAGTTTTCCAAATAAAATATTTTCCACATTTTATGGTCATATGTCTGCTCTTGTCTATTATCCTGATTCTAATATATGCACTTGCAATCTTGCTCTGTCAAGACGTGCTTGTAAGGTAAGTCTCACAGGTTCATAAAAAATAAATATCCTTTACTAATTTTATTTGTGGGGTAGGTTATCATTTTGTTACATTTTGCCGTTGCAGGAGAAACATTGAGGCACAGGTAAGTCCTGACACATATACTGTACAAACAGTCTCTTTTACTAAGAATTATTAATAATTATTAAGTGATCAATGGACTGATTTTCTGGAGGTTCTGAATCTGATCATTGGAAATCTCAAATCTTTATACTGAACTCTCAAATCTTTATACCTTTATACTGTCCTTTGAATTTTGGATGGTGATTAATATCAAAGTTTTACCAAAGAATAGTTTTTTTCCTCAAGTAAAAATTACCATTTGAATTTTTTAATTCAGCTCTTTTCTACATATGTTATATAGTTTATGGCTGAATAAAAGAGGATGAGTTCCCTTTTGGTTCCTCTTAAGAATTCTTGTTATCCCAGTTAATGGAGTGTTTGGTTTGCCATTGTTGCATCAAGTTTGCTTATTAGCATATTATCCTTTAGGATAATGCTGTAAATCTGTATTATGTTAATCTATAGGATCAAATCATTTTATTATACAGTATAACCCTCATTACTATTGCTTGTCCATAAATGTTTATTTGATCTCATGCAGGCAATTTTCACTAAATACTTTCTTAAATGTCAAGTAGTTATTAATACAGTATGATCAATTGTATTAAATAATTTGAATAACAGTATTTTCTACTTGGCCTTTTTAACTGAGCATTACTGATACTGTAAACAATAAGACACTAAATAACTATAATGTTAATTTTAGTAATGAATGTTATTTTCAGTTTTATACTGTAATATCTATAATGTTATTCTATCATTTTCTATTTATTATTATTAAGGTTTCTGTAAAAACACGAGAGAAAATCAACAGAAGGCGAAGTTTTAAAGAGAAAATAAACTCAGTCTATGTTCGCTGGAAACCTGCTGATGATACATCAGTGGAATACATCAGCTGACCATGCTACTGTACTATACTTCACTGTTGTTCCATTGACATTTATGTACATAGCTGCAACATACAGTATATCTAAAATGTCTGTAATTGCAATATATTATGACCTTTAATAACATACATTTCTATAAATTCCTCCTTTTGACTTTTTTATTGTCCACTAGGTGTTACTTTAACTGTAGCCAATAGAGGGGGTGGTTGCATTGTCTGGACTAAATGAGCAGTTACTGTTTTAATATTGATTGTAACAGCCAAACAAGGTATGTAATTACAGTATGTATCTTATAAGCATTATGACCATTTTTGTGGGGGAAAAATAGGAAAACAAATAAAACAATGTATTATTATTATTATTATTATTATTATTATTATTATTATTATTATTATTATTATTATTATTAATGATTTCTCTCTAGGTTGCCAACCAGTGGCAACCAGTAAAGTTGCATTAAAATGGTTGATGAATATGGTTATATGGACACCTTGTAATTCAGCTAATATTAGAGTCAACATAAGCATTGATAAAAGGACTATACAGTAATTTAAATACAGCTAGATGCACCTAAACATAAAACCAAAAAAAAGCCTCAATCTTTAGCTAAAACTAGCTAAACCTTTTTATATGCTAACTTTATTGAACAACCATGGTAGAAGTTACAGGCGTTAAGCTCATCAGTGTAGGATGTCACACATGGCTACAGAATTAACAATTGTACAAGGGGCGTTCAAGTCAAACCAGGAATTCAGATTGTGCAGAATAATAGAACCATGTTATGGTCATGAAAACACTTTATTTTTCTATATAATCCCCTGATACACTAATGCACTTATCCTAGAGTTTCACTAGTGCTTTAATTCCAAAGGGTCAGGGGTAGCTCAGTGGTTAAGGCATTGGACTACGGTTCAGAAGGTCCCAGGTTGTGCCCTTGAGCAAGGCCCTTAACCCTCAACTGTATATAAGTCCAAGCCGAGTTCCTGCAACATCCAAGTACAGTTTTCCCAAGTTGGGGACAAGTTATCCATCGATTTTCAAGGATCAGTCGTTTTACTTGATGAATGTTTATGGGAACAACTTCAGTGGACTTCAAGCCACCTCAGCCAGGATCAACGTATTTTTCTTTAATACATTTACACCATTCAAATGTTTTACTGCAGCTAAGAGTCCCATCACTGTACTGTGCTTGAAGTCTTCATGAGCAGCTTCATCACAAGTCCCAGTTTTTCTTTAACACCCCTTTTACTAGTATAGGAATTGTGTTTGTTGTGTTTAAAAGAAACCCTGTCCAGGGTGTACCCCGCCTCGTGCCCTAAGTCTCCTGGGATAGGCTCCAGGTCCCCGCGACCCGAAATACAGGATAAAGCAGTACAGAAAATGAATGAATGAATGAATGAATGTTTAAAAGAAGATTCCACCTGAGCAATCTGCAGTAGTCAAATCATTCTGGATTACTTTGTAAAAATTTACCAACACATCCGAGGGAAATGTTGGAAAATCAGCTCCTCCATCGTGAAGTGTTCAAGAAACTTTAATTTTTTTTGGTTTAAATCAGAAATTTTTTTTTTTTTTTTTAAGTGTTAACATTGGCAAATTGCCATGCTAAAAGAATGAAGCATACAGTTCAAGACATACAAGGCGGTAAAATAATCAATAGCGTGTTAGTGTGATGCGGCCTAGTGTGACACAGAGTTTCTGTTACCACCCAGATGTTGATTCATTTTATGATAACAGCATATTCATGTAATGTTTCATTCCTTGTATACGACAGCAATTCACCAATTGTCACGATTTTCCTATTTATAAAGCGCAGAGTTTCATACTCAATTATAGCTACCAATTATTGTTCACAGAACAAGCTATCTCCTGTTATAACTTGTTATATCTATAAACAATCATTTCCTCACTTTCTTTTTTTGTCTCTCAGCTGAATTTAAGATGACTAACATGCAGTATCTGTTACTTAGAAAAGCTTTTCACTGTTATAAAAGGATATACATCATACTTTAAATTCAAATTCAAATTTTATTTGTCACACAACAGTCATACACAGTACGATATGCAGTGAAATGTTTTTTTTTTTTTTTTTAAACAGTTAACAAGAAATAAAGAGAACAAAATATAAAAAACTTCAAAAAATATATAAGAAATATAAAAACGTATTTATATATAAAGATGAATTTTTATGGAAATAAGTGGAAATGACCAGAAAGTGTGCATACTGATCTATCCTAAATTGTAAACCTCACATACTTTAGGAATCCGTTTTCATGAAGCTTATGTGTAAATGGCTAAATTTGAGATAACTGGGAGAAAAAAACCTATTTACATTACATTACCACATTAAAATCAATTACTTTGCTTCAGAACATTGCTACATATGTTCATAAATTATAGTTAAATCCCACAGGCTAACAGTTAGCTCAATTGCATTAAAAGTCACGTAAAGACACCAAAGGCCACCAACGTTGTGGATGACCACATGCACTTCCCACACAAACTCTTCACACTACTACCATCTGGCAAAAGGTACCAAAGCACCCGGACACACATGGTCAGGCTGTGTAGCAGTTTTCATGGTCAGGATGCGTAACAGTTCCTTCCTCCCACAAAACAGAGAGCCAGTACTGACTGATACAACCCACACACAGATATACAGAACAGCCATAACATTAAAACTTTGTAACCACTTAAATTTGGGGTTTCCCCTTATGCCACTGGGGTGGCCCTGGCCCCTTAAGGCCTTCCTGTACAGGGTTTCTGGGACGTTGGCAGTGATGGTGTGGGTTTGTGGGAGGAAATGTGTATGGTTTAAAAAAAAAAAAAAAAAAAAGCTAGATGTTATAAGAGGAAGAAGAAGAAGGCACTTTCAAAACTTTTAAACGTTTAAATATATTTTTTTGGACGTGTCAGCTTAAATAAACTCATAGGCTATCTACGAGAATATACAGTAGTTGTGGTATTTATATTGTAATTTATTTACAAATCATACAAAATAAATGTTTATATTCATACTGTACTACAGGGTGTCAAATATTATTATCGTAGATGAATAAAACGTTCACTGAGGTAAACTACGCGATAAAAGGGATCATTAGCCAGCCACACGTCCCCTATTTTAGGGCACTATGTTTCTACACTATGTAGTAGGCTAGTGTGCGGTTTGGGACACAGCCCTGGAGTTCTGCGCGCGAGCTTTTCTCCAGCTCTCAGCGTCACAGCTGTGGATACAAAAGGTTGAAACACGCACGCGGACACACGCAGAGCGCGCGAGAGCAAGAACAGTGAGTAAAGTAAGTCAGTGCTTTAATACTATAGTGAAAGTTTTAAGACTTAATGCTTTGGCTAGTTTTAAAAGTTTGACTATAACAGTTTTGTAAAGCTTTTGCTTTCTTTTGCAGATGTTGAGAAGCGCATCTTTGTTGGTTTTGCTTGCTGTGGCTGTCTGTCAAGCCGAGGTGAGTTTACCTTTTATTTTAATTTGGATAAACTTTCATTTGAAAAAATAACTTGTTAGTGTTTCAAATGACATCCAGGCTGTAAATAGTCAATTAGTTTGAGAGTTTGTATTTGTATGACTATATACTTTGTATTTTTATGACTATATACTACTGATGAAATGATACTGAACCCTTGACTCACAATACTGTATATGTTTATTGCATAATTATTTTGATTGTTTAGTGATCACCTCTTTACTAAACAAATTACATCTAGTATCTCTCAAACTTTAAAGAAAAAGATCCAATTGCTCTGGATTTTTACCTAAAATATGACATTTTACTTCTGGATTTTTACTAAAGCATTTTACTTCTTTATTTCTGTGCTGAGCTTTAAGGCTAAAACTGATGCAATAAGAAATAATGGATTTTTTTTATTTTTTTTAAGAATAGAAAATGCAATTTCAGTATGAAAAAAAGCATGTTTGGATTTTATTATGCATTGATTTGCTTATGATTTATGTATTATTGTTTTTTTAATATATATTTTTATATTATTATTTAATTATTATTGTGTAATAATGTATTATATAGTATTATTTCCTTCATAAAGAAAAAGAGAGACTGTAAGCCACACTTTAGAGTTAAATTTTAAGTAATAACAGACATAAACTAGCTTCCAGATATTCCACACCATTAAATGTAACAATAACAATAAAAACATGATGAACCATTGATTGAATAAAAATCTATTAATCTGAAGAAACTGTGGTACAATAGAAATAAAACACTCTACAGTGCAATGTGCTGGTATACGACACTAATCCACTTCAATGTGATAATAGTAACTTTGACATCGGGCTAGAACACAAATATCTGTCATCAATTTGTATTCTTTAACAGGATTTTTCTGTTCATTACTTACCGACTCTTAATACTAAAACCAAACAGAATAGCTATTAAATAAGAAAACATTTGTTCCTGGATTTCTCCGATCCTAACATTCATGATCGAAAACATTAAGGAAACATTTAGTCATGTATATGATGGGCGTTCAAGTCAAACCAGGATTAATTGTTACCTTAATTTTTTTGAACAATATAGTTAAACCCATTTTAAATGAGGAAGAAATCCAAACATTAAAAAATAATGTTTTATAGGGACAGGAACAACAGCTTTGTATAAATTTTATCATTATTTCAAAACTAGCATTTTAGTGATTTTATTTACTTGAAGGAAGGCTTAATTAAAGGATTTTGGATACTAAAAAACTTTCTTAGTACATTAGAGAAGGTTTTCTAACAATGAATATAATATACTTAAATACAGGTTGTTTGGAGTGAAACAGTTCACGCATGTTGGTGGTCTTCACTCGCCGTGTGACTTTATCACTCTCTAGCTTGGCGGCCAAGTCGAAGATGTTTATTTAGTTAATGAACATGTTGTGTGGCCTCCCGGTCGCTCAGCTTGACTGTAAATGAACTCAAGCAAACAGATAAGTGTAAAAGCCAAATGGAAACCCAGGAGGCTGTAAGACAGATGTATACAGCTGGTGTTCGTCCTGGCACTGACGTATTCTTATGCCAGCAATTAAAACCATTATCACTCGGGTGCTACGGAGATGTTAGAGCACGCCGAGGCTTTGCCAAACACATACACACGGAACATACTGTCGTCTTTGTACATACACTCGACAGACACACTGTAGCCACTAATGATGTGTTTGTGTGTCTCTGGCACTTGAACAGCTGCCGGTGAGTCAGTCGGTTGGCATTTTTTGGCATCCAGGTGTCGACAAACACGGCTGAATGCAGCAGATGTGCTCGTCTTTTCATGTGTGTGCTGAAAGGTCCTTTAAACACACACACCTTCGCTCATTGTTTTACCACCATATGATCAGTTAACATAGCAGTTAGGATTGTGAGGCTAAAAAAAGCACAAATGAAACCTGAACGAATGTTACTCTACATCCAGAGAATAGTTCTTTAAAAACATTGGAGAGTGATTTCTCGCTTAACTGTGCTCTGGCTTTCAAACATTTCTAATCCTGTAAGCAGTTTCGGGTAAAAAATCTCCATGTCCTCATGCTTTTTCTGGGCTTATTCCTCAGCTTTAGCTGGTTAGAGCCATGCACAAACATTTATCCTTACAGGAGTTAGAGTTGGAGTCGTCAGAAACGCTCTCTTCCTTGATTGACAGCTCACACTCCTGTCCCACACTCAGGGCTGATCCATTTGAGAAAATGTCAAGGGTTTCTGAATTATTAATATCATGACCCAGGCTAGCTAGCATGCCCTTATCAAAAACAAAAAAAAAAACGATGTAAAATTCATGAAGCAGGAAGTGCTGGACACTGAGAAATCGTGTTGTACTAAACAGAAGCACTCTTTTACACTTGGAGTATCCAATCAAATTAGCAGACAACGAGTTCTCGATTCTGATTGGTCAGAAGATGCGAAGATGCGTTATTTTTGCATAACAGCAGCTGAGACGTTAGCTCCAGTTGTAACATGATCTAGATATTAACACTATTGCACTTTCTTATATATCTTTCTCTATGCTTTTTTCTTTTTTTTATTGTCTATATCCATCGTTCTTTCTTTCTTTCTTTGTTGATTTCCTTCTTCCTTTCTGTCTGTCTCTCTGTCTTTCCTGTCTATATCTTTTTGGTGATTCCACTTCCTTTGCTACTTATCCTAATGGGCTTGAAAAAGCTTCTTGGGCAGATGATTAAATATGACGTATTAACTAATTGTAGTTAAATTTTACATATGAATATGTAATTGAGCTACAGTATGCAAAGTACTGATATACTACCGAAATAATTTGGACTGTGATTTATCAAAGTAAGTGGGTTCTCAGCACTTCCTAGGTGGGATTTCATGGAAGAAAATTTAAGAAAATTACATTTAGGTAATGAAACATGGAAAGATGGATCCACCTCGTGTTATGGGAAAATATTCAGCTATAACTGATTGGGCCGATCGGGTCAAACTTTTCTGATGGTGATTGTCCATGTTTATTCTGATTAGCTACGATTCCAATAATTAGTGGAATATTAGGATACATGTAAATGCAACAAATTTCTTTCTTTCTTCAAGTTGGTTCTGTAAGAGAAAGCTTAAAGGGGAAAAAGTGACTGCCAGCACAAGTGTGTGATAATTGTTAGCAGGAGTGAAGGATGTTGTATCATTCAGAGAGCATGTATGCCCTGTCCTTGGCTACACGCTCAGTTTAAAACGTTTCATTACGAAATAAACCCGTCGAGGGTAGAGACGCATGTACTGCCCAAACATGATGATAAAAGGACAGCCACTTCGGTATTTTGTGATTTATCTCATGATAAAATATAAACACTAGAAAAACATGATTTGGAATGGTTGCTGAACATCTGTCAGCTATTCATTCCCAAACTCCATCCTAGCAGAAGCAAACCTACAGAGTCAGAACAAGAAATTCAAAGCAAATTCAATAGGGAGAAAAAAAAATGAGACCAGGGGGCATTAGGGCTGCTTAACAGACGCTGTGACGTCACAAGAAATTCCTTGTGAGACAAATTGCCGGTGTTGCATTTCAATTCAAGATCGATATCTCACTGACACGCTGTTGCTTTAAACACACCCCTCTCACGACTTTGGCGTCTCTTGCCGTCTCTCCTCTCCTCATTGACATATTCATCTGAGAATAATCCAGTGAGACAGGAGGATAAAGCGCCATAGCAAAGGCATTATTAATAATAATAATTGTAAGAAGATTGTACTGTAGATAAAAAGGTTCACACAATCTGAAAAAATTCAATGAATCACTAAGGAGAGCTTGGCTGAGAAATACAGTCTTTGTTCTATTGTGTTTCTAAGGATAGTTAAATATGTATGTGTCTATTGAGGAGGGAAAGAAAGTTTTTTTTCCCTTCTTCTTCTTGCATGAGACTCAACACATTTCTAAAAGTCTAGATAATTGATTTGATGCAGTAGTTTTGGTACATTTATGCATAACTTAACATAAGAGTGATCTCAGCTGCATTGCTGTGAAACAGTGTGTGATCTTATCGCTTCAAGTTAGTGTATGTGGAGTTGAGAAATGCAGATCTCTCCCTCCATCTTTGTGGAAGACTAATTAGAAACATGTGCGAGCAGCCAAGCTTATCTCCATGTTTAACAAGCAGGAGTCTTGATTCAGGGCAACTTAAACCAATCTTAACAGATCATTCTTGGGCTAAAATGGGATATTCAGGGAGCAATCAGTTCTGAGTAATTTGAGTAAGTGTAATAGTAGTAGTGTATCTTAAACCCTTTATATTTTATCATATTTTAGAGTAACACACTCAGGACTATGAAGGTGGCAAGAAATACTGTAGTTAACCTTCAATACATCAGCAGGTCCAGACGAAAAGCAAACAAACTAACTAACCATTAAATTAAAAAATATTACTTGGTGCCCCCAGAAAGTTTCTCGCGCACACCAGATAACTGTAGTTATTTTTTTCAATACAGTGCAAAAGTCTTGCATGTGCAATATTTCACTCTCAGGTTTTTCTTCCAAAGAGCGTATTTTTAAGATAGTCTTGAGGAATAGTTCTCCAGGGTTCCTGAAGGACTTTTCTGTACTCTCCTTTTAAGTCCAGTTCCCTCAAGGCAAGTAGGCTTTAGGCTTTAGTACACAGTGAAACGAAACAACGTTCCTCTAGGACCAAGGCGCTACATGCAACATAAATTAACATCATTAATTAAGAAAAGACTAACCAGCTAACTTAAGAGACCTAATTAGCTGACTAGCTGCGAACTACCTACGTTTTTATATAGAAGAGACAACATAAAGTGCACATGCAGATAATCCCTGTTCCAGTTTCAGAGAAACACTTTTTGTTTGTTAAACCAGGTGAAGATTCTGACAGATGATCAGGCTGGTGATTAGTATACTGGTGATGCTGAATGCTGGGTGGTCAGAACAGATGAGAGGGGAAATGAGGTCGCTGCTGAGATTGTTACATAAAGAACTAATAATTTTTTTAATTGTGTCTTAAGGCACTTCGCAGCCTGTGGCAGTAAAACAGTTGTTCTCATTTCTTTACATTATTTAATTCAATATGAAGAAATGAGGGGGGGTTCAAGACTTTTGCACAGTATTATATGCAGAGGTGGAAAGAGTAAATAAATAAAATTTTATACTTAAGTACGTTTTGTACTTAAGTAAAAGTACTGTTACTTTAGTGAACTTTTACTGAAGTACGAGTAAAGTTACCCTTGGGGCACTGGTGGCTCAGTGGTAGGTGTTTTGCCTGCCATGCGGAAGGCCCGGGTTCGATTCCCAGCCAGTGCCCAAA
>JAQMYG010000010.1:11403548-11421486 GCA_030014215.1 Clariallabes teugelsi
GGGGCAGGTTATCGGGGGCGGGGCTTGTAGAACGACTTTCACACACACACTAACGCATCAGGAATGATGCTGTATGTCTGGCTCACGGATTACATAAATTGTCTGAATAACGGATTACATTTTTGAAAAAGTAACTAAATAACTCAGTACTTAAATGGCGGACCGAACGCGTTAGCTTACTCGTTACATCAAAAAAGTAATCCAAGTACTCTAATGCGTTGGGGGTTGAACCTGGGACCTTCTGATCAGTAGTCCAATGCCTTAACCACTGTGCTACCCCTGCCCAGATGCATCTTAGATGGGTAAACTGTCTGGTTTTTGTGCAAAAGTTTATGCTACAAAGATGACTCTTTTCTGTATTTGTACTGTAGGTTCAGAGAAGTTGCCTGCTTTGGAGGAAATCGACGGAGAAGATAAAGAGTTGACGGAGGAAGAGTGGAGCCGCAGAGTCGCCGAGCTCAACAAACATCAGGTGACTATAGCCAATGATCTCTCATTACATGTCAGTTAATTATACTATTCTACTTTTATAAGGGATTTTTATATTATTTACGCCGGACAAGTTGTCGAAAAAGCGCAGCTTATTGTTGTTGTCCTTTAGACAACTCATGATCCATATTTATTCATGCACTTAATTTCTCTCCTAAGGAAACTGTACAGAAGATGAAAGTGAGCACCAAGGATGTTTAAGAGAGGAGTGACGATACAGAAGAGCGAATAAGAGGAGAATGAGAGTGGGCGTGAAGACTTAGACTTAACACACTTGTTCATTTGTTGTGCTTTTACTTTAAGAGTTTTTTATTATTATCGTGTTAATTATTATAAATTTCAGTATGTATTGTATTAATGTTACTCTTTTAACAGGAGATCTCACAGAGACCTACTTGTATACTATGACCATTTTTTAGAAAATATATTCTATGCCACCACTTTTGAAATGGCTGCTAATTTCTTATTAAGTTTGTGGTTGTGCTGACAGTACTGATGCATGAGCTATATGCCATAACAACCATAACAATAAAATCACCTGCCGAATACTGTGTAGGTCCCTCTTGTATTACCAAACCAACTCTGAGCAGCAGGAATCGTTATTCTGCTGAAAGAAGCCACAGCTATCAGGATTAATGAGCCTTGGGTGGTGGTCATGACTCTGTCACCAGTTCACAGATCGTCCTTGCTTGGACTACTTTTTGTCGGTACTAACCACTGCATACCAGGAACACTCCAGAAGAACTGACATTGCAGAGATGCTCTAACCCAGCTTTTTAACCATCGCAATGTGATTGTTCAAATCCCGTTGTGCATGCTCATTTTTCCTGCTTTTTGCACATCAATTTTGAGAACTGAGTGTTCACGTGCTGGCTAATACTGTACTGTATTGTATATCCCATTCCATGACAAGCGGCAATAAAAAGGGACAATCGATGTTATTCACTCGTCAGTGCTTTTAATGCTATGGTTGATTGGTGTATAATTATTTTAATGAATACTTGAAAAACAAAAGCAAGCTCCAAGGTACTTAAGCTCTTTATCAGACTGTTAGATGTAAAGTCATTTTTTAAAAGACAGGTTAACTTATGATGATGTACCACTTATAAAATGATCAAGGTGTCGCAGGATAATCCTTGAGTAGTTCCACAACAAAAGGGGAACAAATATGAGAAGATCAATTTTTTGTAAAACGTAGATTGAAAGTAGATAAACAGAAAATAAAATAAAAAAACACCTTTTCTATGAGTTAGTATTGTCTTCTCTGAAGCAAAAGGAATCAAATTCTATCTATCACAATGCCTATATGTGCTGTGACCTATTATTTAATTTGTATACTTAATTTTAGATTAGTTAATTAATTGACATCATTGTCTCCCTATTGACGATTCAATATTTGTGATTTAATTTGTGATATGTGATTCAGTCCTATCAGTTATAAGCGTTCGACAAATATCTTTTTAATCTAGTTTAATCTGGTATTAGGAAAAAAAAACATTAGAGGATTGTGTTACCAACGCAAAGCTGATTGCTGATTCTCCATTTTTCTTTGCTAAATAACTCTATATTTTAATCAGTTTATCAAGTTTAGATACTATGGCTCATCTGTCCTTGTGCAGGATGTTGCTAAAATAATTGGACTACAAATGGCATCTTTCAACAAAATCTCATATACTGTGTGTATTCCAGATAAAGGATCTGCTGCTGAATAATAAATCTTGAACATGCTGTATTTGATTTTTTTATTTTAAAAAATTATATGTTGTTTCAAAGTCGGCCTTCAACAGTGACAGATCAGGTCTCTAGGTCTCTAAGCCTTTCTCATACCCACTTCTGAAATGTACAAGTCATTACATTGTTGCTAACTCTGTGTATTTTCTTTACTTTGCATACTTCTACTCTTTAATTGATCATTTTCAACAGCCAAAACATCTGGCATAATGCCAAGAAATCATGTACTGTATAATCCATAATCCATTATGAATGCTGTATGAACGATATGTTCTTCTCCTGTTTATATTTTTTCAATTCCATTTGTGGAAAAGATCTAGAGACAAAAAGCAAGTTAATATCATTAATTACATACGCTCATTGCCAGTTAAGTAAACTTACCATATAGCGGCATTTTGTTCTTACTGTTTGAGCACAGGAGCAACAGATACAGTATGTGTTACTGCTGTACTACTGATGGCGGACCAGGAGCTTTTAGAAAACTGAAACAATATCTGGTCAGTGGTTTCTTAGAGTGGCCACTGAGAGTAAAATAAAAATTTTCAAAAAATTCTTTACATGTTACATTTCCTGCAACTAATCACATGTGGACTCCATCCCTACCACCACGTCGCTAAGCAATAGTTGGTTACAATGACCTTTGACTTGACTCGAGTAGTTACTGTTGTAGAGGAAGTACATGAAGATACTCTGACCCACCCTTTTAAAGTCTCTTAGGACCTTATGCTTGCTCATTTTTCCTAATACACATACTGTATATCCCATTAGACTAGACAGATGTCAATATAAGGAGATAATCAGTGGCATTCACTTCACTTGTCAGTGCTTTTAATGTTATTTGCTGAATGGTGTATAATTATTTAATGAACACCTGAAAAACTAAAGCTATCCAAAATCAGCAAGGAACATTACATCACTGATAAACAGCTCCAAGGCACTTAAGTTCTTTATCAGGCTATTTATAAGATGTGATGTCATTTTTAAAAGACAGCTCAGATCCCAACCTCTGGACACCATCAGGACACAAGGCAGGGGACACCCTGGATGATGAAGCAACCCACTGCAGAGCATATACACACATACACACACTCACACACACAGTCAGAATCTTGGGCAATTTGGAAATGCCAGTCAGTCTACAGTGCATATGTTTGGATCTAGTGTAATTTCTCTTGTAAGATATCTTTAAAATCATGGAGACACCTCATATTATAGTAAGCCAATGTGCTCGCTCATTTGGCTCGCGCTGCTTCGGACCAAAGGTCTTGCCGCCGCGTGCTGCATATAAACGGCGCGAGCGCACGCTCGAGCGCCTGTTGAGCGCTGTAACACATTTGGAGAGAGATCTCAGATCAGGAGCAAGTCGCTGCACCTTCCCGGCTGTGATGTCACAATGTAGCTGCCGTACACAACACTGACACCTTTACCGTTTTTTTTTTTTTTTTTGTAACCATGGAGAGTTTCCCCAGTGACGGAAGCCCAGTTTTAAACCCGTCTCGTGCGCAGCTGGACGACTCGAGCCCGGAGCAGATGGCGGAGTCGCAGCGCGGTCAGATCCAAGAGCTTCACCTGACATCCAGCGGCCTGACGGTCTTCCCCGTCTCCTTCTGCGCGCTGAGCAGCCTGGAACATCTGGACGTGAGCAACAACGCGCTCACTGTCCTCCCCGAGGACATTCTGCGACTCAGCAAACTGAAGACTCTGGTGGCGAAAAATAACCTGCTGGACGAGGCGTCCTTCCCGAAGCGGTTCGGTTCGATGGCCATCGAGACGCTGAACTTCAGTGGGAACCGATTTCGAGAAATACCGAACCAGATCCTGCAACTGAGCCGACTGCACTCTCTGTCCATGGGGGGAAACAGGTTAAAAAGCATCCCAGCGGAAATCGAGAACCTCACCAGGCAGGTCCCTTTTTTTTTTTTTTTTTTAAACTAATGTGTTCAGTTTATGGATGGGGTGCCCTAAACAGTGGGGGGTCGGGGTGTGTTGGAGTGGGGGATTAAGGAAGATTCCAGGGGGCCCTTAAAAAACTCAGTATTGGTGCTGATTTATTTATTTATTATACATATAATACAGAACATGTGAGTGCCAAAGAATCTACTTCTGAAGTTTATGCAACATGGAATCTTGCTTCCCTAAATTTTCAAGTTTTGGAAAGATGATTTTATGATGTTCTCCACAAAATGCCCATATTTCAGCGTTATACAGTCTCGCTTCAAACGGAAATAATAAAAAACTCCATATTAACATCATTTAACATCAACTTTTATACTGAATTGCCTGCCACCTAACACGCAGTATAAATGCAGATCAATTCCTGCTTTCTGTTTCACCCAAATGAGGATGGGTTCCCTGTTGAGTCTGGTTCCTCTCCAGGTTTCTTCCTATTACCATCTCAGGGAGTTTTTCCTTGCCACTGTCGCCCTCGGCTTGCTCATCAGGAACTATCTGACCATTTTGATTCACATTCCATACAAACTTAAATAACTGTTTTGATTGTGTAAAGCTGCTTTGCGACAGTGACAATTGTTAAAAGCGCTATACAAATAACATTTTATTGAATTGAATTGAATTCTAGAATCATGTGACCTGTAAAAATTGTTCTTTGGTAAAAGCTTAAAAACCTGAAAAAATCTGTAGTGTCCGTAATCATGTCAAATTCATTTTGCAAGACCTTAACAATTTTGAATTTTGGAATAATACACTATTTCAGGTTTATTTGGTTCTTTGGTGCCTTTTAATGCTCCTAAACATATTACTGAACTGTTTTCAGAGCTATATTTCTTTAAAAAATGCAAGCATTTGGCTCGAAATATCATTGTGATTTAAATCAACATTTTTTTTTCAATATTTATTTTTTATGTCTTTGCATATCTAAACTATTCGGACAAAATTATTTGGCCAAACCCGCAATGATGTTGTATCCAAAAACATATACTTTAATACAGAGTTGCTCCCTCTTTTACAGCAAAACAACTTCCACTCTTCTTAAAAGGTTGTCCACAAGATTTTGACATGCTCATTCATTCTGTAGAACATTTATGAGGTCTGGCACTGATGTTGGATGTGAAGGCCAGGCTCGTAATCTCCGTTCCAGTTCATCCCAAAGGTGCTCGATGGGGTTGAGGGTCAGGGCTCTGTGTTAGGGCCAGTCAAGTTCTTCCACATCGAACTCATCCAACTCATCCTTGATTTGTGCACTGGGGTACAGTCATGTTGGAATAGAAAAGGGCTTTCCCCCAAACTGTTGTAAGTATAGCATTATCCAAGATGTCTTGGTATGCTGAAGCATTAAGATTGCTCTTCACTGGGGATGAGGGGCCTGATTGAAACAGCAGAATTCAATAATTAACAGGTTTAGCCAAATACTTTTGTCCATATAGTATAGTGGCATAATTATTACATAAAAGCTCCTCAGTTATGTCCTGAGCTCAGATTACTGCCCAGTGGGCATGCAGACTAAACCACAGTCTGTCTTTAAAATTCAAGGCCTTTAAGTTGTTTTAATGAAGATAAGATATTACTACAAGCAATGTTCAAGTCAAACTGGGACTGTTTTGTGAATGAAGGCATAAAACTGATTGACACTTAACAGAAGACTTCAAGCACAGTACTGTGATGAGATTCCTAGCCACAGTAAAACATCTTGAATAGAGCAAACATTTTAAAAGAGGCTGTATGTCTGTGAATGACAATCCCGGCCGAGGAGGCTCGGAGCTCACTACAGTCGTTCCCATTAACATTCAGAGAGTGGAGCATCTGATCCTTGAAAATCGATAGATAACTTGTTGCCAACTTGTGGAACAGACGCCTCTGTTTGTGGGAACTGTACATACACTACTTGCACATTACAGGAACTCGGCTGGAAGTTATTGCCACATTCCCTATACAATCCTGACCTCACTGCAGCACAGTGGTTAAGGTGCTATTGATTGAAAGGTCCCAGGTTCAAACCGCAGCACCAACAAGTTGCCACTGTTGGACCCTTAAGCAAGGCTCTTAACCTTCAAGGCTCTTGACCCTCACCTGCTCATGTTCGATGTAGTAAATATAAATTGTGTGTGTGTCTGTGTGTCCTGAGATGGACTGGTCTCTCTCTGGACTCAACAACCCCTCACCACCTTTCTCTCCTCATTTCAGTCAGCTGCCAATTTCTACACACCCACCATCTCCTCCCAATCACACAAGAGCTAGCAACTAGGATGGATGATGAAGGCTTTTACCTTCTCCCCTGTGCATCCTCTCAGACACGTCAAGTCAGCCAATCCTTTTTTTCCCCGAACTGCCGCTCATGCTATCACAAGAGGAAAAAGAAATCCACCCTATTCTGCATACATGAGCTCACAGACACTTGCCGAGCAATTGGTGACCCTGTAATTGACAAGGAGGAGATAAAAAAGCCAATTCTCCAATTTGACATTGGCATGACCAATTTTTCTTCTTAGACTCCTGTCCACAGATGACTGTAACATCCTCAGAATGTAAAATGTGCATCTTTAGCTTTTCTCTTCTTCAAAGTCTTTCTGTCATTTATTCTTATTTTTTATAACCATCTAAAATAAAATATAACTAATAGAAAGTCTGTGCTTGTTCTTGACTCAGTGCAAATGTAAAAATGGAAAACTGTGCTATGTGTGTAACACTTCAGTATGTAATGTGTTTGATTTTTTTTTCTGTCTCGCTGACCATCTGATGACGTTACTCCTGGTCTCCATGATCTGCTGCACATCATCTGCAATCAAATGAAGGCTGGAGATGTTGTATCTGGGAGGAAATCTGATCTCTTTCATTCCTCCTCAGCTGGCTAACCTGCGCTGCCTCAGATACCTGGTGCTTTGTGACAACTGCATCCAAAGCATTCCACCTCAGCTATCCAGGTAACAGCTGACATCTGCTGTATATCCTGTATTATCTGTATGCACAGTGTGAATCAGTAAGATTGCATAATTTGTTTTTGTTAAAAAAAAACAAAAAACTATATTATAGTACTGTACAAAAGTCTTGCACCACCCCTCAGTTCTTCATATGTTGCTTCCAAGTAGCCTCATTCAAGCATTACAAAAGGCATCTAACTTAAGCCATGACCCAGTGCAGATTTAATTCAATTTTATGTATATATCGCTGTTAACAGTGTTCATTGTCGCAAAGCAGCTTTACAGAATCAAAAGAAAATTAGAAAAATCAGCATGAAATATGTGATGATCAGATTGTCCCTGAGCAAACCAAGGGTGATGGTTAAAATGGCAAAAAAAAAAAATGGCAATAGGAAGGAACCTTTAGAGGAACCTGGAAGTTCAATAGAT
Organism: Clariallabes teugelsi; assembly: GCA_030014215.1. NCBI lineage: Eukaryota > Metazoa > Chordata > Actinopteri > Siluriformes > Clariidae > Clariallabes > Clariallabes teugelsi. The sequence goes on from JAQMYG010000010.1 coordinate 11,411,072, forward strand.
GTGTTTAAGTTAATATGGAGTCCAGTTTTGTTATTGGAGGCTGAGGTACAAAACTGTCGGAAATTCATGTCCTGAACTATTGAGCGACTGCAGTCCAGGACTGTTTTGATGGTTAAGTGGAACTATCCCCAGTCACCACATGCACCCCAAGCAGAACACATGGGGCCTCCATGTCTCCAGATCTACAACCAGAAGAGGAGCACCAGGATGAGTCAGACAGGTCCGGAGTGCAGAGGGGGGAGGGGTGATCATGCTGGTGATTAGTATACTGGTGATGCTGAGTGCTGAGTGGGAGCAGACGAGAGGGGAAATGAGGTTGCTGCTGAGAGGCATTTTGCACTTTAATTTAATATAAAGACATGAGGGGTGGATCAAAACTTTTGCACATTACTGAACATAAACCAAATTTAAACCCAATTCTTAACTTCAATACACAATATGTCTTACGTTATTTCATTTCCGTCTCCCTTCCAGGATGCACTCCTTACTGTGTCTCAGTCTCCATAACAACCTCCTGACTTTTCTACCACGTGAGATCCTCAACCTTGTGCACCTACAGGAGCTCAGTCTCCGCGGTAACCCTTTGGTAGTGCGTTTCGTCAAGGACTTGACATATGACCCCCCGTCCTTGCTTGAGTTGGCAGGACGGACTATTAAGTCCCGGAACCTTCCGTACCATTTGAGTGACCTCCCAGGCAACTTGTGCCACTACCTGGACTCAGCCAGCAAGTGTCCAAATCCCAAATGTGCAGGTAAGAGACAAAAGCATTGATGCATAGATCCAAGGACTGATGCTCTTATGAGCTTGGGGTTGCTTTTTTAAACAGCCTTGAACGTCTGAAGAGTTGGTACGGTTACATCACCAGGCTTAGAGAGCTTTGTGGAAACCAAACTGAACCTGTGACTTTTCTACCACGTGACCAGGGCTGCCATCTTAAGGGCATTGGTTCTGTGTGTACGCGCACACTACGCCCCATTGTGCATACCCAGTCATTTTGTCCAACATTAACCATACACCTAACCTGACAGTGTGACGGTGAATTCCCCCAGTTTGTGAAATCGAGAGAGAAAGAGAGAGAGAGAGAGAGAGAGAGAGAGAGAGTCAATGATTCAAGGGGTGTTTTATTGACTTGATAAATATGTACATTTGTATTGCCAAAGCTCAGACTCACAAGGAAATATACACACAAATAAAGTGGCACTAGTGATGAAAAGTACTGAAAAGTAAGGAAAGCAAAGATAATAATAATAATAATAATAATAATAATAATAATAATAATGAATTGAGCAAGTACAGTCAAAGAAGAGTCAAAAGAAGGGGAGAAGAAATTGAAAAGAAAAAAAAACATACGGAAATAAAAAAAAGGGGGGGGGGGAATGCTACATTGTTTAATATTTTAATGTCACCATAAATAATCACATGTACTGTATGTCCCTTTTTGGATAATGCTATGTCACTGCCGTCACTCTATCTGTTAATGCTTCAGCTGTTGTGTAACTTCGCAGCTGTCTGTAAATGCATTTGAATGCCAAGTAATTTTATAAGCTTGGTGATCTCTTCAGCAATATTATGCCTAATATGACTATTCAATTATTATCCCGTCATTTGCGTTCAATTGATTCCTTCACGTAGCTGTAAATGTGTGTAAATTTCAACTAGATTATGTGAATATTATTTCTGTTCATGGCTAATTTTTGTACTAGAAAATGGAAAAGCTAATAACATTTCATGGTAATATCGCAGATATATTGTTATAAATCTAAAAACAATGTCATTTTGCCAATTGTAATTGACCAATATGACTTTTAAATGGTCAAGGTGCAGGTTTGGCATCTGCAATCCTTCAGGATCCATTCACTACTATCTATGCTAGAGAAGGTAGACATAAAGCTTTAATAACTACTGTATAAGAATGTCTCCTCAGCTCATTCCTTGTGTATCTTCCCCTTCCACAGGTGTATACTTCGACTCAAGAGTGCGCCACATCAAGTTTGTCGATTTCTGTGGAAAGTTCCGCCTGCCCCTCATGCACTACCTCTGCTCTCCTGAATGTAGCTCCCCCTGCAGCTCCAACCCGCAAAGCGACGCCGAGTCCGAGGATGAGAATAGTGTGTCTGCGGACAGGCTGCAGAGGGTGCTGCTGGGATAGAGTCTCAAAGAAACTTTTTGTAAGAGAAAAAAAAAAATTCAATGATGAACATTGTGAGCATGTCCATTGACGTCCATTATTACCCTTTAAGTGATCCATTAAATAAAGATCTCTACTGTTGATCAGTCCCTGTCTTCTTGTGCAAAATGCCCATCTTGTAAGGAATGAAGGCTGATCCTTTGATCCTTTGATTACATTTGATCCCATTAATGGAGGCAAAGCAAAGGGTTATACGGTATTATCAGTGCTCTTGGAAACCCTGAAAACAGTATTTGTTCATTTATACTTTCCATTGAAAGAACACAGTTCAACTTTCTGAGCCAATAACTCCAGATAAGGATTCTCTACAAACTGCACTGGATAAACACCACTGATAAACTGCCCAGTCAAAAGGATGTGGACACCTGGCCTTCATATCCATATGTTCCTATTCCAAAGATTCCAGAGTTTGACTCCCTTTTGCACTTATAGCAGCCTCCAGTCTGCTGGGAAGGTGATCCACTATTTTTTGGAGTGTGTCTGTGGGAATTAGCCACGTGGGCATTAGTGAGGTCGGGTAAAAGTTTTTTTTCCGACCACATCTTTTCCACGAAGTTGACAGCAGTTCAGCACTGTCCTTAACCTGAATGCTAATACCAGAAATCTCTTTAGTTGTTTGCTTTACTTGATGCGGGCCAATAGTTTTTTTTTTTTTTTTTTTTGTCTGGGCGTTTAAACATAGATCATGGTGCAGGGGTGGTTAATATGTTGAACTGCTTATCAAAAGGTCCCCGGGTGCAGCCAAGCTGCCCCTGTTGGGCCCTTGAGCTAGGTCCGTCACCCTAATTGCTCTGATACAATCAAGTGTCGAGCTGGCAACCCGAGCCCATAAGAAACTGCCAGTGAAACTATGGCTAGCTCTTTAGGATTGGAGAATATTCGTCAGTGATGTGCGCGATGGCATGTGGATGACACTTTAGCCTTACGCTTACCATTCCACACAGATTAGTACAATATTAGGTATATACTGTATAAGGTGATAAAGTCTTTCATGGAAGAAAGATATTTTAAATGTTTTAGAATGTAAGGAGTTGATGACCGATACACAGATTGGGTTAATTTCATTTCTATGTAGTAATCTCTATCTTAGACTATCTTTTTCTTTAAGTAGACTATCTTTTGTTTATCCTGAATACTTAATTCAATTATTTAATGATTTCTGATCAGTCAAAGGGTGTTTTAAGTTTCTGGAAAGTTGGGTTGGCTGAGAGCATTATACAGTTTCTATATTAACAACTTACATGGTGAAGTTTTCTTTGAGATGTTTATTTACTGCATTTTGAAAAGTGGTCTCCAGTGTCAGTAAGTTTTCTGGCATGGGAAGTCAACAGGATGGAGTATTTTGCAGTTTCTTTGTACAACAACAAGCTGCATATTTGTCAAGAAAGAGGAAAAGAGAGGCTGGTGAGGGAACGATTGGCTGTAGATGCTATAATGTAAGTTATACACCAATCAGTCATATACAGTATATAAGATCATGTGCACCCACACAAGACTCATTCCTGCCTGTTTGGACTACAGCATGCTGAAAAATGGCAGCTGCCAACCCAGCTTCCAAACTCCCCAGATCCCCAAACAAGTCCAATCCATAGAGACCCCACCATGCCACACACAGCACCCAAAGGATCCGCTGCAAACATCACAGTGCCAGACACAGCAGCACATTCCAGACACCACAGCCACTCCCCAAAAGGCCAGATCTGCCAGTGGCACAAGTGGAGCGTATACAATATTGGACTACAATATGTTTTGTGATGTAATCTTATGGGTGATGTATATATATAACTTGTTTTATAAATGATCTATGGCATGAAATTTACCTATAAGCAGATAAAACTACAATATGTTATTCTTTAATGAATAAATAATTGTAATAGTTGGAAAATTTGGAACACTTTGGGAAGAACTGTTATAACTTTGCCTCTCAGCGGTCAACCTCACACTATCTAACTGGTGATTTATTTTTAATAACAGCATGCATTTTCTAGTTTTATTTGCACTTTAATGCGACACTCAAGTTTTCATAGACACAGTAATTGCTAATGCTAGTGCTAGAAACAGCGACAGTGGGAGGAAGTGACTTCACGGTGCAAATTTCACACAAAAGCTCAGGATTAAATATCTATTTTGTACATGAACACTGTAGCGAATTCCTTCATTGTTTAACAGGAGAGTTGTATTTGTAGATTATATATTATACACTGAGGTCCAGAAGGCTGTATGCTTTTTTTTTTTTTCATTTATACAGTTGCTGCCAACAAAAGTCTGTACAAAGGGTCACAGACCTTATTGACTCACTAGATAAACTGTCTAACATTGGCATCCACTGACGAAAATAAACGATCCAGAGCTTAACGCTCATACCGCAGAGAACTGGTGGTGATGCATTACACTTACAGTACAACCCCAGTAACTAATGAGTGTGTTTTAGCAACATTGCTGTTATGCTCCAGTGTATTTTATTAGAGTCCAAGATACAGACATGCCTGTGTGGGACGTTTGCATAGCACTTTCTTTTATTAATATACTGTAGTACTGTGAGCTTAATCTCTAGATAGAGAACTGTATCCTAAATTTTTACAAGAAAGAAACTTATACACATAGAAAGAATTACACAGAAATGTTCTCTATGGAGACTCCTGATCAGAATGCTCTGTTTTAAGCTTATGATAACGTATCAGAGCTGAACTCACCTTAGTATATTGACTGGGTTTATCTTTAAGCCTGAATATAAGGGTCTGATAAAACTATAACTCTGATAACAAACTGGTAATAAACACGAGTTTCTCAACTCCATGACCTCCTCTGTGTGTGTGTGTGTGTGTGTGTGTGTGTGTTAGAATTTACCTATGCAGTATATCACCCTTATATTTAAGGGTTAAATAAGCATAGTAATTGAATACTATGAAAAAAAAGGCATTATATGATTATCTATCTATCTATCTATCTATCTATCTATCTATCTATCTATCCTCACATTTAATTTGAACATTTAATTGTAAATATAAGTAATATACATTACAGTATTTAAATATTCTAAGATAAATTGTTATTTTTCTATATATAACAATTTATCATTCATTTGTGTTTATTATGATGAATGTAATAGTGGAATATCTTTTACATTTAAGCATTTGGCAGATGCCCTTATCCAGAGTGACTTATCTCGCCCTCTCTCTCTTTTTTTTTTTGGAACATCTGAGCAATTTAGGGTTAAGGGCGTTGCTCAAGGGCCCAACAGTGGCAACTTGGTGGTGCTGGGGTTTGAACCTGAGACCTTACGATCAGTAGTCCAATACCTTAACCACTGAGCAACCTTTGACCCATATTTTGTTCAAAACGGTCAGAAATGTGCGACACGTTTGGTGGTGTAGAGGTCACTGTCAACTTGCACCTCCGGGGTCCAGGTTCAATTCCCGCCTTGGGTCTGTGTGCAGGGAGTTGCATGTTCTCCCTGTGCTTGGTGGGTTTCCTCTGGTCACTCCGGTTTCCTCCCTCAGTCCAAACACATGCAGATGGCTTTGCACCCCTTCCAGGGTGTACCCCACCTCGTGCCCTAAGTCTCCTGGGATAGGCTCCAGACCCCTCTGCGATCCTGTACACGGTAATAAAACAGTATAGGCAATGAGTGTGGGGTCAGAGATGTTTTAAATTGTTATGGACTATGAGACTGAAGACTGGGTTCAGTTTTCAGTGTTAGAGCGCCCTCTTGAGGTCAAACCTTAAAAATAGAAGAAAAAATAACGAAACGAAGTCGTTCTAGGATGCAGGGTTCTTGGATTCATTGTTCTTTATAAATATTTTCGAAATCCTCAGAAGGTCTATTACAAAATGATGGAGACATGAAAATACATATTTTGTTTACTTTTAAAGAAAGAAAGACATAAGTAAATAAAGAAAAACACCTGAACCAAAAACAAACATTTCTAGAACGACAAAAATGATTCACACTTGAATAAACAGCAAAACTCGAACAGCAAATATCTTAGTTTTGTCTATATTTGTGGTAAATAAAGGGGAAAAAATTGTAACTGCCGTATCCACGCGGTGCACTAGGGGGCAGTGTGTACACTTAACCGCTATGTGACCGTTGGTGAAAATGCGAAGAATAAGAACATCTTGTCCTGCTTCCTATTACCAATCCTCCAGCCAAAGTAAGTTGTTCATTTTATATTATTATTATTTTTTATTTCATTTACTTCTTATTATTATATTTAAATCTAATTCAATTAAAATAGCTCATAAAATAAGTTAGTTGTAAAAGTGGGCGTCGAAGTCGTGAGCCGAATTACAAATTACTCTGTACTCACTATAGGAGTGAGTATGAAATAATATAGTTTGCGCTCTACCTAGTGCACTTTATGTTCAGTGCGACGGCGTTTGGAATACAGCCGTGTGTGATTTTTGTATAGAGACTGCAGACAATGCAGTCCTGGCCTTCAGTAAATCCATTAAACATTGTCAGATTACTTGCTAACCCAAATTTTATTTTTAGCAGTGTAGACTTCTGCTAGAAACATGTTTTTGTCTATTTATTGTATTTTTCATGTGTCCCCTAAAGCAATAATGTCTACTGCCTTAAATGAGTAGATTTGTACTAAATAATCCATTTTGGACCATTCTGTGTTCAGCTCTTACTTTGAGGTGATATCAAAAAGTTTCCAGACTAGTTTTGTAACACGCCAACAGATGGCAGCACATGGCTGCACGCACAGTCACAGGGAGCACCGACGTTCATAAGTCAGTGTGCCAAAAAAACATCATCCTGTGTACATCGGGGCCATGGTGCAACTGGCGCTATTCTGACCATGTGCGTTACCACGTCTGCGATTTCATCATAGCCATCAAGTTAGAACAAAGAGGCAACGTGAAAACCGTGCAAATCTGCGACAGAGATGTTTGACATAATTCTGCAAGTTTTACGGCGATGCTACAATGAATCGTTCAAGGTGTTTTCAGTGGCTCGCACGCTTCAGTAGTGGAAGAACATCATTGGAAGTTGACAAGAGATCAGGAAGATCTTCAACGACCTCAACCACCGAAAATCTCAAAACTATTCGGCAACTTTTGTATGATGATCTTTAGAGAACAATCCACAAGATTGTTGCTATTGCTGGTTTTTCATACCCATGGATGATCCGTCCTTCATGTTGAGGATCATTGACCCCAGTATGAAACTTGGGTGTATGGGTACAACCCTGAGAGGAAAGCAACAGTTTTCGCAGTGGAAGAGCCCATCATCTCCACAACCGAAAAACACAAGGCAGGTCTGCAGCTCGACCAAGTGCATGCTTATTGTCTTTTTCGAAATTTGTTGGATTGTGCATAGATAATATGTCCTCAGGGGCTAGACCATCAATAGCGAATTCTACTGCCAGGTGTTAAGGCATTTGAGGGAGGACATATGGCGAAAGCAACCGGATCTATGGTGCATTAATCTCTTTCTTGTGTATACCTTTTATGTTCAAAATCTAGAAATCTCTGTCTTTTTTGTCTTAGGATACATTTTTCTTCTTGCTTAGGGATTTATGGATAATGGATGGTGATCAGGGTGGTGCTGAAGATGAACCTCCATCACTCTATTGGGGACTCGACCCTGTGTTTTCTGCCTACGCCAGACTTTATGTTAAGGACATCCTTCAGATGAAAGAATCTCAACAAGTTCCAGGTTTTCCATGTTGACATATTGTGTTTAAAGCCTTAACCGTTGATGAAATGGAAACTTAAGCTTTTAAACAACAAGAGCAATGCAAAAAAATATATACACTTTTCTTTACACATTTTTTTTTTTTTCACTCCTGACAGGAATCTATTTCTACAAAAGTCACCCGTTGTTCCAGATTGATGTACTGGGCACGGTGGTGTACAAACGGGAAAGAGACGACTTTTATTGCTATGGAGGTGTTTCATTTGTCTTATACTTTAACTGTTGCTAAATAATGTAATCAGTTCCGTTGTTGTCCGTAAGTTGTCCTAGCTTCATAATGAAAAGTAATGTTTGCTCTGTGTATTTAGTGGATGACAGCACTGGGGTCATCAACTGTCTGTGCTGGAAAGATGAGAAATGGCGAGATCGTGGAGAGTCTGTAAAGGGTAAGGCTGTCACATCAAGCATAATTTTATTTATTTTTCTTTTTTTGTTACTGAACTGATGCCACCTTGAATTGTTATTGTTTTAGCTGCAGTTAGAGGTCCTGCTGGAGGTGGCTTCAATATAGAGGAGCAGCTAAGGAATCTCAGAGAGGCACAGAGGAGCAGCTCGGCACTGGAGATCGGAGATCTGCTCCGAGTACGCGGTTCCCTTAAAACCTCGCGCGAGCAGAGAGAGATCATGGCCTCCTCGTTTTGTAAGCAGCCTGCAGAGACACACTTGAGCCATGTTAAGTCATATAGGCTGGCAGTAGAATCCTCATACAGACACAGCACAAGTTGTCTGCAATTTGTCTCCAGACTCACAAGATCAACACTTTTAGACAGTTTTTTTAGGGCTGTAGCTATCAAACATTTTAGTAATCGAGTATTCTACCAAAAAATTTATCGATTAATTGAGTAATCGGACAAAATGTACTTTTGCTTAATTAAACAGCAATGTAAAATAAATAAGAGAAACAAAGATTAATTGGTTTTCTTTTTAGAAAAATCTACTTTTATTTTTTAAATGCAAAACAGCATTTTATCAAAAATAAACATTGTCATTATTCACAATACAAGGAATAGCTTAAAGTTGACTGTGATAAATTACGTGCATTACAGTGACATACATTCTTATAGATTCTTAAAGAATTTTTCTCAGATGCAAAAACTAAAAAAAGGTATTTCAAATGACTTTAAGTATCAAAATAAATAAGGCACCCCCCCCCATAATCTCCCATGTTGTATAGGGAAAAAATATATAAATTATATATTTTTTTCATTTACAACATGTAATTTTATATAATTTTATATTGCTTATTTTATAATACAAATCGTTTTGTGTAATTTTACATCATAAACAATATTTATTTAGTGTAAACATTTTTGTATTACATGACAAACCCCTGCAAAATAATTGTGCCACAAAATAAACATTATCTGAGAATTTGTATTAAGTGTCTTAATTTTCGTGTATAAATTTGTCACGTGCCTAGGGTTAATTATAATAGTAATAATATACTTGATAATAATAATATGAATTTTTGATTGTGGTGTCCTAATATATTTGATAGAGATTATGTAGGGGGGGCAATCTGTGGCTTTCTCTGCATTTTAGCGCATGACACACACATTAAAATAATTATAAAAAAACACTAAATTGTGCAACTTAACTTTCAGAACTAAAAGTTTCTAAATTTACTGCTCAGGCATAACATATTAGCCTTTACTGACAATTTCTGTCGTTTTCTCTTGCTGGTTTCTTCATCTCTTGGCTCGCTGATAATTTTATCGCTCCTTTCCATTTTGCAGGCCGCAACAGAACGCTCCCTCAAATCAATACACAGCTAACTGTTTGCCTCTCCTTCCGCTTTGTGGGTGACGTAAGCGCTTCTTTTTCGTCGGTGTTTAGTGGCGGCTTGCATCCGGAAGCGCGCAGTGTCATGCCAAACAAATGATTGCACAAAAACATAACGCAAGCTTTTAAAATTAATTAAGAGAAGCTTCGAGGCAGAAGATTTTGCCTCGATCATTTTTTGTAATCGAATTACTCGAGGAATCGTTTCAGCCCTAGACGGTTTAATGGTTGATTAAATACCTTCTCAGTGAGTTAAGATGTCCTGAGGGGAATGGAAAGGCATTTCACCTTTAAGAGATGTTATGGGGGACATAACGGATACCGAACAGACCACATGGAACACATTTTGAAAGATTTTTTCCATTTTCTTTTCTTTTTTCATTTTCTTTCATTGTTTACATCAATTTATTTAATAAATTCACTCAGGGCAGGTTAAATATAAAATATGAGATGTTATTAAACTTTTATAAAATCGTTAAATAGGATGAAACGTACAGTCCTGTGCAAAAGTCTTAGGCACCATATTATATGCTGTACCAATTTTGTAATTTATGTTTATCATGTCTGTATGAAATGAATAGATAAATGACATTACAGGAGAATATATGCATGGCTGTAAAGAAAAAAAATATTGTACAAGACAGACCAGTTTTCAGATAGATGCCCAAGACTTTTGCACAGTACTATAAGTAAAACAGCTGTTAGGTTTTACTGAGCTTGCTGGAGAATACGAGTTC
>JAQMYG010000010.1:11425309-11444665 GCA_030014215.1 Clariallabes teugelsi
CGTTGGCTCAGTTGTGATCACGTGACGCTCGGCGTCAAAACAAGAAGCGCATGCGTGATACATGATACTCGGTGCTCTTAAACCAACACTTGTTCGTTTTCCAAGTCAAAATTTATTAATAATCTTTGTTCGTCTTGCGGAACACTCGTAAACCGCGTTACTCGCAATCCGAGGTTCCATTGTATATATTATAATCTATAATCTTCATTCTTTAATTTGGTGGCTAATAGTTAGATGAGCTGAAAAATTAAATACGGAGAATTGTTTTATTGTGAAAAAACAAGATGCATATAATTTTCTGAATCGCTTCTTCTGCGGAGAATCACAAGGGACTTGGAGCCTGAATGAGCAGAGGGAATTCAGGCCACAACTTGAATGGTTTTCCAACCCATCACAGGGCACAAACACACACACACACACTCCACCATTAAACTCCACACACATGCACACCAGAGGCGAGATTTGAACCCCGAAACGGACACCTCTAACTGCCGATACGGCAGAACATAGACATGACAAAGTAGTCTAATTGATAAAATGATCTTTTAAACTCTTGTAACATTTAATAGTGGTATTAGATTCAAAACGTTTGTTTGCATTACGGCACTATCAGATGTGCACAATGTTTTATAATATATTTCTCCTCTTCTAGTTAATTTTAGGGATCCTATTCTTTGATCAGTGGTTCATTCAATGTGTGACGAACGATCTCGGTCCTGGGTTCTGTGTTTTTAGGAGCCTGGTTCTGTTCGGTCGACGATTCCTGCACAGATCAGGAACCTCCTCAAAGAGACTCTGAAAATTCTGCAAGTGGAGGGAGAGATTTTCCGCAAAGTCCTGTCTCAGGATGAGGTGTACAATGTAGGCAAGGCCATTTTCAGCCTCAAAACACACACACACACACACACACACACACACACACACACACACACACACACACACACACACACAGTGCGTTTTTTTTGTTGTTTTTTTACAGAAAATGACTTAATACTTCTGTATTCCTTTCTTTCAGCACACATTATTTTTTATAACAGGAACCTTTCTTTAGTAGCACACATTAATACATAATCAGAATTCTGTCTAGACTGCTTTTCCATATAATGTTTTATACAGAGGCGTCTGTACAGTCAATAGTGATCGAGTGATTCTGAGAGATAATAAACTGGCCTTTTCTTATAGAATATCTATTAGAGAAGCCAGACAATTTGAAATGTATTATCTATTCAAGTAATTTTAATAATAATAATAGAAATTAAAAAAAAACCTGACTGTGTGTGATTTCTGTGTGTATCCCCTGCAGGTAACTGAACACGACAAAGATCTGCTTGCAGCGATTTGTGACATCTTGAGAGAGGATTGCAAAAGAGAAAAATGTAAGTTGCTTTTTGTGCCTCTGGATATCTTATTCGCTGCTATAGAACCTGAATCAGTTATTACTTTTAGCAGAAAGAAAAAAGCATATCTTGTGTCAACCAGTTAAAAATTACTGTTTTTTCTGTCTTAAACTACAATAATTTGGCTCCTATCAAAAATTTTCATTTTATTAAAGACAAACAATTCATTTTTGATACTTTTCAACCGTCAAGGAGAGTTGTGGAAAAAACCTATAGTAGGAGGCATGTTCAAGTCAAACCGAGACTTTTGATCCAGAATAACAGAACACAGTTATGAGAATAAAAGCTCTCTCTGTTCCCAGCACGCACTCACCCTCCTGAAATGCAGGTGTTCGTGAATGATTGTATGTACAGTTCCCACAGACGGATACATCTCTTCCACAGGTTATCCATCGATTTTCAAAGATCCAGACGTTTTAATCGCTGAATGTTTACACAAATGACTGCAGTGGGCTCCGAGCCACCTCGGACAGGATCGTGATTCACGGACGTACTGGCTCCTTTAAAACCTGGGCAGCATTCAAATGTTTAATACGGCTAAGAGTTATCACCGTACTGTGTTTGAAGTCTTCTGTAAATGTCAATCAGTTTCACGCCTCCAATCTTCTTCTCACACCTTTTTTTTTTTTTTTTCCTTTTTCCTTTTTCTCACTTTGTTTTCAAATGACCCTTAATTCTGCATGGCATGGAAACATTCCTTTGAGTACACACCAGATTAACTTAACTAGCTAAAAAAAAATAAAAAAGTATGCACAAAGTATTTTGCTGTAAGGAAAAAGGAAATTTCTTGTATGGTTGAAAACTTCCCGTTATACAGCACTGGAGACTCCTTCTATAAATGTTTCTGTGAATGTGTTGCAATTATAGAAACAATAACGCGGCACTAATGAGCATTTTATTATGAACCTTTGAGTTGAATTACAGTCAGCACTACCGTCAAAGCTGTTGTTACAGATAATTCATCACTTCTGCTCAATAGATTGCATTGAAGTGGTGTACTTTTGAAGTACAGTATTCATCTCTTGGGTTTGTAATAAATATACTGTGTTTCTTGTCAGATCAGGTCTATTTAAAAGGTACGGTGGATGTCTAATACAGACAGTTTACATGTTATATTTACTTACACATATTGAAAAAGATGCAAAATTTTAAACTCATGCTCCAGGGAATAAATTACAACAATAAGATTGGTATAAATTAAAAACTACTACTAAAGAAATAAAAATGGCCACTTCATTTCAGGCAGGATTATTGTTTGTTTGATTTATGCCAGATGTGTTGAGTTTTACTCACCACTTAGTGGCAAAGCATACTACCGATTGTTTGCAAAAACTTGTTATATCGCAAATAATGAGCAAAACACCATTTTAAGAAGTATCGGTGTTACAACCTGTTTTATGAATAACAATGAAAACGTCAAGCTGATGTCACAACCCCTGACTGACTTGCTTTATACTCTCTAATTTCAGATGCTGAGAAGGGCTGCCATGTGCTACACATCTTGTCCAGCGTGAGGCAGCGTTACAGCTGTAACCTGAGCAGAGAAGCCCTGGATATTGCGCTGAAGTTCTTAGAGTGTAACAGTGACATCATCAGTACAACAGACTCCCATTACACTGTTTTGTAATATAATGAGGACATTTACATGCCCCAGATCTTTATCATGTCAAAGCAAAGAACATTCAAGTTTAGAGTTTCTTAAAAAGCCCATCTAACTCCTCATGGGGCTTCGTAGGGGCTTGCTGTAGATACGTCATTTATAATTATCTTATAATCATTTATTGATATGCTGTTAACAGACTTCATCATTATCATTTGGTTGCAAATTGACTTTGGTCTTAACCTGTCCAAAACGTGCCTGTTTTACAGAGAGCAATCAATGTACATGTTGTTTTAGCTCAAGAAGTTTCTACATTGGGGAAGGATGTGTGTTATATGATCATGTTCGATTCCCACTTTTTTTAATACAGCAATTATTTTGATGATTATGCAAACCTCAGAGATGTAGGTCTATAGCGCTCCACCCATTCTCCTTCTTCTTTCTATTATTATTATTATTATTATTTAAAAAAGTAAGACGGTTAAGATTTTCAACATTCATTGTTTCTTTTTAATAAATTGATCTTTGGACATCTATATTTTAATAATAAAAAAGAAAACGGCTAAAAAGGTTTTTTGTGATATTATTTTTGTTATATTTACATTCCATCAAAATTTTATATTTTTAAATGATTATACTCTCATACTGTAGGAAATGGTTGTAATAATTTCCAGTCTGATTTAATACAGCAACGAATGTGTGTAAGCGAAGACTGCTTGGGCAAAACATGGCCACATGGGGACGCCACGATCAAATCAATAGCCAGCTGTTCATGAGCACATCTGTATCCAAGCAGTTTTCTTGGCCTGCTGTCCTATTGGCAGCAGATCATCTGTCTAATCTAATAAAGAGTGTGCAATGCTTTAGCTCGGGTACAACAAACTTTTTTGGGAGGTATGAGAACTGATAAGCAGATTATGTTCTAGAAATGTTTTAAGGTTATTTGTCTTATTAAACTATCTGAGACTTTAAAAAAAACACTAGTTGGATGGCTTTCACTTGGTGCCACAATGGTTTTAGCAATAATGCCTCACCACATTAATGGCAAGAAAACAAGCAGCAGATGTGCAGTTGTTTTGTCTCCAATTCCTTCTGCTTTCACTTTGGTTTCTTATTATTCTCGTGCAAATATCCAGTTGCACACTGTCAGCCCGGCCCATTGCACACACACAGGCCTAAAACTAAAGCTGGGATTCGACCTAAAAGAGTTGATTCACCGATTCAAAGAATCATGGAATTAAGGAACAAAAGAATATATATAAATATAATTTTTATTAGTATTAGTTTAACTTAATAACTGTATATATTAGTTATATAGTTATTAAGTGAAACTAATTTAGCTTAAGTTACATAGATTTGGTTATAACTGGGCCCCATAAAACAAGTCAAAATGTAAAATTGACTATGAAATCTGACTTATAACACGACATCTTCACTACATGAGCATTTAAGGCAACTCAAATCTTAAGCTAAACTCAAACGGAGAATCTTTTTATGCATATGTACCCTATACATGAAATAAAGAGACATACCGTAAAATGCTTTTTATGACAAAGTATTAAATAAATACAATTTAAACACTTAAGCTCTTTGTTTAGAAGTGTAAATGATGTATGAAAATGGGTAAAAGTGGGTAAAATCACTTAACAGTCATCTTCCAAAATTCTGCCCACTATGAGTAAAAAGTTTACTTGCGGCTCTTTCCTTAAATATTATAATAAACCATAATCATGTGACTGACTATGCCTTTTGGAAACGTCATGTTCATCTTCTGTACTGCTAATCCTGTACAGGGTTGCGGGGGCCCAAAGCCTATTCACACACTACGGGACTGTGGGAGGAAACCGGAGTACCCAGAGAAACCCCACCAAGCACGGGGAGAACATGCAAACTCTATGAACACAAACCCATGGCAATTATCAAAACCTCAGCCCTAGAGGTGCGAGGCCACAGTGCTAATCACTATGCTACATTGCCGCCCCTTTTGGAAACTTTTGTTGTTACATTTTGAAACATTTATTTGGTGGGAGGGGTTATCAGGTAACACAAATTGTTTTAACTAAAACATTTTATTAATTTATTCATCTTCTATACCGCTTATCCTGTATACAGGGTCGCTGTAGCTGTATAGCTGTAGCCTATTTCAGGATACTAAGAGGTCACAAGCTGGTGTACACCTTGAACAGGGTGCCAATCCATCACAGGACACACACACACACACACACACACTATGGGCAATTTGAAAACGCTAATTAGCCTAATCAACATGTGTGTGGCCTGTGGAAAGGCCATTCGAATGATTACACATTTAGTTATTCTTTGAGGATAAATATTTTGAATGTAGCGTTTAACTTGGTGTTAATTCTGTCGTCCGTGAGACTTTACATTAGGTAAGTTAAACAATAGTGTCATTTCTATTGGAGGAAAAATCAATTCAGTTATCAATCGCAATTCTTTTGTGTGTCGATTAATTTAGGGCCACATTGACTCCCAAATCAATTTTTAAAAACAATAATGTTTACGTTTATAACAGAGATGAACCAATGGATCAGCCAGTGACCATAATTGGCTGGTTTTCATTTTGATTGGCCGTGATCAGCCTCAGATATAAACGATTCTATAATGAATGCAGAAGCTTCGGAAATCTGCTCCAAAATCTGCCTTCTCCAAACTCTGTGTGCGAATTAGTCTCAAACCCTCTCATTTCATACACTTACCCCAGTCTCAAAACACTGTGCCTAACAAAATCGGGGGAAAATTCAAAATGAAATTGTAATATTTATAAAATCATGATAATATCGTATTGGGAGGTGACAGCTGATTCCCATCCCATTTCTTTCAGAAACATGAGTTTACCAAGGCGGCATGGTAGCACCTATGGGTCTGGGTTCGATTACCGCCTCGGGTTTGCATGTTCTCCCAGTGCTTGGTTTGTTTCCTCAGGGTAATCCGGTTTCCTCCCACATTCCAAAGACATGCATGATGGGCAAATTAGCATTCCCAAATTGCCTGTATTGTGTGAATGTGTGTGCCCTGTGATGCATTGTCACCCCCTGGGATCGGCTCCAGGCCCCCCATGATCCTATATACGGGACAAAGCGGTACAGATTAACGAAACTCGCTAATTACCCTGAATCGACTCTTTGAATCGACTCCCAGGGCCTCGGATTCGAACAGCCCTGTCTCTGAGCACAAGCGCGAGCCTTGAAGCCGAACGGGCTCGCGCGCTCACATTTAAAGGAGAAGCCGTTGGCTCCTGGTGGCCAGCGCGCTCACGTTTAACGGCGTTCATAGCCGGGCTATTGTAGTCACCACGGCGACCGGACACGGCATTCAACCGCTTTCTTTTTATTTCATTACGTATTGTTTGTGTGTATTTTATTTCTCTCGTCTCGGGTTTCGGTTCGGACCGACCGGGGGGACGTGTCCGTTTGGATTCTCGTCGAGGAAAAACGACCGCGCTGTTAGAATAAATGGAGGTGTATTTCAGCCGTAAATAAGTTGGAGTGCTCGGTGTGTGTGTGTGTGCTGTAACGTCACTGCGCAGGAGGAAGCGCACGCGGCGGAGAAAAGCGGAGAGGAGACGCTCGAGCGCGTCCAGGAGGAGAAGAACAGCGGCGTTGGAACCGAGAGAGAGAGAGAGAGAGAGATCTCCGTGACTGTCCCGTTCTGTCTGTCCGCCTCCCTCTCTCACTACCACCCTGTCTAACCCGGGATTTCTGCCTTTGTCTCATCATCATCATCATCATCATCGTTATTATTATTATTCACCGTTTTCAATACACACCGGTTCAAAAATGCAGCTCCGGACCGTTTTGGATGTCAAAGTGGTGGACGTGGAGAAAAGGCGGCATCCGTCCAAACACTACGTGAGTAACGTTAGGGGCCTTTAATCCGGTAAACCTCGACAGCTCCTGGATCAGTCAGGACAAATTCCCGTTTGTTTGTTTATTTATTTATTTATTTATTTTTTACCATTTATTACCCCTTGCACGCGCACTAACACGGGACAGCCGGAAGCAAATCATTATGCCTATTGATAAAGCAGCCGCTTGAGGATGCGGAGCAATGACGTCATACACCGTTTATTTATTTATTTATTTATTAATTATTTTATTATTATTATTTTTTATTATTATTGTGTCTTTGGATCGTGACATGGCCCAAAGTCGTGTGCATGCTTGAGTGTACTCTGTGCATGCTTACATTTTAACATAAGCATGAAGAGGTGCAAATGTGATGTATGATGTGACATCAACACTAGATAGATAGATAGATTATCGATCCTGAAGGAAATTCCAGAATTCAAAAAAACAAAAAAAGAACTATTCATTGTAGTTAAAATGTAGTTAAATGCATTACTGTTTGCATGATGACAGACCACACCGAGCAGCTGGATAACTACCATGGTAGATTTGTCTAACATAATAATATCCTGTGCATGTTCACACTGGTCCACACTCGTGTGACAATCCCCCTAGTGCTTAGACTCGAGCTGATGCCACATCGTTTTGCTCACCCGTCTTCATCCAGCTGTTAGTTCCTGAAGTTCTGTGAGCTGTCAGAACACACCAGCATCCGAGCTCAGATCCGAAAGTTGAACAAAGTAGTGCAAAAAGGAATGAAGAAAGGAGTGCATCCCAGAATTACTAAGTTTGTGCTACAGTATTGTTTTTTTTTTTTTTTTGGCATGTAGATCAAAGGACTTTTTGCAGAAAAAGTACAGGAGATAAACTTGACTATGTGCACAACTTGCTAGTAGGCACATTCATGCAAATGTCAATCTTGCTGTATAAATACTGCATAAAACCCACAGGAACAAATTGCTCCGCAATTGCTCTACTTTTTCAAGAAATTGTGTTAGTGACTGTTTCTACTGAAGGATCAACACTTTTACATCATGTCACAAGTAACACAAACAAATGATTATTCTTCATTTTCTATACAGTCCTCTCTCAAGGGTGCCATGTTTTAAGATGTGTAACACATCTAGATGTAAATATTCAGAAATTATCTGGCTGAAATAATTCTGATGTCTCATATTTATATATATATATTTTTTATCTCATACCCAAATGTCCTCAGTGTATATAGCAAAAACAATTTTGGCTTTGCTGTTCCAATACTTTCAGAGAGGATGGTATGAATAATTAATATCCTGCAAAAGCTTTGTACATGATGTCGGATCTATAATATCGATAGAGTATAAGCTATATATCTACAACGCATGAATAAATAATTTTTTATTTGGTTTGCATTTTCTCTGGAAGGTCACATGATATGCTTTCTCAAAATATGGGGCATTTCTAGGTTTGTTCTGCGTTAAGTGCCGTCTTTTATTACTTTCAGGAAAAATAGTGGGAAAATACAGCAATAAAAATTGATTTTTATGTCTAGTTAGTGTGACTAATAACAGAGTGGGTCACTGGTTAAAGTATATGATGTGAATCCTTCATAGAAAAGCATGTAGGTGTACTTTGACATGATATTGATATCGCATCCTCATAATGCCCAACTTCTAACTGATCCTAGATCATTAGAAATAAGCACCTGGAAAGAAAGGTACACTGCACAGAACAGTCGAGAGATCTTTTTTTTGTGGTTATTTTTCTGTCCTACATTCTTCCTTCACTCTCTCCAGGGAAAGCAAAAGAAAGGTGAGGAAGACCAACAAAGACTCATGCTTTAGCGTCTCACGGAGCAGGAGATCGAGAAAAGGGAAGAAAGACGAGCTCATTTTCTGTGTTTGTCCAACAGCTGGAGATACTTTTCCTGTGAGAGGAGGGAACAAGTAGAGATAGTGGTTAAGAGAGGAAGGGGGCATTGTACCCAGCTTTTAATCCCAGAGAAGAATGCTGACTAGGGGAAAGCCTAGAACATTCCCTTATATTTAGCAAGCCCCCATTTTCCGTTGCATCTATCAGTAAGGTGTAAGTGCTCTCAGGTCATTGACAAAGGATGTGGTCACCGTTTTGGCCATGAATGTACCCGGGTTGGTCATTATTAGTAAGCTGTATGTGTACAGTCCTTTAAAAAGAGCGGGAGACCAGGAATGGAAATACTGCATGAGTGTCTTAGTTCTGCTGCCAGACAGGAAGCCAGCAGTGACAAACTGCCAAAAAGTGTCCATTAAAACAGTATGTGCATGAACTCAACACACAGATGTGAATCAGGTGTCTAAATACACTTTTTCCTCCCCACTCAGTGCCACTTTATGTAAAGACAAATAGTCTTGATCTGAATTCGGAGACGCTGAGGCAGCTGTATTACATCCTTGTTAAAGGAGACCCTAAAATGTCAGCCATTATAGCACCTTGACTTCAGCTTTTTACTTATTAGGACATCAGGGTTTAGGGTTCTCTCTCTCTCTCTCTCTCTCTCTCTCTCTCTCTCTCTCTCTCTCTCTCTCACAAGGATTAAAGATTCAAAGGTGTTTTATTGGCATGGCAAATATTTACATTCATATTGCCAAAGCTTAGAAATAAGGCAGGAGTAGGTAGTAAAAAAATTGAATAGCATAAAAAGAGTAAAAATAAAGGAATGTATATAAAATAAAAGAGTACAGACGTTTAGTCAAAGATAAATTGACTCTTGTGAACATTATATAAAAAAAGCATCTCTCTTTCTCTCTCTCTCTCTCTCTCTCTCTCTCTCTCTCTCTCTTAGGATTCAAGATTCAAATGTGCTTTATTGGCATGACTAATATGGACCTTTGTATTGCCAAAGCTCTGATACAAGTCAGAATAAAATATCAGTAATAAACACATCGAAATTTCTTTTAAAAAGTAGTTATTAAAAAAATAATACAAAGAAAATAAAAATAGAATATTATAAAATTGAATTTTTAGCTCTGCTAAATATGTCAGATTTGTTGAAATACGTCAAATAACTATTGAAAAAGTGAAGGAAAGGGTCTCTCTCTCTCTCTCTCTCTCTCTCTATCTACGTGTGTGTGCGTGCTTGAGGGCCTTTTTAAGCGCTGGGCTCCAGCAGTGAGCAGCACGGTGAGGGTGACTGTTAAACTGCTTTAGTCACTGACTCTCCATTGTTTGGTGATTTTGTCTAGAGAGAAGGGAAGCAGGACCCACATTTTTGAGTGTGTGTGTGTGTGTGTGCGCGTCTGTGTGTGTGCTTGTGTAACAAAGAGATTAAGGCTAGGGTTGCTCAATAAGTCATGTTCGGATCGTCTACACGACTTTTGACATTAATCGTTGAGTTAAATGTAATCAACAGCAGCTCTGATTCAGATTAAACCTGGTTATTTGCAATCTATGTTAAACTGTAAACACAACTAGACTTCCCACTTTTTAAATGAAGTGTAGCTTAAACTAGCGTTCTCAGTACTTTGGAAACTTTTTAAAAATTCATTAACACTAAAGGACATGGTTTTGTATGTTTTAGCTGCTGTTTAATTGGTGCTTATTCCACGTTTAAGATATTCGTCCCAGACTGTTGGACTGGGGGAAAAACGATTTAATGCGAATTTAATTGAAAAAGTCTTAGAAAGCAACTTTATCAACTGGCTGAAGGATTGTGATTATGATTTCACTGTTAAGCAAAGCAGTTATCATTTCAGCTCTTGTCACATCGTCCTACTTTCTACTTGTGCAGGTTTGGTTCTCAGGTCATTTGTCCTTAAGTCTCAGTCATTGTCTGTGCCAAAGCTCAATTCCCACCAGAAACCTTTATGTCTCCAAGAAGTGTGTGTGTGTGTGTGTGTGTGTGTGTGTGAAGCATTGTCTTTAAACCCTTCCAGTCGTTCTGCTCTGTTTCCTCTGAAAGCCTGTGTGGCTCTGTCCCTCCTTGTTTCATCACTCTTTCCACACATTAAAACCAGCTCTATCTCTACCAAACTGTTAATCAATCTGATCCTGCCTTCAAAGCAAACACATGTCCAGCACATCCGAGATCAGTCCCGCTTTAGAGATTTATGATCGTGTTAGGCAGATATCAAAAGAACAACCCCTGCATCCTTTTTTGATTTTTTTTTTCCTTGTCGTCTGGTTGCCATTTTTTCTCTCTCTAATCCTTTTTTTCCCCCCCTTACTCCATCTGTAGGCTTGAGTTGTTTGCAGCTTGTCAACAGCAGGGTGGTGGATGGAATTGCATTCAGCGCAGTGCGATTACATCATGCAGTAGCTACGATCTGTGGGTATAGTGACATGTGTGGGCATCGTGGGAAGTCCATGCCACAGCAGAGATCACAGATACGGGGTCTTTTGCGCAGTGCTGAAAGCCGGACCGCTGATTTCGGGTCAGATCCAGCTTCTCATAGCTCCGCCGGTAACGCTTATATGACGAAGGAGAACTGATTGGAGATCAGTGCACTTAGAACAGGGCAGATATTGGCATCAGATCTCACAATCTGGGGAAGGGTGTTGACCCAGGTGGATATGCCGAGTGTGCTATTTCAATTTGTGCTACACAGGATAAGGTTAAGATTTTAGACCTTTCAACTTGAAGACAAAATGCAACATTTGCGGGCATTGAACATAGTTTATTAAAATCATTTTCGCAGTCAGTAGTCAGGGTCAGTCGGCAGACAACCAAGATTAACAAGCCTGGAAATGTTTTCATAAAAAAATTTTAAGTTAGAAAACTAGGAAAAACAAAATACAGTTCATATGTACTCAAAAAACTAGTGGTTGCAACATGGTGATTTTTTTTTTTTTACCAGATTCAAGAATTCAATATGATTTTGAATTAATATTTGGAAAGAAATCAGTAAAGCCAAGCAAGGCCAAATTTAGATTTATAGAGGATCAAGATTGCTGTAAGCGCAAGTAGAATCATCAGTAATATTTGCACCTTATTAAATGGTCATTAGCAACTATAATCTTCTGTCTTTACTCTCATAAAAGCAAAAAACAGCCCTCTCTGGGAACCAGTAAGACCTGTCCATCATGGCCTCACCCGGGCCACACATGCGAGCAATTTGCTGCGCTCGAAAAACGCCGCAATGTGAAACCAACCGAAACGAATGAAAAATGTCACAAAAAGTCAACCCCATGTACAGATTTTCGGAAACAATCTAGGTGGCAAAACAGCCTAATAGTGTAAGGAAAAAGTGTGAACAGCGCAAGATTCTGAAAAGATTTGGCAGGGAAAAAGAGGGTTTAATTTGGGAAATGAGACATGAGGAGCAGGTGGAACCAATCAGAAACACATAAGCATGGACGAGAACAGGACACAACGTCTGGAATAAAACACAACAGGATGTGCAGTGATTGGAAAATAATCAACAGGCTGGTATAATGCAAATGCGTGTTACCAACCCAGGGCTGACAATTTTCCGATAGGAGTGCACAGTGAGGTGTTTCACTCCTGTTATACAAAACCAATTTGACAGCAAAGTATGCTTGTGTCAGAAAACAGCTTTGTTTTCATTTAAAGGTCCCATATTTTCCTGTTTCATCCCATGTCTCAGGGCTCCCCCGAAATGCATCTGTCAAATGCTCTTAGTGTACCTTAACCACCCTTTATTTCACTCCTACAGCTACTTCCGAGCCCCTCCAATGAACAGCAGAGCCGAGCAACAAGCCCGGGTAGTGTTTCACTCATATGAGGTCACGTTAGGGGGAGGAATCTATTTTGTCTTGTTTAAGCCTTGGCCAATATAAGAAAAGAAAAAGCGCAAAAAGGTGTGAAAGGTTTTTTCTTTCCCTCATGTTTTTTTGCTT
The DNA here is from genome assembly GCA_030014215.1 of Clariallabes teugelsi. Lineage (NCBI taxonomy): Eukaryota > Metazoa > Chordata > Actinopteri > Siluriformes > Clariidae > Clariallabes > Clariallabes teugelsi. The sequence goes on from JAQMYG010000010.1 coordinate 11,437,987, forward strand.
GTACACGCACACTGGAGACCCATCTGAATGTCAAAACGAGCTTTTTGCATAATAGGTGCCCTTTAAGTCTTCTTCGAAAGCATCACTAACGATTTTCATTGTTAAATACCAACGTGTTTAAAAAATCTTTTATTTTTAAGCTTGCATTATGTGAGCTGTTTCTTCTGTGAATGAGTTGTTACTATAGCAACGATTGAGCAGATTAATACATACCTATATTTGCTCTATAGCCAAAACAGTATTATAGCCTTGTTAAAAAAATAGTCAAGAGATTTTAACCAAAGAGGAACAGAGTGGAGTGTTGAGTACGGGAGCCGGACTGTATCTATTCACACAGGATAGACAAGGAAGTAGGGTTTACTCAATCAGGTAATCGGGTGGAGCGAGGCCACTGGTTCTTATGGACATTGTTGTGGCAGGAATTTGCAATATCCTGGCCTGGTGGTTCTGTAAAATGCTTTGGAAAGCCCTTATTTGTTTTGAGGGATCGTTCTGTAGGCGAAAATCCCAGTGGAGATGTTTCGTTTTCATCCAGTCAGCAGAACCAGTTGTTTCTGGATTGGAAAATCAGGGATAGCCATTTAATTCCTATTCTAAAAGGCTGGAAGGAGGAAGCGCGTGCTGAATCAACACTTTTACATCTCTTCAGGAAATGCAGTGTGCTACTTCCTCTGCTGTGTTTTGGAGTTTGAGTCTCTGTGAATGAGGTAAAGGGGGCCAAGCAGAGGTCGTTTTTTTTTTTTTTAAGTGGAAATGACCACAAAAAAAGGCATGTGTGGAGATGTTTGTGCAATGATAAGACAAATGGTCTTCTGGCCAAAGATGTTTAAAGACCATTCCATAAATGTGACATCATTCTCTGACTTTTTTTTTTACTGACATGTTCAGCACAGGGACTGAGGGAACTCTCTTTAATCTTTGTTGCTTCCATAATCTAGATAACGGCAAATTAATGATTAGTGAGATAATGACTTCCTGCAAAGGCCCCTTCCCAGGATGTCATTAGCAACAGCCTGAGCTGCTGAAAGCTAACAGTAAAGACACATTTTACAAGAACAGTATGACACTCTGCTGTATGAATCACACGTTAGGTTATTTGTTTCGTTCACACATCAAGCAACTACTGTACATGAAGAGAGGGTTTTTGGTGGGTTCTTAGGATGGGTAATGCTTCTAACCTTTTTTTGTTGGGACTTTTTTTTTTTTTTTTTTTTAAAGGAAACTGTTACCTACACGGTGTTCCTAAAAGCAAGGAACTGTTTTGAGTGCTAATTGGAATCTTTTCACAAATCACAGATTTATGTATCCTGTTTCGATACGGGATTTAGCAGAGGCTACTTCCGGTACGGAGGCGCGTTGCCGGTTCTCCCTCCATCTGAGTCAGCATCCTCCAGGTTCATCTACCAAAAACATTCCAGTAGGTGGATTAGCTGCTCTAAATTGCCCAGAGATATGAATGCGTCTGCTCAGTGTGCCCTGTGAAGAATTTGGATCCCACGCAAATGTGTATCCCTTTTTCTGTTTGCCTGTATTGCCATGATAAGGGCTTCCTATCTCGGAGTGGTGGCTTCCGTCCACGTCTGGAAAAACTTGTCAGTAGTTGCAGTACTCTAAATCGCCCGTAGGTATGAATGTGTGTGTGCTTGGTGATCTGTAATGAATTGGCATGCCATCCATGGGCGTATTTCTTCCCTACACATAGTGTTCTCGAGATGCACGGTGTCTCTGATAATACGGCAATCAAAGACTATTGAATGCAGGTTTGTCGGTACTTGCCGAATGTTTTAACTAAACAACGCCCTTCAGCCAGAATCGCGTTTGGGAGAACATTTAGCAACATCATTGATGCGTTTTTGAAATGACAATTGGATAAACAAAAATTTAAATATTGCAATACATGGTCAAGCTGATTATCAGCCCATGCCTATGTGGCGTATACTAGAGAAGAACATCAGCCCTGTGTAGAGCATGGCTTAAATTCAAGGAAAAACACACAGAGAAACCAAAAGCCCATTCTCTATATTCCATCATATATCCTTCCAAGCCAGAGTATATATATTTAGAACGCTATTTGACTCTTGGAAACATCAGCGGTTCTGCGATTGATTTCATCCCCATCTGTTGGGAGACGTTCTCTTGTCTTCGCATGATTGATCTCAGATATTCTCCTATATTATTATCCCGTAATAAAGGTTTTGTGGGCAGTGAAATGTTCGAGCTGAAACTGTGGAAGATGGGTAGAGGTTTTTTTGTTCTTTTTTTTTTTGTTTCTTTTTTTTTTTTGTTTCTTTTTTTTTTTTTTATATGTGCACTGAAATAGATGTCTTTAGGCGGGGTTCAGAGCTTTTAGTGGTGAGGCCTGCTGATTTTCCAGCCACACCAAATCTGCTAAAGTGCTGCTCCAGCCGTTGCATGAGACAAATCTGAAGGACGGAGGACTGCTGACTGTACAGTAAGTTTTTATTTCTTCTTTTCTCAGGACGGAGGTTCGTGTAAAGTCGTGCGTATTTGTGTAGAAATTTGTTCAATCTGATGTGCAGCACATTTCAGCTGGATATCATTCTATCAAAATATTATTAATATATAGGAATATGGAACTTATGTTCTTGGGATAGATAGTGTTGAATCCAGTGATTTATACAGTAAGCACCATAGTTGCCCGTATTTTCCAGTGATGTGTTCCAGAAAAGCTTTCCATGAATCAGACTTCTGTTTCTTGCACATGCTCCTTTCTAAGGAAGTTCTTTCTAAGAGTAAAATTTCTCTCCCAAATGTTGATCCTTTCATTATTGTAATTTGCGGCAGAACATGTGACATTTGTTTTGACACACGTTTTCCCCCCCCCCATTGTAGTTTTCACAAGCTCATGTGTTAAAACATCGATATTTATTATTGTTGGAAACATTTGAATGGAATTCGTTCTTGAACGCAGGAAGCTTCTGAGAGCAAAAGAGTTCGAGGAATTTAGAAATAGATCTATTGGTGTTGCTTCATTTGATTATTAGACAGATTAAATCTACACAAATTACTGATTAAGAATATAGATAAATCACACAGTCACACAAAAGCTATACAAGTAGTACTAATGTTAACAAATTTTTATTACAAGGAGCTCGAAGGTATTCACCCTTCTGTGTATCGACGTCCTTTTGTGATACTGTTTTGTTTTTCTACAAAATGTCGGAAACGCCAAAATACCTTTGTTGAAGAATTAAATTCACAGTTGTGTGTTGTAGATCATGTACGGTGAATTGGAAGTTTGAAATCAGCACATATAATGGAATTTCCATACAATAATCAAGGCACAGGATTCAAGAATCGAGAATATTTTTTCATCAATACACCATTGTTGTTATTGGTAGAACTAATGGTGTAACTTTGGTGTCAACTTTGTGGGGGTTGAGATCTCCACCCGTGTAGGAGGTATCCGAGGGTATGATTAAAATTGTTGGTTGGCCATTTACTCATCCTCTTTTCATTGTGTGTGCAAGTCTCACACAGGGCCAGACGGGTGGTTTATTTTTTTTGATAATGCCAATGACGTTTATTTCCAATGACGTAATGCCAATGACGCTTAATTTTTTGCTAATTGGCAATGACGTTGAATTGAGAAAGCCAACCACTTTATCATGTTTTGTAACAGTTAGACATTGAAATTCATAATTATGATATGATATGATATTAAATCCCTCCATAAGTCTGTGAGTAGAACCTCCAGAGGATAGTCCTAGTCTCAACTGGTGGAAAGGTTCAAAAGTTTACTTAAAAAGAAAAAAAGGCCCTCTCGCTTGCGCTTTTCTTGAGATTAAGAACTTTCAATTTTCTAATTTGCTATTTCATTATTTTTGATTGAGTGCCAGACTTGCCGGTCCTTTGATGAAGAGTTTTTTCTTTAAATCATAGTCGGATCTCTTTGGCTATGCCATGATTGTGCGCTTGTCTCTCATGGCTTTGCATGCCTCATTAAAAAGAGATTTGTTAAGAGTCACAGATATTTTTTTTTTTTGACTCTGTTTATGTCTGTGTATGGATTTATAAGAATCACGAATAAACAGCCTAGATAGTATTACATAGAGTTGTTCAACTTAGCAAACATCAACACTGCATTTATTCATTTTTAAATACATTTTGGAGTAAAACCAGGACGAAGCCCCAATAATGAAAAGCTTGAATTTGTAATTTTGTTACTACTAGAATATTTTTTGTTTAAGGCTGAGTTTCCCAAAGCATCGCAGAAATTAAGATTATCGTAACTGAAGAAGAGAGCGAGAGAGAGAGAGATAGAGAGCGAGCGAGATAGAGCTGTATTTGATGCTTGCGCTGACATCAAGTGATGCTCTTTGTGCTTCGATGCTTTTGGAGAGCTCGGCCTAGATTATTTAACAAGGACATCCGGAATTAGCAAGGCTCATACGTTACTTTTTCTTCTGCTGAAAAAGTTGTGTGTGTGTGTGTGTGTGTGTGTGTGTGTGTGTGTGTGCGTATGTAGTGTTACATGAGTGTGTGTGATTTGACTATGACTCAGACCATGATATGACAGCTATATATATATTTATAGGCTGTAAGTCTGTAGGATAGGGTTGTTTAGGTTCATCCTACCAATGATTAAATGCATTACCATAAACTAGGAGTCAAAGGTTTGGACACACCTTCTTAATTCCATGATTTTTCCTGATTTTCATTTCTTTTTACATTGTAAAACAATGCTGAAGGCATCCTTCATAACGGCTCGAATCTGAGGTGCTGTTAACTGGGTATTTCTGAGGCTGGTACTGTAAGTGTAGATGAAGTTCTCCTCTACAGCGGAGGTAAGATTTGGTCTTGCTTTACTGCGATGGTCTTCATGAGGTAGTTTCATCATGGAGCTTGATGGGTTTTACAAATGTACGTGACAATACTCTTCTTGCAAGATCCGTTCCCGGACAGCTGACCTTCGTGTCTTAAAATAACAGTGGATGACTGTTGTTGTTGTTGTTGTTACTTAATTACGTAATGCCATATGTGTTATTTGATAATTTTGAAAAAAATCCAGACTTTTGTCCAAACTTTGACTGGTAGTGTATGTGTTTTGAATGTAGAAATGTAATTAATCTTTAAGTAATCTGATATGACAGCATTTTTTATTTTTTAAACTTACCCATATAAAAAATATTTTACATTATCTAAAATTTCAGAATGTCGTGGGGGTTTGATTTCTATTTTAGAGTACTGTGATTGGTCACAGTGGAATTGGGATGGAGACTTACAGTCTATGAACAGCTGGAGCACCAACAGCTCTTCAACTACAACTTTAGAAATCTGCTATCTGAACAGCCTTCCCCGCCCAAAGATTAAAGAGTCTCCAGCTAAAGTCAAACTGTTAAAAAATATTACATATGAACAGATTTTAGTAAATGTGTTAGACAGGGGTGGATTATGTGCAAAGGCAAAGCAAGGGGAAAAAAATCCTTTAAAAGTTTAGCGTTTTTTTTTTTTTTGCTTTCTTTTTCCCTTATACTTCGTACAACAGGTGAAAAGAATTTTAAGGGCTGTACTTTTGAGAGCCTATCACTTGTTGTTCCTACTGCCGTCTTAAATGATCTGGGTGAAGCGAACCCTAGGCGTCCACCCAGGATCAGATTTTAGCTCATGTCTGAGCGCCCTTCTATTTTTGCTTTGTTCTGAGGGCCAGTTGGTTGGGCTGTGCCTGATACTTTCAGCATTGAAGCGATCGCTGTTTTTTCTCCTCTAGGTTGTTATGAGAATGGCCGTGTGAGCAAATGAGCGGGGAGAAAGGTCCGACGAGGCGAGCATTTATACACATCCGTATCCACCCACAGATCAAGGTTGCTCTCCACTAAGCAATTAAGAGTTATAGTCAGGGAGGGAAGGGCCACATGAGCTAGCCTGCATGCCAGTCGGGTCGAGGAGCTTTATTTAAAGTGTGTGGTTACACACCCACACACCCACGAGTTTGTCATTTTTCTCTCATTTTTTTTTTAATGTCGATGCAATATTCTGTGCTGCAATTTGTAAAAGTAGAGTGATGCTGTGTGTCTTTAAAATGTTTTTTTTTCCTGTCTCTTTCTCAGTCTATATCAATCACACACACACACACACACACTCGTCGAGGTTCGGCGAGGCGGGGGGACATCTCCAGTTGCTGGCTGCCGGCCTGCTGCAGTCTGTGATAAGGCTGGTATCTATTTAGATAGCTGTACACACACATGGCAGAGTGGCATGATTGGTATTTAAGATTACTAACAGCATAGCGAGTGCCTTTTCCCAGTGTCAGATTTAGAGTGGACACAACACACGCCACAACCCATCAAAGAGTAGCTTCATCCCCTCCCCCCCGCTCCCCCCCTCTTTCTCTCTCACTCGCTCTCTCAGTGCCGCTATGTCCTACTTTCCCTGGGCTAATTAATAGCAGATGTACTGGGTTATACCATTGTTATTGATGTGACATATGAACTCATGTTGACCTGCAAATTGCCTCACTTGCCGTGTAAGCTTAATATCCGAACAGCACTGTGTGACACACATATCTGGTAATGTGACTTCACAGGGACCCGACAGACTAATATTTAAGAACAATACATAAATTTTTATGTTAGATAGGTTCAGTGGTGTCAAAAGTATTCACATTCATTACTTGAGTAGAAGTATGGATACTAGGGTTTAAAAAGACTTCTTTAGA
>JAQMYG010000010.1:11444765-11466266 GCA_030014215.1 Clariallabes teugelsi
GCTATTTTTAAAATGTAAGGAGTAGAAAGTACAGATAATTGCATGAAAATGTAAGAAGTAGAAGTAAAAAGTCGGCTGAAAAATAATTACTCTAGTAAAGTATAGATACCCAAAATTTCTACTTAAGTAAGGTAACGAAGTATTTGTACTTCGTTACTTGACACCTCTGGATAGGTTAAGCAGCTTATCAGTATTATGGACCTAAGTATTTTTGGTGGATGACACATTTTCTTCAAACCTTTTTAAGAGTTTAATCAAAAACATCATACGGGCATAACAATTAAAGAAGCTATTCGTTTTCAAGAGTACATCAGGAAGGAATCTTGGGTTGAAAGTTCATCTTGTGTGAAGCAACAGAAATAAATATAAGAATACATTTGGAAATGTTTAAAAGCAAATATAGACATTAGTGGTAATTTTCTATGGCATTGCCAAGTGACATTGACTGGTGCCCGAATGGTACCGAATGGTGGGACATGGAATTTGGCTGTAAAAATCCTTCCAGAAATATTATCAGACTGGTTCATGTTAGTTATCCAGTCAACATTAGCAGTGAAGATTGAAATCGTTCAGATACATCACTTAAATTCCTCCCAGAAAGGGTGCTAGCCAGTCAACAATAGCGGTGAAGATTGGAATCATTCATAGATATACTGTACCTTGAAAATACTTTTTGTTATGTTAGCTAGCCTGCTAGTGGTAACAGTGGCTTCATTGATAAAATGTGAATAGTCTCTCAGCAATCCTGTCAGGTCAGTTTATGTTAACTAACCAGCTAGCATTAACAGTGGAAATTATACTAATTATACACATAGATTCCATACAGCATTTAGCCAATGCCTTTATCCAGAATGACGAACTAATCACCAGTCACCACTCGATGCAATATAATCACAAGGAGCCGATTCGATTAATAGTGTATCTGTAGGTATCATGATTTTGAAAATATCCCGATTCCATATTACATCTTTTCTGATTTTGGTACAATGTTAAAACCTTGAACCTTTGTTAATTTGTTGCTCGAAAGTTTTATATCTTAGCCTTATTCAACCACTTCGCATCTGAATTGAACTAATTACATGTAGTCCATTCCTTATAACATTAGTTAACGCTCGACTAATTACCGTTTAATTAATGCATGGGGTATTTTGAGACTGGTGTAAGCGTGTGTAATGAGTGGGTTTGAGACTAATTCGCTCGTAGAGTTTGTAGAACAAAGGAAGATCGGAGGCTTTTTAATGCGCAGGACTTTTGATAATGTAACATCATTAATAGCAATTCTGTTAAGAAGCTTGTGCACTCGTCACAGAATCGGTTATGTCCAACGTGATCTGATCTATCTGATCATGTCTGATCTAGCTAAAAAACTGCCAAATCTGGTCACTGGCTGATCGACCGGTGCATTTCTATCATAAATATAATAAATAATTACAAAATTGATGTCGGAATCAGTGTGGCGATACATGGCCCGGCACAGAAAAGACTCACAATTCATAACTGAATGGATTTTTTCCCCATCTCTACTTACTAAATGTTTTATAGTCTCTATCAGAAACGTGTCCTTGTGCGAGTTCAAAAAGTCAGGAAGAATAAATAAAACTTCTGTTTGAGTATTGCGGGCTAGCTTCCCAGCTAGTGATAACTTTAACATCTTGAAAATTCTGTCAGAAATCCGGTCAAGTTAGTTCAGATTAGCTAGCATTAGTAGTGCTGAACATAAATATTTATGGATATTACTTAAAAATCCTTCTCGAAATCAGGTTAGTGCAAGAGCGTTAGCTAGCCTATAAAATCTATAAAACCAATGCACACGTCATCTTTTTTCCTACTTCCAAAGATAGCACACATAGCAACATCACATTTTTTTTTAGGTGGAGAACGCACGACTGGCTAAAGTGAGATCCTTACTAACACTACGAAAAGCAGTTATGCATCACCGATGATGAACAATGACGTCGTTCAGGCGTAACTGTGAACATATTTGTGTGTGCTACCTCAGACTGTAATAAACACAGGCATGATTCTATAATTATTCCATAATTTATTCCATAGATCTTTCACAGTGATTGCATTAGGAGGCAATCAGAAGCCTTGTGACAATCAGAGATGCATAAACATGTTAGTTTTTTGTCTGTGGTTTGTATATCTCTGAAGGAAACACACTGATCATTGCTTCACTATGTGTGTTGACCACAGAGAATAATAGCAGCTGTGGAGGCTTTTAGCAGCTTGCCAGTGCTGGAGAAACTGCTGGTGCCCTTCCAGGAAAACAATACTTACACACTCGCCTGTCAAATCAACCGCTCTAATTTCTCTCTCTCTCTCTCTCTCTCTTACACATACACATACAGAATCTATCTATCTATCTACAGTATCTATCTATCTATCTATCTATCTATCTATCTATCTATCTATCTATCTATCTCACACACACACACACGTGTTCACACACAAAGATACACACTCTACTTGTTTTCAACTTCTCTTTCTGCTCCATCTGTGTCTCTTTCATCATGATTTCATATTTAACAGCAATATTAGGTACATGGCAGCTGTTGAATGTAGGCATTAACACTGCTTTGCCGATGTACCGCATCCTAGTTGTGGTCTCAGTTGTTTTGGACACTCACTTAGCATATTTCAAAGGTTGAACTGTTTTTATCACAAAATACAACAATGTAAAAAAAACCCTATTGCAGTCCGTAACAGTTTTCTGCTTCTCTATCCCTGTTATAAATATGACTGAAAGTAACTGTTGTTTTAAAAACCTATTTAAGTTTGCTCATATCCCTTGCCAACTAGCATTTAACACCATTTACAGTATGTATAATAGGGATGGGAATCACCAGGGACCATACGATACGATATTATCACGATATCACGATAGAATTTAATCTAATTTTAAAATTTTGTTCAGATTTTGTTACAATTCTAAACAAAACTTAGCAAATAATTTGCTCGTACCACACAGGATGCTGTGTTTCCTGTGAATGTGTGAATAGTTTAGAGCACCACCTGTAGGATTATAGAGGAACTGTTACTTTTTATGACCGCGAATGAAAACATATAAACACAGACAAACACACACTTTCAGTCAAAAGTTTGGACACACCTTCCGTGGTCTTTTCTGATTTTTATTTCCTTCTACACTGTAAAACAATGCTGAAGGCGTCCAAAATATGCAATAATCTCCCTTGAACGTTGTTATCTGCTACCTACTGTATGCTCTGTAAAGCTCATAACTGTTCATAACGGCTCTAATCTGAGTTACCTAATGCCATATGTGTTACTTCATAGATTTGAAAAAATCCAGTATTGTTGTAGAATATAGAAAATAAATCCGAACTTGTGTCCAAACTTTTCGGACTGTATATTATATTATATGTATAATATATATTATGTATATTATGTATATACAGTATATTAAAAAATTATAATAAAAAAATCTATTTTGGATTTGGCCACACAAAAGAATTGTGATACACAATCGAATCGATTTTTCCCCCTCATCTCTAATGTATAACAACATTACAATCCTGAATTCTTATAAAGTTAGTGTCTTTTAGCTACACAGTTAGTGTTAACAGTAAAATGTATGCAAATTTACGACTGTAACCTAAAAATCCTCACAGAACTCAAGTTAGCTCAACCTGACAACACCTCAACAGCTAATATTAAAAGTAAAATTATTAAACATTTATATATTATTTGAGGGCAGTGGTGGCTCAGAGGGCTAAGGCACTGAGTTAATCATTGGAACATCGGTGGTTCAATCCCCTGCTCCACCAGGTTGCCACTGTTGGGCCCTTGAGCAAGGCCCTTAACCCTAACTGCTCCAGGGGCGCTGTATCATAGCTGACCCTGTGCTCTGACCCCAGTTACGCTGGGATATGCGAAGAAGGAATTTCACTGTGCTACAATGTATATGTGACAAATAAAGCTAAGGTTAACTAGCTAAGGTTAACTAACTGAATGAAACCTAAAAGCCACTCAGAACTTCTGACAGGTTAGCTGAGATTAGCTTGCTCATTACCGTTAGATATAAAAAAAATGACCATTTATGAATGTAACCTAAAAATCCTTACAGAACTGTGAGGTTACTGTAGCTAATGTTAGCTAATACAGTACTAGCCATATTAGTATTAGCAGTTGGAATTATTTACGGTAGCAAGCAATCCTGTTCCAGCTGTTATTTTCCATTATGTTGTTAGCGTGAGAATTTGAACAAAATGTTTTAAAGCTTTAGCGTATGTGTTAACCACTTCCTGTGTACAGCCCATAAGTAACTTAGGCCAGGTTTGTATAAAATATAAGAGAACTCATGCACCATTTTGTAATGTTTTCTGGCTTTTATCACATTGTAAAATCAATTTGAACATACCACTTTTAGCTGTAAGTAATGAATATTAATGTCATTGCTAAACAGTCCTAAATAAGGCATAGCTTCTGAATTGCTCTCAGTATTACAAGATCAAAAGAAACCGCCTTTGCTCTTTGTGGAGAAGCTCAATTACATGCCGAGTGAAGTGGGGTGAACGTGCAGCAGTTAATTAAACCCTCCAGAGGGGAATTTCGAAAAGTGTGAACGCCTCTACTGTTTTCTTCTGCAGTCTCAGCCCTCTTTTACACCCAGCAGTGGATGATGTCATTGTGCCTTGTTGATGGCCTTAAGGCTTATTTAGCTTTTGAGAACAATGCACTGTTGGACAGGGTCCTGGTTGGGAAAGGCCCCCATCTTACCATCACAGATTACTTCCTCTCATGAAAGCAGCAATGGCATTATGGGTTGAATTTTACGAGTAAATCATAGGGTTGTAGAAATAGGTAGCATCTATGTTGCATTAATTGCATTTGCTTAAAATGGCAAATCCATTACTTTACAAAACTATATACAGAATGTGAATGTATATGTATATTGTTTATATACTGATTTATTGTCTTTTACATACACTGTGATCTAATTACATTTACAGCTGGCCCCGTGCTCCTGTAAATGCTTCACGTATCTGCATCGGGAGTTGAAAGTGGTGTGAATTTGACACAAGGATTATCGACATACTGTATGTGTTGCATCTGGTGGAAATTCCAGGTCATATGTTGCGTAGTACATCATGTTGCATGTTTAAACAGTTTTTTCCCCCCATTTTTAAAGGCAATTCTGACCACAAGAGATTTCTTCTTCTTGTTAATGGAAGGAAGGGTGGGTGGGAAGACACTGATTTATTCACGTTTCGGTGAGAATAATAGCATGATGTCACACGTTTCAATACGCTTCTGCCAAAGTATGTTTGCAGGAGCTGCGCGTATGTACGATGCATGGACTTTTACACGTCATCCGATGTAATCGGATTAAAAATTAATTGAGTGTGTAATCATTGAAATGATAAAGTTTTCTGTTTGAAGCATGTTTATGAAGCATATTTTTGAAAATTGTAAATTGTAGCAGGCTAAGGTGAAGCTTTTCCAGCACTTAGTTTATCGGGTGTGGAAATGCCTATTTATAGCTGTTATAAAGTGATAACAAGAAAAAAAGCATGTTTTGTTGACAAGTCACACCGTAATGGTGTAAGTAAATAATTACACTGTTTGGGGCTTTTATTACAAGAAAACGATTAATTTTGTGGTGATTTTTTTTTCACTGCACATCTTTGACGGATAGTTCAGTCAGAAACCCGTATATTTATGTTACATGCTATATTTGTGCTACAAGTACGTGTTCATGTCAGTGTGAACCAGTGTCCTTGGGGGAAATGAAGGCATGGAGATGGTTGTAGAAAAACAAAGTGTCTCTTCCTGTTTTTGAAACATGGGAAACGTTCCCAGTTCTCCCAGTCCTCTACTTCTTAATGAAAGAGTGCAGTGATTTAATGATGTCTCAGTAACACAGCATGTGGGAAAATTACTGCTTAAAAATTACATATTATACATGTGTTCGAGATAACAGGCAGAGTGTAATGGATGTGTCAGCGAATTAAAATCCACATGCCTTGTGTGTGTGCTTTGCCTGCAGGTGTATCTCATCAATGTCACTTACTCCGATTCCACATCCCATATTATTTACCGGAGATACAGCAAATTCTTCGACCTTCAGGTAGGAATTTGTTTATATGCACTTACACATACACACAGACATCAATAACTCTTATTCTCACTAATTTAACACATAGTGAAAGGTAAGGATTTTCCACACACACATACAATGCAGTAAGATTTTACAGCTTTTGGATTAAACAACTGTGACAATCATTTATTAGTCAAGCTAATCGGAATAAAGGCTTCAGTTTGTGAGGGACCAAGATTTGGACTTTGGAGAAATGGAAAAACTTCATGTGGTCAGATGAGTCCAGATTGACTCAAGGTAAGAAGGAAAGAGCATAAATTTATGCACCCATTATTCATGATGGCCACTGTACGAGCCTCTGGAGATTATTATGAGCCTCTGGAGTGTTATGATCTGGGGTTGCTTCAGTTGGTCCGGTCTAGGCTCAGCAATGTTATGTGGCGGTAAAATAGAGGCAGCTGATGACCTCAACGCACTGAATGATTAAGGTTATTCCATCTATGAGTCTTTTTGTTTCTTCATTGATGTCCCTGTGAAGATTCTCAGTCATCCAGGTGAGGTTAAAGCTAAATGTGGTTGAATAAACTATAAGAATGTGTGACATTCACTTTCTTTTTTTTTTTGTATATACAAATACACACAGGATTTCAAAAATGCAAATATCCAGCCATAGTTTGCCCCACTCGCTTTCTGCCAGCCGCTGATAATGAGTTAGAAGTCAGAGATGATAAATTGTATAACATTTTGTGTGTTTAATATGCATTAGAGCACTCCTTCGCTTGCTTACTGCCACACTGATTGGCAGCGTATTTGATAAATGGCTTGGAAAGGAGGTGAATTTAATTTTGTTTAATGTAGCATGCAGTACTGACAGGTGCAGATTACTTTTATAAGCAAATTTAATACAGTATATGCTCCTATGCGGTACAATATTTCTCTCTTATGTTGGAGAACTTTAAGACAGTCCTTGTAAACTCGAGTTTTGGAAGACAGCTGAAGGGGAGTGGATGAGCTCAGCCCAGTCCCCCGGGTTTTAAGTTTGTGTTAGTGTGTGTGGTTTAGGACATGCATGTGAGAAGGTGCATATATTAAATGTGCTTTTAAATAATACATAAAAAACGAGTCTGGGGTTTATATTCTTTGGGGCAGAGTTTAAAAAAAAATCAGGAATTTTAATTTTAATCTGTGATCAGGCAGAAAGATTGCTTTTTTAATAAGTAATATTTTGTTCACATATTATTTTGCATTTGTATAAAAGGACTGGTTTATTCTTGTAACTGTTAGGATTACACTGATCAGCTACAACGCTAAGGTGAATTCAATAGCATTGATTAACAGTTTACAGTTAACAGTAAACTGGTGACAGAATCATGGGAACCCAAGGCTCATCTATGCCTGTGCTGACCATTCGATCTAATTCTACAGAAAAGCAAATGTATCACAAATTGCTGAATAAAGTTAATGCTGGTTATTATAGAAAGGTATCAGAACAGTCAGTGCATCACAGCTTGCTGTGTATGGAGCTTAGCAGACAAAGAGATCAAGATTGTTGATCCGGCCTCCAAATTCCCCAGATCTCAATCTGATCGAGCAGCCATGAAATGCACCAGACAAACAATAGTCCTATTCATGGAGGACCCACCCTGCAACCCACAGCACCCAAAGGATCTGCTGCTAATGTCTCAACAAGACCTTCAGAGCTCTTGTGGAGTCCCAGGGGCACAAGGGGAACCTACACAATATTTGGCTTAATGTTTTAAAGTCTTATTCTATGTATATATAATTTTCAATGCTATTTTTGTACATATTGCTCGAGTTTTATGTATGTTTTATGTTTATGCATATCTAGATATTTGTGTGTGTGTTCGAGTGTGTTTGTGTGCATGTGTGTTTCCCTATCATCCATATTGAGTTAGCTATTTTAGGCCCATATGAGACCTTGAAAAGAGCCCACTGTGTTTCAAAGGAAGCCATGTTCCCACCATGAAGGTGGATCTAGCGTCAAAGCCTCCATTGATAAGCTACAGTGGAGCTGCTGACCTCACATGCCAAACTTTAACTCCACAGTTAAACTTTTACTCCAGCTTGTGTAATGCTCACTCTAATAGGGGATGGCGAGGGAAGATTACGGTGTTTTCTTATATGGCTTGTGGTCTGCTTTGATAAAATGAAAGATGGATTCAGACCATGTTATTAGAGCTCAGTGCACTTTATTACTTACAGGCTTTTAGTCATAACTAGCTGCTGTCGTTTAAGTTGTGCGGAGTAATTCTTGCCAAATATTACAAGGGAAAATATAACTCACCGCTGATTCAGCATGTTCGGACCACTCCCTATTGTGTTCTGCTCCATTTAAAACAAAAGCACACCTGCTGTTGAGGAATAAGAGTTTTGATTGTATTATTTCTGAAATCACACAGCAAAGGTCATCAGTGTATAGGGTTCTGGCTAACATTGTGCCAGCTGGACAGTAAAAATGCGCACTTTCCTGCAGACTCTATCCTTTGCTTGCTGCACGATCGTTGAATAGATGCCATGTTTGGAGGCATCTCTGTAATATTTTGGGTCTATATCACGAAGTGCTTGCCAGACTGCAGTGTTGTTGCTTTTCCCCCTGAGGATTTCTTTGATGATTCAGGCTTGTTTGGCCAGCTTCTTGCTCATACTGGATTAGAGCCTTTCCACTGTAAAACATTTATGTGCCTGAAGTTATCCCGCTTTTAGTAACATGCACAGAACTGGACAAAATATCAAGATGGCCTCGATAAATTTGGAACAAGCAACTGTATGCATTATACAGTGTCATGAATTGCATTTGTGAAGTTTTTATCTTGGTTACTGATTAATGGTTTCATCACCCTGCCGAATAGAGAATAATATTAATCTCTATTGTTGACATTATGACACATAACACCGTTCGTTTGAAATACATTGATTTTGGACTCGTTTGTAGAGTGGTCAAATCATAAATTCGTAATCTACTCCAGCAGGCAAGTAAATGGAAACAAACAGTTTTAGATGTAGTCGTAATCATTGGATGAAGCTGAATGTTTCAGCTATGAGATGTGACGTTATGTCCTTGCGTCGAATGTAAAATATGTGACCCATCACATCAAATAAGGTGTTAAATAGCATTTTGGGTGATTAGAGTCACTCAGGTTACTTTCAGATTCCTGGATCAATAGGCCCCATTTTGATAATAAGTCTATTCTGAGCTGAGATATGGCCAGTGCATAATTTGTTTAGAAGTGGGATTTACTGTAGGAGGAAAAAAACATTTAAATCCTATTTTTAAAATATTGCAATGAGGATTCCATAACGTAATAAGAAAGAGGGAACTCTCAGCCTCACTTTCACACCAGGATTTCTCTGCTACCCCAAAAATAGTTTTGCCAGCAGCTCAGGTTTATAGCAAAAACCATTTCTATCACAAGTGGAGTAACCTGCATGAATAGTGCTCATTAAAGTGATTCAAATTTTCTCAGTTTTGTTGAGAGATCAGGGATATAAAGTATTTATCAAGCGAATCTTGCCGAGATTTTAAATTTGATCAATTTCACCTACCACACCTTATTGGCCGTAATGCAAAATTAACCTGTGCGACCAAATTCCGCACTTGGTATGAAGGATCCCATTATATAATTTGATATGTTTAACTGCACATAGTGAGAAATTACATTTTGCTCAGTTTTGTTGATGTTTCTACATACCTTCTTGTTACTGATGCTTAAAAAAATCTCCTGTAAATAAATTTAATTGACTTAAGTTAATTAATTTATTCAGGTACTCATAATAACCAGTTTGGTGAAACACCAATTTCTGGCTGGAGTAGTTAACACTGTCATCTCACATCTCCAGTGTTGGGGGTTCGAATCTTGCCTCGTGGAGCTTGGTGGTTTTCCTCTGGGTATTCCTGCTTCCACCTACAATTCAAAGACATGCTGTGTAGATTGATTGATGTTTCTAAATTGCCTGTGGTGTATGAATGAACTGTATGTGTGTTGTGCCCTGTGGTGGGCGTGTTTTGCCGTAAGTACCCTGGGATATGCTTCAGGGCCCCCGCATCCCTACACGAGATAAGTGATGTAGATGGTCAGTGGGTGATAACCAGGGGTTACAGCTTTGAGGTCAGTCTCGCCACAATGAAGCACATTATCATTAAGCATACGTACTGTAGCTACATTCTTAAAGAAAGCATTTATTTTTCAAAAGTAAATAGTTTGATAGTTGGATGTACTTGTCCTTGAAGCAAATATGAAAAAAATGAATAGCCGAGATATGATCTTATTGTTTTGCCTTAATCAGCTTGAGTTCAAACTTACAGCCTGAAACATCACAAATGGTAAAATGTCCTTGAGATCATATCAAGTTTTGATTTATGTTGTAAAAACAAAGTTTGAAAGACATGATAAAAAACATAATGATATGCATTAAGGTTATATTTAAACTCCGCAAATTAACCGGCAACTTATCAACTTGTGAAATCTAAATGTAAACTTTTTAAGACTGTCGAAGCTCTGTGGAAAGCTTGCATGTACAGTATTTTCCTGAACCAAGACATCTCTTGCGTGCCTATTTGAGCAGGTGTTGGTAGAGTTAATGAAGTTGACTTCGACAAAATGAGATGATATACAATATGTCGACTATTTCTTTCCTTTACTTCTCAGCTGAATATTTGTGTCAGAGGCCATGCCTTAGAGCGAGCACCACCTGTGGTGTGTAGCCAAATGGAACAGAAGTTCTTTTCATCAACGCCACCGACGGCAATGTCGACTATTTTACTTCGACCCAAAACTGTGACTCCAAATGTGCAGACGTAATCATGAATTTATTCTAACTTTTAAACTCACTACTTACATTCTATAAAGAGGACAGTTTATGTATTAAGTATGCTGCTCAAGAAAACCAGTTTGTAGGATCAGCAATTCTTCTGCCCATCCAAAAAAAAAAGTAAAACCATTTACTTGTGTTATTTGGATTTGTCATATCGCTGATTCTAGGTGTCTAGTTAGGATATATTTTGCAGGCTTGGCGATCCACAGATTTCAGGACACATTCTGCTCATAAGTGATCCAAAGATGGTTTTTAGTGCTGAGCATTTCTGTGGCTTCTGACCTTCATTCAGTGTTTTTCAGTTGTCTTTTAACAGCATTTTGCTGATACAAGATGTCTGGTCGCTGAGTTTGTACTTGACATATTTGCGGCTAGTTGACTGAGCTTCTAGTGGATTTTTGAATGTTTTTGGAGCGGCGATGTAGCGCACATCAAGGCTGCTGAGTTGACTAGCAGACAGAAGGTAACAGGGAGTGTCATTGAATCGGTTCTACAGCAAGCTTTGGTTTGTTCATATTCCAAATGTCCTTCATGTAATAAACACCTTTAGATATTGGCCTTTATTGTGAATGCTAGCCAAGTTTACATTTTTACATATCACTGATGAATGTTTCTGTGGTTTACAACTAACACTAACTGACTATAGCCAACAGATGTTAGCCTGACGGAATTTATGAAAGAATTTTACCTCACATTTATAAATATTAACAGTCTTTACTAAACTTAGCTGACTATCTAAAATCTGTTAATCTGACAGAATTCCAGAGAGAATTGTTACATCACATTCATTAATGTTTTTAATATTTACTACAAAAACTAGCTGAATATGTAAATTGTTGTAGGCTGACAGGATTTCAATAATACATAATCCACAGTAGTTTACAAGGTTCCTGAGAGATTTTTGATGTCCCATTTACACGTGGATGTAATATTTACTACTAAAATTTTTACACTAGCTAAAATCTTAACAGGTTCTTTTACACCACATTCATGAATGGTTTAAATATTTGTCAGCTGATCAGTGTTAACCTGTCAAGATTTATTTTTTTGTCACATTCACATGTATTCATATAATATTTACTGATACACTGACTAGCGAACACAAGCTAGCCTATAGGATTTTTGAATCATGTTCCTAAACGGTTAAAATCTTCACTGCTAACAAGAATCTTTAGCAAGTTATAGATTTCTGAGAGATATTGAGTTACAATATATTTAGCTGTAAATGTCTATAACTCATGCTGCTAACATTGTAAACCTGGCTAGCTAGTTTTTTTTTTTTTTTTTTAAATTATATATATATTAATAATAAAGAACTTAGTAGATATAATTCATTTAATGTGACCATCATTGCTTCAATGCTAGCTACAGTAGCTAGGTAGCATTAAACCTAATAAAGCTAACCTGACAGGAATTCTAATATAATTGCTAAAGCTAACTTGAGAGGATTTCTAATATAATTGTTGAAGATAACTTGACAGGATTTTTTATTGAATTGTTAAAGCTAACTTGAAATGATTTCTAATTAAACTGTTAAAGCTAACCTGACAGGATTTCTGAGAGAAATTCGTTTTTTTTTTTAGTTTTTTTTTTAATGTTCATTATTTTCACTGCTAATCATAACTGCTATTCTAGTGTTTATAATTTTCCTTGTGGTATTGTTGACATAAGCAAACAATACATGTTTAATTTGGGCTCTGTCAGTGACAAATGGTGACTATTTTTTTAGGACGTCAGACATCGTAAATTTGGATACAGATGTTTTATGTTAGGCCTGTGGAATGTCTGATTCTGACTGTCTTGTGTTCAGTGGATAAAGAGGGATATTTTTACATCCCTGCGGTAGAGCGGCATGTCGTCTAGAGAGGATTGACTCATTTTATGATTTTCATACATCCTTTTAGTCGTTGGTTCTTCCTCTTTCTATTAAAGAATCTTTTCATCCTAACAGGATATACATTCCTATACCCACACGCTGTATTCCATGTATTTATGTTTATGATTCACAATCTCTATGTTTCCGTCTTCGTTATAAAAATGCCACGCCATTGAAAGTCAAAAGCACATGACCACCACTTCATACAGTAGAGTTGTTTCTCCAGCCACCCGCTGATCCTCTAAGGATTCAAAACATTCCCCTTTTCTGTAACCAGATAACCATGGGCCAAGCGTTATCCGAAATGGGAATACGAGAATGCATCGGCTGCTTGGAGCCTCCCACTTCCATGTACCCAAACCGGGCATACAGACCACTAAGCACTGCTGGCATTTCCAATTGGAGCAGAATTTTCACATCTAAGCACTTTTCCAGGGTCAGCAACCATCCTGTGCCAGTTCAGTGGGAGAAGAATGGCTAGTTATTGTCTGATCTTGGGCGTGGAGGATAAAGACACGTTTCATGAGCTGTAGTCATGCGAACCCCTACGCTCAACCACTGTACTTGGAAAAACAATCGAGTTGTTTAAAGTACATTTTAAAACACCCATGACTGTTCATATTATTTGTTAGAAATAGAATCACTTCATAAAAAATAGATATACCATAATTTTTGTTCTATAAATTGAGCCAAACAATGAAAACGAGTGAGTAGTCCATCCACCTCATGTTTGGATGTGTTGTACATGCTTTTCTGCTCAATACGGTTGCAAAGAGTGGTCATACGAGTTACAATAGCTTTCCGGTGAGCTTATTCCAGTCTAACAGTTCTCCGCTGAGTGCTCTCATTTAGTTTATAAATGTAATTGAATAAAAATCCAACAGTACCATTCCTGCTCATTATAGTTTATATGAAATTTTAATGCATTTGCTGCTTACAACTGATTTAAGCCTAATTTAGTTTGCTTTTTGATTACATTTGAGTCGGAGACTTGCTTTTGTTAAGTCTGTGTATATCAGAGAAGAAAAGAGTTTGTCAGTTTTTTTTATACAAATGTAAAAATAGACAAAGAGACTAACTATTGTGGTGTAGTAATGTTGAACATTTCTCTGCCATGTTTTTTCCCCATCTGAGAGTGGTTTGAAGTCAACATGATTAGTTGAGGTTTCAGTAGAGGAGTGAGAGACAGGGAGAAAGAGAGAGAGAGAGAGCGACTCAGTGATCGAGGGCAGGAATCATGGCTGGGATGAGTGTGCATGGAGTTCATGGTGAGTGTATACCTTTGTATTTCCTGTGATCCTGTGTGTCTAAGGGCTGGTGCCATGTGTTGAAATTTCAGGATGGAAATAGCGAGTTAGGGGATGTGTGGGGAAGCAAGAAACTTTTGATGTGTGTGTGGGCAGTTGTGGCTGTGATCAGTGTGTGACCGAGTGCACGTCAGTCCGTTTGTTTGCCAGACCGTGAGCTCTTGACCACTCCCTCAGTTTTAACACACATGTGTGCTTTGATCTGGTTACACATTGCCAAAGAGTGACGCTACTTAAAAGCTGGAGGGCTACAAGACCAGCCTGTATGTTTGCCATGGGAAGATACACTGGTGATGAAACATTTCCTTCTGACTAGCCTGCTCTCGGCAACCTTTCCTCTGTTTGTCTTTCCTCTTTCTCTTTAAAAGTCTCACCAGCGCTGTAATAATATAAAGAAGAGAGTGTAGTCTGTGGCATCATTACACATCCAGACTGTTTTTCACCCTTTATCTCACCTTGTTCTCAGTTGGAATTTGTCAAGGTCTTCATTTCTAGACTGTAACATGGTACTGGTATTTCCCAAAAAGGAGTAAAATATTCAGAATACTCTGCAACCATAACAAGAACGACATTGGATTAATTTTACAGAATTACTAGCAAGAAAAATCTACTGGTTTTCAAGGTTTTTGATGAAAACACTTATGCAATGCTAATATTTGTACAGCAGTGATCATAATAATAATAATAATAATACAAGATAAATGTAAAATACGATATTGATAAAAATTTTCACCTTAAGCAGTACTCTATTGTAATCATACCCTTCCAGGTCAATATGTCCGAATTGCTCCAGAGAGACAAACTGTAATTACATACAAGTGTATGAACAACATAATTCTTTTGAGCATGGCGTTTTGATTATGACTACTAGTGTACAGTATTTAGTCTTATGGATTCTACAAGTGTTTTCTTCATATCAGCTATGCTCATTCATATTTGAGTTTAAAAGAAATTCAGATAATCTTTTTTGACTAAACACCAACAAGATGTTTAATTGAATGAAATAGTTTACTTTGGACGAGAATTTCTTTAGGTAAACAGTAAGTTGGTACAAAGAAAAATAGTCGTATACAGTAAATACTGTAAATGTATCAGCCTTGGGAAGTCACACATCAATGCCTACTATTATTTGTAGAAAAGCATTTATTTAAAATTTTGCAGTTCAATTTGAATTTAAAGGGGGAACTGACTACCTTAACCTTATGCTTTACCTTAATAAAAGCTTGTGGGAAGATCTAAGTACATTCTTTTTGCCATAATCCTGAGTAGATTAAACCCGGTCACAACGAGCGATGTTTCCACAGCATCCTCAAAAAATTGGGTGAACACAGAACAACGTGGCAGAAATGCAGTATAAACTGGTGAGGACGTAGTATGTCTCCCTTGATATGGAGCTGCTGTGTTTTTTTTGGACAAAAAAAGGCCTGGTGAGGATGTGGTCAAAGCAAGATGCAGGAAGAAGTTAATAAGTAAGTTGTAACGCCACGACAGCATTGACCATGTCACTGCGTTGTCCTTACATCATTGGAGTTCTCACAACGTCCTGTTCAGGCTTGTGCTATGACAATGGTACGGGTCCATGGCACTTTCTAGAAGACGTTATCAAGTTCATATTAAGTTCTTCTAGTGATTACCACCTTTATGACACGCATGCAGCAGGTTTTCAGCGCGTCTATGTCACATTCAAAGAATTTAGTATGAATTCTTACACCATCACTGCGTATCTCCAAAGCACTGCGTACGCGTGAAAGGAAATAAGTGACAACATGATAGACGCATACAGAACCTGACAGGGACGAGTCAAGGAAGTAGGATGAACTTGATAAATGCACACAATTTTTCCATTTCGACCTCATATGGGGTCTTTGTCAGAGTGCGACAGCGCTGTTAAGTAACGAGTTTCCATGGTGTTAAATGACATAGACATTGCTCTGAACAAAAACAATGGAGAAAAACCATATCCTATTACCCAAGTCCCACATCAATTATTTTCCCAGACATTGCCCAGATTTGATTGCACTTAAATGATTAATAGTTTGGCCAAAAGTAAAATGGATTAGCAATTTACTACCGAGTCCAAGTTTATTAGTTTATGACATATGCTTTTGTTTAATACTGAAGCTGCATGGCTAAACTTCACACCAAGTAAGCAGCCAGCACTTAAGCATCATGAGTTATTTTGAATAACTAGAATCACTTTCTTACACAGTGCATTTAGTAGCATGTTATAATACAGTACATTATTAGGAGTTTGGATGATTATATAGTTCAGATTTGATTGCTATAGTTGTCTTTTAATATGGACCTGTTGTGCTTCTTTATGAAAACACAAAAGAACTGTTTCTTTAAAAAAAAAAAATTATATTGTTCAGTGTGTGATAGTTTTACTAAACGTCTTTCCTTGTGGCTCCGGTACAAAACTAAGGGAGGAAACTTTGGACACCAGATACGTCTTGGCTGACTGTTGGGGTGAACCTCATTTTCTTGATTTTGGCCGAACCATTTCTTGGAAAATAAAAAGGCAATGGAAGTGGAATAAATAAGTACAGATAGACACGCTGTACCTAAGTCTCCTGGGATAGGCTCCAGGCCCCCCGCCACCCTGTAAACAGGATAAAGCGGTATAGATGATGAATGAATGAGTAAGAATGTGGGATAATTCTAAGATAAGACTTGTAAGCAATAAAGACTCACACATACAGTACACACACACAAAGAAAAAATTATGCCCTTGTCCGTGTGATCAAGGTGTACAGGTCGATTCTGTGCTCAGTCGTTTGGAACCAAAAGTATAGTATCCACATGCTGTACATAATTTACGTTGATAGTTTGCATTGTGTTTAAAGGAGTAAACAAGAACTATTTAGGGAACAGAGATGAGTCTTAATATAAGCGCTGATTTCTGAAACATAGGGACATAGTAATTTGTACCGTCTAAAAGATAACAGCAGTCAAAATTTAGCTTAATATAAATATAAACAAACGCTTTCATGTTATGTTGGCCGAGGCTTACTGTAACTTTAAGTTTAAGTTAGTGGGAGCTCTCTCTCTCTCTGTCTCTCTCTCTTAGTTTAAACTAAGGATAAAGTTTCCGTTGTACAGTACACACTCAGAGCAGGGTGCAGGGCAGTGACTCCATGCCTTTATACGGCTGCAGCTGTATCCTCTTGGCACGGAGTTTACTCAGGTTGGCAATTTTCCCCCAAACCTGTCATATCCACTTATAAATAACATCACTAATCCTCTACTGCATACAAAAAAAAAAAAGCAAAAAAAAAAAAAAACTACAATCATGACCCTTTTAAAAACCTCTTTTACAAGAGAGACGTGCCAAAACTCACATGCAGCCCAGATTACGTGGAAATACTGTACATGGAAGTACATTAATGAGTATCACTCGTAGTGATAGACGATACTTAGACAAGCTAATGGCCTCACATCGACAGCTACTGTAGATGTAAAAAAACAAAACAAAGCAAGTACATCTATGATACAAACATACAACATTGTAGCTTTCTAAATTAAATATAATTCGAGTTAATTTATTTTTTCGTTTTTATTTTTACACATTTTACTTTCCGCCATTAATTTAACCCTCCTGTTACCTTCAAATTTACTAACATCTTTTATCCTAGGGGTCAGTTTGACCTCAGCAATTTCAACCTCCAGAAAATTATCATCATAAAAATTGTTAACCAAGTTTATGTATAAAAGTCACTTTTTTTTTTCAATCATTTATAATCATTCAAGAATTATGTCAATCATTTATTTTGAATGGGGTCGAAATGACCCCAAAAATAATAATAATAGGAGGGCTAATTGAACCATAAAATATTTTATTAGATTTTTTTTTTTACTATTTAAAAAAAACACATACTGTATGGCATTAGGTAATTAAGTAACAACATCAGTCAGTTGTTATTTAAGACACGAAGGTCAGCTGTCCTGGAACAGTTCTTGCAACAACAGTATTGTCAAGTGCGTTTGCAAAACCCATCATGCACCATGATGAAACAGGATCGTATGAAGACCTTCCCAGAAAAGCAAGACCAAAACTCAGATTAGAGCCGGTATGAAGGATTTACAGAGCATAAGCAGCTCAATATCAACTGTTAAAAGGAGATTATTGCATGAAATCATTTGAGAAAATAATGATGCATTATTATTATTATCGTTGTCTTTACGGGTGCTATGATTCAATTTAGGGGTGTTCAAGCTGTTCTCCTGTGTGAAACGGGTGGAGAGGAAGAACGTGACCCGGTTTTCCTTTAAAAAACAAACAAAAAAAACGTTTAGCAGGATACATAGTAAGATTATTATTATTTTTAAAAAACTTTACACTATTGTGTGAGTTTGCTGTAAACTACAGTATAACTGACTGACATGCACTGTAGTCTTTGGCTTGGGCAGGAGGTGCACGTGCACCAGTACTAAAAGTTGACACACACCCACACATGCACACACACAGAGAACAGTGCTACTATCTCTGGGGAAGTCCCTTTGGTGCATATAATCTCTCTCTCTCTCTCTCTCTCTCTCTTTCTCTCACCAGCATATATTTAATAAAACACAAACTACAATAGAGAACCGTTGTACAGTATAACCGTTGTACGTGCGTGTACGGTATACTGTCTAGTGTGGTATTGTCACAGGGAGTATAAATGTTTGATTGATCCCAGGTCAGTGAAATATACAGTAGGATGTACTGTAGCTGCAGGGGACGTGGTCAGGCTCTGTGCCTTCAGGACTTCTCTTATGGAAAGTGAGAGAATGTAGAGAGCTAAATCGAGTCGTGCCTTACACAGGCAGTGCTCTCTGAGGCAGTGGGTTGGCTGCCCTTCATGTCCTCCTTAAACTGACACACACACACACACACACACACACACACAGAAATTTTCCTGGGTCCACATGGACCTCTGTCTTCTTTTCCGCCTCTCCATTTCTCCCCCTCTTTTTATTTCTCTCAGTATTTAACGAGCTCTTACAGTAGGTACAGTCTCATATGGAGATGGATGCCGTCTTGTATAGAAATATTTTTTCGTAAACGGGAAGCAGCTGCTGCTATCTGTGCACCGAACTTATGAAGTGTGTTTATATGTGTATGTAATTGACTTATCCTGTTTTACATGCTTCCTGCACAATCTTGCTGTGTATTATGCACTACATGTTATTTCATTTTCCGCCATTAAAAGCTTGCAAACTTATAGCAATATATCAAAATGACTGCAGCTCTGCGCAGGAATGTTGATCTTGGATGGATCTCGACTTTTTCAACCCGACAAAGTTGAGTATTTTTTCTACCTCCTGAATGTTGGAGGTTAGGTTTCTGATAATACACAGCGCCGGACAAACCATAAATCAATTAGCCGGAACATTAGGCAATTCCGCGTGCTGCCAAGTCTCATCACGCTAGCCCGGGAACTCAATTAACCAGGCTAAAAAGTGCCAACTAATTAAGTAATATCACGCCCGAGGTCATGCTGTTGTACCGAATATCAGCTGTGATGAGGTTGTAGGATCTTCAGTGCTGATATTCAGTACGATAGCACGACCTCGAGTGCGACGTCGCTTTCAACAATTCAACAGTTCTTCAAATGGCATTTATTATTATTATTTGTTTGTTTATTTAATCAGTTATTCGGCTATACCGGGTCATGACTTGACGAACTATTGGAGTGTTGAAGACTGACTGTTATTAACGATAATTAACGATTATTTGAACCCCTGTGAATATTTATAAGCTAGATTTTTGTTTTCCTGCATTCAGGAGTCATGATGCATGTCCGTATCGATTAAAGTAATATTTTTCAAAAGCGAACTAAACAGAGACAACAGAGACCGCTATGTGTACAAGAGACATGAGACACAGTGGATGTGTTGCGTGTGGGAAGCTGTTGCATTTGTTAAACCCGGCTATGTCTGCTACATCCTCTTCTTCAGTCAGGATTTCTGAACATTATTATAACCACAGATGTTCATGCATTTGCTTGATGCCTAACAGCTTGTAATAATTCTTGCTGATTTCGGATCTGAAAATGGAAATACAGTGGAACCTTGGATTACGAGCATAATTAGTTCCGGAAGCGGGCTTGTATTCCAAAACACTCGTAAACCAAATCAAATTATCCCACTGGACGGTTGTAGATCAGTGTGTATGCGCGTGTTTATCAGTCCAGTCCCATTTTATAGAGATGAATGTTTATCCCAGATGAATCTGAGTGAGTGTGTGCGCGCGTGTGTGTGTGTGTGTCAGTCTGGTCCTTTCTTGTTGAGTAGACGGACGGCATGTGGGTAGAAGCAATAGTGGCTTTGCAGAAGGTTATATTTTGTCATTGCTTTACTTCTCCCAAGGTACAGAGTAGATTAAAGATTATCGAGCAGTCGTACATCCACTGTGTCCACATAGCTCGGCTTTGATAAGTTGCGAGAGCCAAGACTTAATGCAAATCAGTGTGAAGATCACCAGGTCAGTCAGATTGGTTTATGCGATGCTGGTCTCATCACACTCACGGTCACGGTCAAGGCGCATTTTAAAATGAGTTCAGTATTAGACGGAAGACATCGAGACCGGCGAGTTTTTAAAGAAACATAATTACGGCAGCAACTCTCTAAGGCTCTGTTCACACTCGACATGTATGGTTTGATTAAACAGAACTCTGATGCAGTTGTTCTGTTAGCACAGTTCACTCAGACAAGTGTGAACGCTGCCATCTGAACCTTTTCCACCGAGACCGCTGGAAAAGGTGGCTCTGGTGCGGTTCGATTGAAATGCAAACTCAAGCAAGACTGCTTTGCTAGCATTATCTGATAACGATGACTGTACCTGAGAACTGTCACTGGTCGATCCAGTATCTATTACGTCCGATATAGAGGAGGCAGAAGAGAGAAAAAAGTCGTAGCTACGTTAGATAAGTTTCGAAAGCTGCCTATATTAAAAAATTAAAATGAAATGAAATTCCTAACCTTAATAAATTTTACACTGCCAAATGAAAAGTTAAATTTAATGAGCGTCCAAGGACGTTCACTATCAACAGTGCATGAAAATCCAGGAGCGCACGAGATAGCACAGCAGGGCTCCGTTTAATAACAAGAATGTGTTTTTGAGCGCTCTAGTTATTATCTTGTTATTATCTTTTTATATCACACACACTTGTGTACTCTTGTACCAGGCAGGCAGATAGAGGAGCAAGGGGAGTCTATCAAAGGATTGAAGATCGCTGCTTGCGCCCCCCCTTTTTTTTATTTATGGAAGATAGTCGTCTGAATAAAAGCTAGGAACAAAACAAAAGCATTATTAATGTTACCGATTTATTCGCCACCTGGTGCTCTGCTTGTGTTGCTTTCAGTTTCTAAGGGTGCTTTCACACCTATAGTTCGATTGCTTTAGTCCGCACCAGTCAGAAAAATGTTACAATGTAGTAAAC
>JAQMYG010000010.1:11466366-11493649 GCA_030014215.1 Clariallabes teugelsi
GGTGCGCACCAAAGTACCGAGATTGCATTCACATCAACGCAAACGAACCGAACCAAGGGACCAAACACGTTTGGTGCACACCAAATGCTGTAGGTGTGAAAGCACCCTAACATTACGTTTTATAAACTCTTCATGTGTTTTCAGCTGGTAAAGATGTTGTGGCTTTTGGGGCGATGTTGAAAATGCCATTGTGAACGCTAAGTGAACCAGAACTAAGTGAACCAAGAGAACCGAACTACTAGTGTGAACACACATTAAGATAGCTAAAATAAGGGGAAGTAAATACACAGCTTTAAACCTTTTAAATACACATTCAATGATTGTGCGTAAATATCAGGAGAGAATAAAGGTTGACGTTGGTGTAAAAATGCGTGCAAACGTTCAGTCGGATGTGAGCGCATAAGAATTGAATTAAGTTTAGTTAGAATCTTTACAGTTAAAGAATAAGTCAGTGTCAATCTTTCGTAGGGCACACACACGCACTACAGGCAATTTGGGAACGCCAATTGTCTTTGGACTGTCGGAGGAAACCCACCAAGCACGGAGAGAACATGCAAACTATATAAATATATAAATAATCTATGATTATTCTAAATGTTTTTAGACACTCTGTACAGACCTGAACTTTTCTGTTCTATTAGCAGATAATTTACGTATAAATCTTCTTCTTCTTATTATAAAAACTTATTCTTTTTTTTATTTTAGAAGTTTTATATTGATCATGCTTATTATGGCTCTGTAGGGCCAATGGACAAGTTTTAAAAAACAAGTATCAAACCAATTATAAAGCCCAAGTGCACACACATAGATCTCCTGAAACTCAATACTGGCCTCACTAATGCGCGTGTGGATGGGCCTCAGATGTTGCTGACCCATTAGTAACCCAGCTTCTTCAGCGTGCATGAGTGAAAGTGAGACCGAGCGCTTCATGTTCACTGTGATTAATGTTCTCATCGACGATATTGGAAACAGGCACACAGAAAGTAACACTGTACTAGATGGAGCCAAAAAAAACCCTGTTTCTCTGTTTGTGTGTCGGTCAAATGACAGTCAGACCCAGTTGTATTGAACAGATTTACATATCTGCTGTGTGGCAGTTTCCCCCTGATCTGAGATCAGTTTTCCAGTCCTGGATCTGCGGCTGACGTTTCGTGAGAGAAGACGAAGACGTCATGATTCCACCAACACTGTTAAGAGTGCTCTCTTAAAAAGAGTGGAGGCTAAGACATCGAAAAAACCATCTAACATTCATACTAGAATATATCTACCATGTGTTAAAATAATAGACAATTATTGATATAATATAATAATAATAATAATAATAATATAATATAATTATTGATATATTTTCTGGTAGATGTTTAACAGCTCTTTAATATTATTTCTCCATAACGAATTCTGCATTGTTGTAAACCTTATCTTGTTTCCTTGAAACATAACGTTACACATTTCCTTACATGGTTTTATGATTAGGGCCAAAACTTTAAGTATTTCCTGGGATTCTGTTTGTTATTGATGTGATGCTTATCATCAACTTTCTCAAAATGAAATGTCACAATTTTCAACTTGTCATTTTTTGCTTCTGTGCACCACTCTTGGAGGACAAGGCTAAACACACTCTTCCTCATACATGAGCTTACAGCTTACACCCATGGCCGTCTAGGGTCTCTGTGATTAACAGGAAAGTGCACTCTAAGAGCAGGGTCAATTAGACTCTCCCAGCTTCTAGTCGCTGTGGCATTCTTAGGATTCAGGCTCATGGGCTTGATGATAAGGTAAGGCTTCTGTTGCGCCTCATTTTAAAGCCCACAAGCGCCGCAAAACAAAATGACCAATGTACCCTAATCAGCCATAAAGGTCACCAACTTTCTGCAGTGTCATAGCTACAGACCTCCAAACCTCACGCGGCCCTCAAATTGGCTCAAGATCAGTGCGTAGAGAGCATCATGGATTGGGTGTCTATGGCCGGTCAGCTGCATCCAAGCCTTATATCACCATGTGCAATGCAAAGCATCGGATGCATTGGTGTAAAGCATGCTGCCACTGGACTCTAGAGGAGTGGAGACATGTTTTCTGGAATGATGAATCACACTTCTCTGTCTGGCAATCCGATAGACGAGTCTGGGTTTGGTGGTTACCAGGAGAACGGTACTTGTCTGACTTCATAGTGCCAAGTGGAAAGCTTTGTGAGGAGGGGATTATGATGTGGGGTTGTTTTCCAGTGAAAGGAACTCTTAATGCTTCAGCATACCAGGACATTTTGACAATTTCATGCTCCCAACTTTGTAGGAACAGTTTGGTTATGGCCTGTTCCAACATGACTGCGCATCAGTGCACAAAGCAAAGTCCATAAAGACATGGATGATCGAGTTTGGTGTGGAAGAACTTGACTGGCCTGCACAGCGTCCTGACCTCAACCTGATAGAACACATTTGGGATGAATAAGAGCGGAGACTGTGAGCCAGGCCTTCTCGTCCAACATCAGTGTCTGACCTCACAAACACGCTTCTGGGAGAATGGTCAAAAATTCCCATAAACACACTCCTAAACCTTGTGGAAAGCTGTGGAAGTTATACAGTAGATGCAAAGGGTGGGCCAACATCATATTAAACCTTATGGATTAAGAATTGGATGCTACTCGAGTTCATATGCATGTGAAGGCAGGCGAGCGAATACTTTTGGCACTACTTTCCTTGACGTGAGAAAGTTTATTAGCAAGAAGGCCTTGTGATAATCAGACATTTGGAAAACTAATTAAACCCTCTCCTGAATTCCTGATCTTGATTATCACACAACTGATGACTCTATAAAGTGTTAAATTCTATCCAGCCGAATCTGAAAGAATTCGGTACTCTGTGATACGATCTACTTTGCAGACGAAACCTTTTTTTTTATTCATTTACGTTCTGAGATACAGAGCGGATTAAAGATTTATTGAGAAGCCGTATATCCTCTGCGGCTGCAGATCTTGTGTTTGACAAGTTAAACACGTGTCCCCGGTCCAAAACCTTGTCCTTACCTCAACTTTACCATGACGTTACTTTCTTACAGAATTCCACTCTTTGCGCATGTTGTAATAAAGGGATTAAAAAAGCATTTAAAAATGAGGCTTTATATTTCCATCTCTGCTTCAAGCGGGTTTTGTTTTGCAGAGAGTAAAGACAGCAGCATAGCCGCTGTAATCGGTTGCTAATGATGTCATGCACATGAGATGAATCAGTAAGCATTAGCTGGTGTCTGTGCGTTGAGATGTTGCTCTCTCATTCTGTTAGAGATAAAATGCTTCATTCATTCTTCTTTAGTCACTGCTTTACCTGCTGTAACCTGTCCTGTGCAAGCTAAGTTACTTTTGTATTCTCGGTGTACTGAATGACCAGGTTATCCCATTAATGAGTTTTTTTTTTTCTTCCATGATTGGATGGAATATATTCCAGGATCACAATGCCAAGATTTGTCAGGCTCAAATTGTGAAAGACTGGTTCTGAGGGCGTGAGGAATCATTTTCACACATGAATTGGCCACCACAGTGTACTAACCTCAACCCCATTGCGGGACTAGATGGGGTATGGATTGGTTTGAGTCTCCTTTCATCAATACAAAATCTCAGGTAAAAAGTATTGCAACTCTTGGATGGAAATAAATATTGTTGAAACAGTGCCATGGTGAATTTGTGCCATACTCAAAGCTAAAGGTGGTCCAATTAAATAATAATAATAATAGCGGCAAGGTGGTGTAGTGGTTAGCACTGTCGCCTTGCACCTCCAGGGTCCGGGTTTGATTCCCTGCCAGGCTCGATTCCTGTGTCTGTGTGCATGGAGTTTGCATGTTCTCCCCGTGCTCCCTCCGGGTACTCCGGTTTTCTCCCACAGACCCATAGGTTAGGTTAATTGACGTTCCCAAATTGCCCATAGTGTGTGAATGAGTGTGTGTATGTGTGTGTGCCCTGCGATGGATTGGCTCCCTGTCCAGTGTGTGCACTAAGGCGGGGTGTGCACTAAGTCTCCTGGGATAGACTACAGGCCCCCCGCGACCCTGAATACAGGATAAAGCGGTATAGACAGTGAGTGAGTGAGTAATAATAATAAAAACTATAATTAATGAATAATAATAATAATTAGTGTGTACATTTTATTTTGGACTTTCGTAAATTTCATCTAAAAGTTGGGTTGTATTTACAAAGCTGGTGAAACCATTTAAAATGGCAAGTTGTGGCTTTTAGAAAAAAATTTTTTGGCGACAATTATGTCTAGCTTTTAATGCTTATCTATTTATAACTAGAGGAGACCCGTGGCGCCGCCCACATGCAGATCCCAACACCCATGTGCTACCATTACCTAGGTTCAATGTTTCAGCAGATATACACTATTATTATCTCCCAGTATGACATAAAAGGTGATGATGACACTGTCTATTGTTGCACTCGATGACACTGCCTACGTTTACGCTGTGAGTGACGTCCGCTACACCGGACACCCAAACACCGGCCACCGGCGGCAGCCCAAACAGAATTTCTTTATACACAGTATATATATTAACTTGTAGACACAAATTGGAGTCTTTTAAATGTTCGCATTTTGTTTCATAGTGGAGCTTCACGTCAGCACTTGTGAAGAAATCCACAGAATCTGACATGAGGAGACTAAAGATATACAGTACATCTTTGTCCTGCTTTCAGTCCGCTAATCAGACCATGAAGGGTAATTAAAATGTGCAGTCTTCCTAAAGTAATGTCATTTTTTTGTTTACAATAAATAAATAAATAAATCACATCTCAAACTACCAAATTTGCAGGTTAATTCTTTTCCTTGGATTTCTTGGTCTCCAGCGCGTCTCATCCGCCACACATACTGTACATTCATCTCTTCTTTGGCATGAAAGTGGATTGGAAAGAGATGCAGTTAATTCCTCAGTGTGCATGAAATCAATGAATATGAATGTGGGAAGTGGAATAAGATGGTTAGTATTCCGTACCATACTTTGATTTGGCAAGTCACAGCGACATTCATGGTAGTGTGTGTGTGTGTGTGTGTGTGTGTGTGTGTATGTATGTGGCGTGAAATTGGCTGCTAAGTGCATACTAAACGTGTATGTTTGCGAGTACATCCGTGAGTGCGAGTGCATGGCTACAGTATGTAAGACAGAAAGGATCAGGAGATTTCGACGTCCTTCTCAATCATAGACTTGCCACGCACTTCCTTTTATCCAATCACGGTGCTTTTCCTTTTCTCTCCCCTCCCTCTGTTGCTATGGAGACTCGAGAAGTCTCTCAGGTGCCTTACTGCTGCGAAGTGAAGCAACTTCTCTCTCTCTTTCTCTCTCACTATCTCTGTCTCCCTTTCTCTCCCTCCTACATGTTTCTTCTCCTCCCGGCTACTTTGCTTTTCTTATCTTTTCTTTTTTTCCCCCTCAGAGCCTATTGTCTCCCTCCTTTTCCACCTGTCTGTCATCCGTAAAACATCTTTCTTTCCTTTTTTAAATTTTTTTTATTATATTCCTTCTTGAAGGAAGCTAGGAGGGGAGCATGTGCTGGGGTAGAGAACAGGTGGGAGTGGGAATGAGACCACAGAGGCAGAATGGAGGAGATGAGAAATGAATTCCCAGGATAGAGAGTCGGGGAAGTATCTTGAATTTGAAATCTGCTTCTGTGGGCAGAAAATTCAAACCAGCATCTCACATATTGAAGTGATTCCTTTTACTCATGCGCATTGTTTTAAAAGCGTTGAGCACCCGGCAGGAGCCCTAACATCGGATGGCTGTTGTAATATAGCTGTAATGTTGTTGCGAATACGTCCATCCCTGTGTTTTTGAAAGTTAGAATGACTTTATTAAGATGCCGGTGATGTACAGTAACCATAATCGCGTGACCCAAAGACAAAGTGGCAAATACAACCCCAAAACAACGAAATTGTAACCTTTAATAGGCTCATTTATGCCGATTAACATCCATTCACACATCGTCCGACCACATCCATGGTACCTTACAGTATGTAGGTTTCAATTTCTTTTGCAAATATTGCCATAAGGTGCATCAAAGCTCCCTAATTACTGTATTATATAAATGTCAGGGAAATCCTACTAGAACATCTGAACTTTATTCGGGCAGGTGTGACCTGAAAACTATTTAACCTGAGTTTAAACATGTTTGTGATTTGCACAGCGTCTAAAGTGCATCACATCTGCTTTCATACAATCTCAGACATTATGGGTTTTTTTAAATTCACAATTTAGTACGTATTTCAGTGAAATGCTGTTGTCTTTCACTCACCGTTATATAGGGTTATAGTAGGCAGTAGGTTATAATAGCAGCGATTTGCGGGGTTCAAGTACTATTTACAATCATTAGTGGCTGTTGTCGCACAGAACACTAAAGAGATCATAAGTGACTCAAATGTTCAATCCACAAAACATTTTCTTTAAATTAAATAAAGTAATATACAGAAGAGCAACCATATTGTAGCATCATATTCAAAAAGACTTGAGGCTATAATTGGTGCCAAAGGTTCTTCAACAAAAACAAAACAAAAAAATTGTTTCTCATGGTCTGAGAGTCTTTTATATGCCTTTTACTGAGGATTGGCTTCTGTCTGGTTACTCTACCATACGGGCCTGATTGGTGGAGCGCTGCAGAGATGGTTGTTCTTCTTTTGGGCTGTCTTCTCTCTCCACAGAGAAACACTGAAGCTCTTTCAGAGTGACCATCAGGTTTTTGGTCACCTCCCTGACTAAGGAACGTCTCCCCAGTTGTTCAAGGAAGAGTCCTGGTTGTTCCAAACTTTTTCCATGTACAGATGATGGAGGCCACTGTGCTCATTGGGACCGTCAATGCTGCAGAAATCTTTCTGTACCCTTCCTCAGACCTGTGCTTCGATACAATCCTGTCTCGGAGGTCTACAGACAATTCCTTGGACTTGTTGGCTTGGTTTGTGCATTGACTTGCACTGTTATAGACAGGTGTGTGTCTTTCCAAATCACCTGAATTTTCCACTGGTGGACTCTAATCAAGTTGTAGAAACATCTCAAGAATGATCAGTGGAAAGAAGAAGCACCTGAGCTCAATTTTGAGTGTCATGACAAAATGCTGTGAATACTTAAGTACATGTGATTTGATTTCATGTTTTATTTTTTTTAATAAATATGCAGAGATTTCTAATAAGCTTCTTTCACATTGGACGGTAAGTGTTCGGAATATATAAAGTCTACACACACTTGATAAAACGTGGCTAGGTATTGCAATGTACAAAAACAAGAACAAGAAAAATAATAATCTTTAACTGAAAAAAAAAATCAAAATCTTTTAGGAGAAGGAATAAAAATTAAAAATCAAAATAACATGGCTGCATACTGTGTGTGTACACCCTCTTATAATTGGAAATGTGGCTGTGTTGAGAATTAAGCAGTCACATTCAAACTCATGTTAAATAGTTTTCAGGTCACGTTTGCCATCAATTAAAGTGGCCTCTGATAAACCCCAAATAAAGCTCAGCTGTTCCAGTAGGATTTTCCTGACATTTACTTAGTTGCATCTTACAGCAAAAGCCATGGTCTGCAAAGAGCTTACAAAGCATCAAAGGGATCTAACTATTGAAAGGTATCAGTAAGGAGAAGGGTGTAAAAGGATTTTCAAGGCATTAAAAAAACCCTACCATGGAACACAGTGAAGAAGTGGAAACAATACGCCACAACAGTGACATTTACAAGAATTGAATTTCTCTCCAAAATTAATAGAAAAAACTGGTCAGGAAGGCTGCCAAGAGGCATACAGCATCAGTAGAGGAGTTGCAGGAATTTCTGGCAAGTACTGGTTGTGTACTACATGTGACAACAATCTCCGTATTCTTTATGTCTGGGCCATGGGGAAGGGTGGCTTTATGGAAGCCTTTTCTTACAATGAAAAAACATCAAAGCCTGGCTAAATTTATCAAAAACATACATTAATCACCTCACACCATATGAAATATGTATTATGGTCTGATGTGACAAAGGTTGGATTTTTTGACCATAATTCCCTATTGTACAGTACTGTGCGAAAGTCTTGAGCCACACCTCATTCCTCTTATTTTGTTTCCAAAGACTCAGACTTACTTGTATTTTTAATGTAGTCTTGAGGAATAGTTCTCCAGCCTTCCTGAAGGCTCTCATTTTTGGCTCTCATTTTCTGTCCAGTCCCCGTACCTGACCAGTTTCAGAGGACTGCCTTTTGTTTATTAAGCAAACTTAATCGGTATATTGGGGAATGCTGAATACTAAGTGGTTGGAACAGACAAGAGGGGAAATGAGGTTGCTGCAGAGATTGTTACGTAAACAATTTTAAACTGTATCTTTAGGCATTTGTGGCTCAAGAAGTGGTTCAAGACATTTGTACAGTACTGTATGTTTGGTGCAGAAACAACACAGCGGTGTTGGTGGCAGCGTCCTTCTTTTGGGCTGTTTTTCTTCAGCTGGAACTGGGGCTTTAATCAAGGTTGGGGGAAATGGAAGCAGTTCTAAACACCAGTCAATTTTGGCAGAAAACCTTCAGGCTAGAACGGTAAAATTTGTGTCGACAACGACGCAAAGCGAACATCCAAATCAACAAAACAATGGCTTCACCAGCAGAACATTACAGTTTTGAGAAGCCCAGACCTTACTCCATTTGAAAATCTATGGGGTGAACTGAAGACGGCTGTGCACAGGAGACGCCCTTGCAATCTGACAGATTTGGAGTGCTTTTTCCAATGAAGAGCGGACGAAAAATTGCCATTCGGTTTTGGACTCCTACCCAAAAGACTGATAGTATGGTTTATGGGTGTTATTTCTTTATTACTCTCATGTATTTATTTATTGGTTTAGTTGGTTTTTCCCAGTTGAATTGTAAGGTTCATCGATCACATTAAAGGTTTATGCATAAAGTAGGTTTGAAAAAGCAAACAAGATTCCAACAATCGTAAAAAGAAAACACAAATGATGAATTCTAAAAATCCTAACAAATGCACGTTTATGGATTCCATCTTACTTTGCATTAGTGGATACTCGTATATCTGCTCCACAAACACTGAATTATTATAGTCTCCAATTAAACAAGCCATCCGACCACAGATTTTCGCATACAGACCACATGTGATACTTTAATCTGGTTTTCCTTAAACAAAGACTTCTTCCATGTGTGGTAATGCCTTGTTGTTTAAAGATCAAACGCAACAGATCGCCTCACATCTCCAGAACTGTAATTACTGGAGTGAAGCGACAGAATATACCAGACATTTTCAGGACCACACTGAAAAGCGACTTACACAAAAGCGAATAGTAACACTGGACTAGCAGTACACACGCGTGTAGTATGTCTGTGTGTGTTTTTCCAGTTCCACAATTACACAGATTTCAATTACTCCGCTTGCTAAGCGCCAAGACCGAATGTCACAATTGGCCTGTTTATTTTCTGGGGGAAGCTGTTCAGCAAGGCAAGCAGAAATAGTGAAAATAAAGCATGTACGTGTGATAGAGAGCGCAGCAGAGCAGACCACACATCTGGACAGAGGTGGAACCAGGTGAACAAACACGCTTATAGGCCTAGAGAGTGCATGTGTGTGTTTAAAAGAGAAGAGAGAGAGATTTCACAAAAACCCTACCTCAGCTTTATTGTTGTTTCTCATCCCTCGTTCTGTCTCTCTTTTTCTCTTTCAACCTCTTCCCCAGGGCACCCAGCGGGAAATTTTTGATTGTCAAAATTTTGATTGTTTGATTGACGCTGTGTTGACCTTACGGTCTTTGGGACAACGTCTCAAAAGATTGCTTTTGAAAGTTAGAATTACTTTGATGAAACGAATTCAGAACAACGTTCACTGTATAGCGACGGGATAACGTTGGAGAAATCCCCTGAGCACAAGGAGCAAAGTGTGCTAACTACAGGACCGCTAGAATACACGCGGTTGATGTTAGTACTGTAAATGTGCATACATACAGTAGCAACAACCAGCAACAGCAATTTGCTGAAATGTTAAATT
This sequence comes from Clariallabes teugelsi, assembly GCA_030014215.1. Taxonomy (NCBI): domain Eukaryota; kingdom Metazoa; phylum Chordata; class Actinopteri; order Siluriformes; family Clariidae; genus Clariallabes; species Clariallabes teugelsi. The sequence goes on from JAQMYG010000010.1 coordinate 11,476,347, forward strand.
GGAAAAGGTAAAAAACATCTGATGTCTGTTCAGTGAAACAGAGAGGTAACATTACAGCACTAAGAGACGTGTAACATGAGACACGTTCGCCATGTGCACAAAGCTATTGTGTCCGTCCCAATCTCTGATCGGAATTCTAAACCCTGTTAGAACATTGTTTTGTGCATAATTGTCACACTTGATGACACAAATGATTCAGATCATCAAAGTAATTTTAATATTACACAAAGATAACCAGAGTAAATGCAAAATATATCTTTTTAAATGATAATTTCATTTATTAAGGGCTGTCTAAACCTACCTGGCCCTATGTGAATAAGTAATTGCCCCCTACACCTAATAACTGGTTGTGCCACCCTTGGCAGCAACAACCATCAAGCGTTTGTAATAAGTAGCAAGGAGTCTTACACACCGCTGTGGAGGAATTTTGGACTTTGCAGAATTGTTTTAATTCAGCTACATTGGAGGGTTTTTGAGTATAAATAAACCTGATGAAGGATCTCAATCAGACTTTGACTAGGCCAAAGTTTCAAATCCTTATTTTTGTCTTTTTGAGCCATTCAGAGTTGGATTTGCTGGTGTGTTTCAGATCATTGACCTGCTGCATAACCCAAGTGCGTCTGAGCTTGAGCTCACAAACTGATAGCAGGACTTTCTTCTTCAGGATTTTTCTGGTTGAGCGTAGAATTCATGGTTCCATCAATTATGGCAAGTTGTTCAGGACGCATACTTTCCAAAAAGTTTAACTTTTGTCTCATCAGTACACAGATTATTGGCCAAAAGTCTTGGAGGTAATCAGGATGTTTTTTGGCAAATGTGAGACGATCCTTTTTGTAATTTTTGGTGAGCAGTGGCTTTCTCCTTTGAACTCTCCCATGGATTAAATTTTTGCCCCCGTCTCTTTCATATTGTTGAATCATGAACACTGACCATTACGGAGACAGGCCTCACTCAGCGGATGGATGTTAATCAGCATAAATGCTTAAAGTAAATGTTATAGTTTTGTTGTTTTGTGGTTGTATTTACGATGTTGAGTTTGGGTCATTTATTTAATGTTTTCTCGAAGCCATTTTATCAAAGTCATTCTTCATCAAAGTCTCATTGTGCCTACATTATCCTAACGGTTTGTGTCATCGCAATGTCATTACAGCTGTATTACAACCGTCATCCCATGTCGGGGTTCTTGCTGAGCAAGTGCATAAATTTGCCATCTGTGAGTTATCTAGTGATTAACATATGCAGTAACATACAAACACAATATCCTGATGATTCCATATTACTCTTTACAGCACAGCAAAAAAGTGCTCTTTTATTTATTAATTTTTGTTTAGCAAAACCGAACAGCACTTTTGTTAGCTGCCTCGCTGCCCTGAGGTGCCATTAGAGGCTTAGGAAAAGAACATTAAAATCCCATAATTTCACTCAAAACACCTCCAAAAGTTATTTGTGACAGTATCCTGCTGTTTGAAGTCATTTCTGTGCTCAGAATCTGTTGGCTGTTTCATCAGCGATTCTGCTTCATACAGCCTCCTCCTCTGACACGCGCTCTCAAAACATGAAACATCTCTCCAGCAGACACGACTGTGAATATGACTAAGTGTTCATGGTGCAAAAAAACCGTCTCAGACAGGACCACCTCGGAACCGAACATTCGTTTCTTTATTTGGAGTGCTTGGGACTCGTTTATCAAAGTTCGTGTGTAAGAACCATCAGAAAATATATATCTATCAGATGTATACACACAGCAATGTGCAGACATTCTAAACTGATGTGTTGTTGCATAAAGAAAATGTGTCTGTTAGTGTTCCAGCTGAAATACAACTCAGATCTTGTATTCTGACAAGCTTGATTTTCTTTCTCTTTCACTCATTTTTCAAACTTGTGTCAAGGTCTTTAGCTTTAAATGAACTGCCCCGGATGCCCCTTTGTCGACTCGCATTTTCATAGCCAATCCGAACGTAGAGATCTGGGCCCGTATTCACAAAGCATCTTAAGCCTAAACGTGACAAAATTCTTAGAAAATTCTTAGAATTATGACCTTTTCTTAGAATTTCCCCTTAAATTTAGGACTAAATCTTAGTAAAGACAAAAATGATTCACAGAACATCTTAACAGCCCTATAAACAGCTCCTAAGGTAAAAATTGTTAAGAGTAGAGAGGAGGACTTTTTGGAGGCTTAAGAGTTTCTATAGCAGAGGACAAAATGGTGGAAAGAAGAAATATTCTGCAAACACTAAACGTAAAGCTAAAAGTAAAAACTGATCTTCTGTCCAACTTGGTTTTCTTGTTCTTTTACTTCCTTCCATCTCTCTTGATTGTTGGCTACATACCATCCAAAAGTGAAACTTTAATAAACTGTCCTGCAATCATGTAAAGTGGTAAAAGCTGAGCCATTTTGCTCCCATCAATCTGAATTGGATCACAATTAATAAAATCAGTACGGCAAATAAATGTAAGAACTTTAATGTAGTAACTATTACGTTGAAATTGGTTGTTTCAAAAGTGGACACATTTTCAACATTCAGCTGTTTTAATTAACTTATTTAGCCTATTACAGAAACTTTACATGAAGTAGCCTGTAGTCCTGATTATACAATTTCTTCATATACAAACATTATGATTTTACTGTCTGTTCTATTATCATATAATCTATTTTCACAAAGAGCAAATTTAAAAACTTTTTCAGAGGTTATTTCTATCAACCTGCATCATTTCTAGCAACGGGGTCAACCACGCCTCCTCACTAAGATAAAGGTTTTTGTATTTTCCTTACTCAGAGTTGCTCTAAGAAGTTTCCTAAATCACTTTTAGTCTAGGACTCCCAGCTAGGACTTTTTAAGCTAAGATAGGAGCTCTCTGAGAGAATTCTAAGAAGCTTTGTAAATACGGGCCCTGAATTCTACCTACAGTACTTTTAAAAAAAGTTCAATTAGATTAGTTAAGTTAGATTTCATTTTGAAGTAACCCTCATATTCACACACACATTGGATCTCTTGCTACTAAAAATCCATGAAATTGGCTTAAAAACTTTCGTACTGATTATCTGGTAAATATCAATATTCCTCAGAAAAGACTATTCCGACGTTTCATAATAACTTTAAAATAGTGACTCTTAGTCCTTCAGGATCTGAATCTGAGAATAGAGTCCACATGTTTTAGAATTTTAGCTTTAGAATTTTTTATTTATTTTCTTTTCTTTTTGCAAAAGCAGCTCTGAAAAGCAGATTCTGGTTAAGAAAGCAGTCTGCAGTAAAATCTTTAACACACACATTGCTGTAGCTCTCTTAGTAGTTTAATTCAAAACACATATCTGTGCTGTTTCCATTGTGTCTGATTTGGGCAAATAAAATGATGATGAGATGGAGAATATTATGAAGATCAAGAATAACAGATGAAATTAAAGAGTGGGTTTATATAAAAAAAGCAAAATAAAACATGCGAATTTCAAGAATCAAAAAATGTATACACTCTTGATGAAACTGCCCAGGGGGCCTTGCAAGTCCTGCCTTCTGGACCAAGGTCGCATGTCCCCGTGCTTGTCCCCGTGCTTGACCCTGTGCATGTCCCCGTGCTTGTCCCTGTGCATGTCCTCGTGCTTGTCCCTGTACATGTTCCCGTGCTTGGTGGATTTCATTCATCTACTCCGATTTCCTCCCACAGTCCAAAGACATGCAGAGTGGGCTATTGGCATTTCCAAATTGCCCGTAGTGTCTGAGTGAGTGTGTGTATGTGTGTGTGTGTGATTGTGCCCTCTGAGGAATGCCCGTCTAGTGCCCTGAGTCCCCCGGGACAGACTCAGACTGAGCAGTATAGAGAGTGAGTGAGACTGACCAAAAATGATCAAAAAGTGAATTTTTTATAAAAGGTCCCTTTTTAAAAAGCAAATCAGTCGTCTTGTAGCACTGCATGTCCCAGACACCATGTGACATGATGTAATGTGTATTGTATAGCAAGTTGATGAACTTCATTAAAAAAAAAAAGGTTAATTTGGTCATTTTTATGAGTGGATTTGTCTGATAAATAAATGAAATTGATCATGGATAATGCTTGTCCAGTGTGCATCCAGATAAAGTTTGCCTTTTCTGTTTTTTGTGCCTGAAACGAGGCAGCTTCCTTGTCTGGAGCGCTCCAAATGGGCAATTACGTGCAGGAGGATGAATATAATACGCCTGAAACGGCACCTTATGTGACAGAAGTTTGTGTTCAGTGGTGAATTATTTTATAAAATGGCCATTATGAGTTATTTCACAGAAGAACTTTGCAAACACACAGTCGTGTGCGTACACACCTCGTTACACGTACACTCATTAGCAGCGAGAGTAGGTAGTGTGGGCGCTAGGAGGGATGTGATTAATTGGTTGGGCGCGCACTCTGAGTACCCCGTCCACTGAATATAGGAGACACGGTAGAGAGGGACTGAGCTGGTGGGTCATTCCTGAAATGATAGAAGAGGAGAAAGCAGGATGGCTTTGAATCTGATCCCGAAGCTTCATGCATCCTGTTTACTTCAGTTGTCAATATTTACAGCGTGTGTTATCAGTATCACAATTTGCAGTTTAGACTTTATAGATGGCTGTAGATTACTGAAAAAATCGATTAAGGCTGCACAAGCAGTGCTTTTCTCTTTTTTTTTTTTTCTTTTTGTTGTGTCTCCTGCCTGCATATGGATGGGCGACACACATAGGGGTTACTATCTGTCGTCTGGTGTCGTCGTCGTCACACTTTTATTCCATCCGTAACTCCTCTTAATCCATTCATGGCAATTTGTCCAAACTTTCACAGAATCTTTATTAAGAAGCATAAATGTGCAATCGCTATTTCATGCTATGATGCCGCTCTGATTAGCCGTCTCGCTAACCGAGTGGTGCACGGTGTGATTGCTATATTGTACAGTCCAGGTACAACTAAAGAACTCAGTGTCGTGTACAACTCTAGTCAATGTTTAATCCTGTAGATGTACGATAGCTATTTCATTGTGTAGCTGGAACCAACTCCCTCTTAGCATTCGACATTGTACTGTAGCTCTTTATAACAACCGTTTTTTATTAACATATCAACTCTAGGGTCTAAACTTATTTATATTAAATAAGTTTGAATAAGTTGACAATCTACATATGGATTGTCAACTTTTACTGATTGATTCATTTTATTTTAGACTATATTTAATCTAATGAGCGTGTGAGTCTGTGCAATGTATTGGCACCCTATCCAGGGTGTACCCTACCTCGTACCCTGAGGCTCCTACTGTAGGATCGTCTCCAGGTGACCTGTGACCTTGTATACAGAAGACATTTAGCGGTATAGATGGCGATGATTATATTTAACCTTGTTGATCTTGACTGTGTACTGTTTTGTTTTTTGTTGATTTTGTTCTTAATTCCTTACAGTACGTTCAATGCAAAATGTCCTTGGGTGCTTGAAAGACGCTTATAAATAAAATGTGTTATTATTATTATTATTGTTATTGCGTCCGTGATGTCCGTTGTGTCACACTTTTCTTGTATCTGCAACTCTTAATAATTGTCATCCATTCGTGGGAATTTGACCAAACTTTTACAGAAGCTTTATTATAGATGAAACAATAAATTTGCAGACGATGCACGTCTTTTTTTTCCATAAATGTTTGCTCTGATCTTGATATGTGTTTTTTTTCTTTTCCCCAGATGCAACTTCTCGACAAGTTCCCAATCGAGGGAGGGCAGAAAGACCCCAAAAAGCGCATCATCCCTTTTCTTCCAGGTGAGACCAGACACCTCCTTTTGCTTATTCTCTTTTGTCATCTTCCATCATCACTCCATCCCCAACGGCCACCCCCCCCTCAAAAAAAACCCGCACGGGCAGTGACAAATGCAGGCTGCCAGCAATACTGTCTGTCCACGGTACATCATTTAAATTGTTGGCTAGCACCCTCTCTTTTCTTTTTTAATCCCATGACTTGCTTAGAGCCACACGCTCACACCAAAAAACGCACGCAGTCCGCGTGTCAAAGAATCGTTAGAAGAAGCATAGGAGAGCGATGAATAATGCAGCAGAGAGAAAGAGATGTGCGTTTTTATTTTTTTCAGTTTTTTTTTAAAGCCTTGCTGACTCGGCACCTCTCTCATCCTCTAGTCTCCAGTCTTTTTCTTCTGTCTTCTGTCCGCCTGCAGTCGCTAAGTCTCTAAAAAGCCTCCATCCGAACACATCGATTTTACATACAGCAGGACACACAATCACTCCCAGGACAGCTGTTTGAATCTCTTTGGTAATTCCTGTATATTAATCTGTCTTTGCAGGAGTGCACATTTTGGTTTGCGGTACTGCTTTGCACTCGGTCTTCTGATCAAATAAATGCACAAAAATTTCAGATAGTTTAAACAGGAAAAGTTTAAGATGGCAGTATTAGAGTTTTAAACATGGAAAAGTGTTAGATTAAAGTGGTCGAGTTATTTATCAACACTATAGGTTGGGGTTCCGTCAGTCCCAGTGAATAAGGCGTGGCCTGTCAGTGCTCGTCAGTTCCGTTAATAATAAATGTGCCATCTTAGTGCCTGTCAGTCTGAATGGAGGGGGCGTGGCCTCTGTGTCTGTCAGTACTGTTAACAGAGGCGTGTGTACTGTGAGGAAGGTGTTGGCGCTATACCTGTCAGTCGCAGTAAAGGAGGCACAGCAGCTTTGTTCTTGAAGGAGGCATGACCCGTATGGATCTAAGGCAAATATGAAAAGGAGGCGTGGCCTTAGTGTTTGCGCTCGTCAGTCCCTAGTTGCAAAGGCGGTGAAGAAGAAACCGGTGTCTGTGCCTGTCAGGTGTTGATGAAAGAGGTGTGGGCTCTGTGTCTTTCATTCTGTTTGTCTCTGTGTTTGTTAGATCCAATGGAGTAAATGTATCCTTCACTGAATTGACTACTGTCCAGATGAGTTTCACATTGTCCCAGAACTCCGTCTGAGTATTTATTTCGGAAGACATACAGTACAGTTCACGTTACAAGCCACATTGCTCAATTTGTTCAAAATTTTTCCGATATACATCAGTTTCATGCGTTCAGACAGCCCTAAGAAAATTCTCTGTCTCATTAAGTTAAAAAATTCTCTGATTTCAGGCTGGTAATGTTAACTTTGCTGGACATTAGTTTTAAGCTGCGTACAGGATATGGAAATCTCTAGTGGTGTTACAGTAAGTGAGGCCTTCAGGTCTTGTTTGGATGCTTCAGATTCCTACTTCAGAAGATCTTATTGACCTGACCATATGTAATTACATGCTTATGTGTGTCAGTATGTTTCTCTGGCTGGAGGGCATTTTCCTGACTGTGCATTCTTTTGACCATGTCTGACATTGTGCCCATGGTTGTGCTCGCAACTTTATAATCTCAGCATTCAGCTCTACAAAAATAATCAACCATTAAACTCATATGACCCACTGATATGCCCTTACTTCTATACATCTCATAGAGAGTTATGTAGCAGTACTTAATTCCTTTATTCAGCAAAGATTCCATCGCTTCAACGCTGTACTAAAATAGTTTCGTCAGTACCATCTCACTCATCTTCATTTAGATCTCCGACTAGCTGCGCCGACCATATGGTATAACTCTGTTATCAGCTGTGTTGATCTACTTTAGGTGCATTGCATTCCTAAGCATTAGGATCTTTATGCCTGATGATTGAGAAGCACATGACCTCTAAGTTCTCACCGGGATGATAAAAAGCAACAAGGAAATTAGCAGCAGAACTAATAGACACCTCACATTCACACTAGATGTTTAAATAGAATGGTACTGTACTGTATGTATGGTGTTGAGGATCGCAGGAAGCCTGGAGTCTATGCCATGGGACTTGCCAATCCATCACAGGGCATACGCCCACACACCCACTCACACATCACAGGCATTTTCTTGGAAATGCCACACTGTAAACCCGAATAAGTTGGCAAAACCCAAAAACTCAGGTACATCAAATTTTTTGAGTAATGATGTTTTTAATTTTAAGTAAACAGAACTATGAGTTTTTGAGTTTGTTGTACTCATTCATATTAATCATTCTTTATTTGCGTTAATGAGTAGCCTAACTCATACTATTTAATAGTAATTATCATTTTTTTTAGTTGTTGCAAATCAAAGAAATTGTTGTTGGTTTTTTCGCCTGCTCCCGGCAATGGGTCGCCACAGCGGATCATCCGGTCCGCACACAAGCTTGGCACAGGTTTTACACCAGATGCCTTCATGAAGCAGCCCTCCCATTTTATCTGGACTTGGGACAGGCACTTCATCCAGTGGCTGAGAATCGAACCCGGGCCTTTCATGTGGCAGGCGAAACACCTACCACTGAGCCACCAGTGCCCTTTTACAAATCAAATAAGAAATTTTCTTTATTTTCCTTCAGTTAAATCTGAAAGTACAAAATCTATGAATATTAGTACTAAAACTAAAACTAATAGGAATTCAGGATTTATATTCAAACCCCAAAAACCGGAGTTGTAAACCTGACAATTTCAAAAGCTAAACAATTTATGCTAGTAAAGTATTCGGTTCAAATTAAAGGTTGATATTTGCCAATTACAAGAAATCTTGCTTTCTACCCTCCTAAACTGTAGGTAGCAAAAAGTGGAGCTTATGTTTTCTCCCATGCGCATCAAAACCCATTCTATTCATAACTCTAGAGAGCACCAAACTGTCGACAATCAGGTGACATAAACATTACTGTAACTTTAGGGTCCCCAGATTTGTAAAGATTATACTTATAGCATCATGCAAAGACAGACCAATCCACCATCTTGATCAAAACAATTCAACGTGGGCAATTTACGTACATGTGCATTGATGATTTTAAGTTGGTGGAACTTTAAGGAGACAGTTACTGTGGCTTAAAATATCAAATTTGTTCAGCTAACTTGAAAAGTGTAATTTCTACAAACTCATAAATACCAAAAAGTTCTAAATACTCATCAAGGTCTACTAATTTGAACTGATTGTAATTATTTAAGTTAACAGTACTCAATACGTTTAATTACTTTGAACTTTATGGACACAGAACCTGAGAAGGGAATTGAACCCGTACCCTGGAGGTGCGAGGCGACTGGGCTAATCACTAAGCTACTGTGCTGCCGTCACTTCGTATGAGACATGATATTTAAAAAATCAACAATAGTAAGACATACAGTCAATCTGCTTGAGACAAATCAGAAAACCAACATTAGTCCTAATGAATCAAATTGAACCGAAAAATCTAATTAAATCAAATTGACAGACTACCTATAGTATGATACACAGATATAGTATCAGAGAGTAGATAGGCAAAGTGATACAGGGCTTAATACAGAAATGGAATATATAACAGTATAGTTTATCTATGAGGGGGTGGGCTAGAGACAGGACCAAAACCAAAACATAGGCAATGGTCAAAATATAAAGCAGGAAGCATACAGGAACACTGAGCACACCTGGGGTTTGGCGCAGTGACGTGTTAGGACCCACTCTGTCTCTCCCACAGTTTCTATTTATGTCCTCTTTCTGATGGATGGATAGCTCATCTGGCCTTGTTCAAACTCATATGCAACCTTGAAGGTTTATGTATCACACATACACACACACACATGAAAACACTGTATCTCTCTTCCTTTCCTCAGCCGCATACCCAATTTAATAAGGCTTGACACCCACATTGATAAACAATATCATAAAATGCCCCATGCTGCTCCGTGGCGTTAAAGTCAATGACTCGTGTGCACAGGAAACCATGTCACCCAGCACAACACAATATGCTGACTTTGAAATGACTTAGAGCTCACAATTCATTTGCTATTCATAAAAGAATATATATATATATCTTTGCACCGTCGCGTCCTCCAAACGTCCTAAAAACAGCATCCATGGTTCTTGGATTACCTGCTTAATCTGATCAAAGAACCATATTTCTGTTTTATTTTAAATCTCATATAATGCAATAAGACTGAGCTAAAAGAGGAAGCTGACCTAAGATTATTTTGATGAATTTGAATACATTTTGTTTTGTTGCAAATATTGCAATTCCAATATTCCAATATTGCAAATATTGGGTTATGGCCACTGGAGTAGGAAAAGCCTCAAATAAGAAGGGATAAAGGGATTAGAGGAGTTTTAACTCTAGCCAAATCTTCAAATTTGATCATGCTGACAGGGAAATGTTGGTAATTGGTGATCAAAGTTAAGCAGGTTCTGGTCCAATGATCAGGCAGTTGTTGATTTGCTTTCTGTGAAATGTTTTTTTACACATATCATTTATACTACAATACTGTGCAAAAGTCTGGATCCACCCCTTATTTCGTTATATTTCTCTTCTAAAGAGCGAGACTTTCTTGTATTTTAGTGTAGTCTTGAGGAACTGTTCTCCAGGCTTCAGGAAGGAGCTTTTTCCCTCTCATTTTCAGTCCAGTCCCTTTACCTGAGTAGTTTCTGAGGAATGTTTTTTTTTGTTTTGTTTGTTAAGCCACACAGTGACCCATGAATCATTCATGCATAAAAAAGCATCCAACATGAACCAGTGAGAAGTACAGTATACTGTAGATGATGACACAGTAGATGATCAGACTGGTGATTAGTAGATCAGTAGATGCTGAATGTAGAGTAGTTGGAACAGAAGAGAGGGGAAATGAGGTTGCTGCTGAGGTTGTTACATTACAAGCAATTTTTAAATTGTATGTTTTGGCACTTTGCAGCTTGTAGCAGTAAAATATCTGTACCCATTTTTTAAAAACTATTTTAATCTCATCATTTGTACTACCAATCAAACTCTCGACCCTAGAGGTGCAAGGCGACGGTGCTAACCACTAAGCTCACCGTGCCGCTCTTCTACATCATTTACTTTAGTTTCATATGAAGAAATAAGGGGAATCAATAAGGGGAATTTGTAGGTCTTAACATGCTCAAAAAACACAGATTGTGTGGGGCGTCCGGGTGGTGATGGCACAGGGTGCTTGGGCCCGCTCATCGTTGGTTGCAACTATATTTTGCTTTAGTTTAGTATGAAGAAATGAGGGGACTCAAGACTTTTGCACAGTGTATATCAATGTTACACAAGATGTCTTGTGTTATTTTTAACTCATTCATTTTCTTGTTGCGTCTTTTTCCTCATTAAGGTAAAATCCTGTTTCGACGGAGTCATGTACGAGACGTGGCCATGAAGAGACTGCGCTTTATAGATGACTATTGCAGGGTGAGTCTCGCCTACTACTTAGTTATTAAAAGTGTTTTTACAATGGTTAATCATTTTTAATGTTTTAGATATTTACATACTGCACATTCTGAGTGCTTGTGTGTTGCTAGGAGGAGGGCTCCCGTATCATGAGATCCCTCAGGGTTAGGTAATAGGTCTTGTGAAAGAAAATACCAAAGCAACAGTTCATTCAAATGTCTTTTCAACAAAATGTGAAATAAAAGTATTTATATTTGTAACTATATTGGATTTTAACACTTGCTATGTTCAATGACGTTTGGTGTTTTTATAATCTCATTAAAAGTTTTAAGTTTCTATCGTGCTTACAAAATGTATGTATTATTAATGTTAAAGATTACACTTACATACGCTATCCATATGTTTATTTTGCAGTGAGATGTCTCTTACGTCTTTCACTTTCAGTGTTTTATTTTTACTTACTAACTAAGTTTTCTTGTCCGCTCCCACTGTTGCTTTTCTTTTCTAGCTGCATATCAGCAGTTTTACGTGCATAAACACACCATTCCTTAACAAACATGTGCTAATGAAAAACAGCTGCTAGAGGGGGCGCTGGAAAAGAGGACGGGAAAGTTTGGGAAGCTAGACTCTCTGGCAACAAGCTCCTTGTCATCCTCAGAGCGCTTGTAACACAGTTTATTACGGCGGTTCTCACACTTTCGGCAGCCAGTGATCCCTTTAACTAAAAACAATGTACCTTGTTTTCATTTAATGATAATTACTTAAATGTGTATAGTAGGGATGGAAATGACCAGGGACCACCCAATACAATATTATCAGGAATCAGCCAATAAGCTCTTAATTTTTACAGATAGGTTGAGTGTTACTTGGTTGATTACTGATGATACAGTTCCCAAAAGTCTGGAAATGACTATTAATTAATTATTAATAGTTAATAATTGATAGTTAATTATCAATAGTTAATGACTATTAATAATCACTTCACCAAGTCTCTTTGAAAGACCTCAGATTTGCAGTATGCAAAGTTTTTTTTAAAGCAAAACCAAATGGGGGAACGTCTGCCATAAGCGTTAAATAATTTGCGGGTTGCAAAGGCCGCAGCTAAATCTTGTAAGTCGACCCTCACACAGCCATCCACAGTATAGCAGAAGTCCTCAAAAAGTCGAGTCTCGAGTCTGACTCTGCAGAGAGTAAAAAAGTTAAATCATTATCACAATAATAATAATAAGTAGAGAAATAAAGAGCCAGCTCTCGCCGAAGCAGCTCGGGTTTAGCTTACTGTATCGCTCCGTGCATGCGGGCTGACAGTGAGGGACTTTTCAGCACGGCTGCACACGTTCTGGATGATAAGAGGAATAGACTGTCTCTTAAAAATGCAGATATTCTAATATTTATAAAGAAATGCCTGCCTTCGCTGCTTACTAATGAGTAGCCGTGATTGACTCACCAAATACAAAGTGACTGTTGTCTGTATGTGTTTATTTATACACGTTTTGATTTGTTCTTTATCGACATTGTAACCTTGTTCCATGTGCTCTAACAAGTGAGAATTTTAGATAAGTTTCCCCCCTTACCCCCACTTTGAGCATGTTCTATTCTATTTTTTTTCAGCTTTTTTATAATTTACATGTAATAATAAGTTAATAGAATAGGTTGCTTTTCAATAAATAAAAGTTTGGAATTTCAACAGTTTCTCTTAATTATACTCCATCCATCCATCCATCTACAGTAGGACCCTCTGTAGTCAAACTAGGGACTGTCTTTGCCTACTTGAGAGTGGTAACAAATGGTATACAATAGTGACCACTGCATTTATTCCCATTTTACAACCGTGGTAGGACCTCAAGGTTAACATTCACACGCTCATTCACACACTACGGGCAATTTGGGAACGCCAATTAGTCTAATCTGCATGTCTTTGGACTGTGGCAGGAAACCGGAGAACCCGTTGTGTACTGATTTTACTGCTATAAATAGTAAAGAAATAAACAACGCTACACAATAAATAGGACACTTTAAGTGGCAGAATCCAATTACCCCCACACACCACTTCTGATTTCTATGAGCGGTGATTGGCCCCAAATGAATAAAAAACAAAACCAAGATACACCACTTATTTGAAATTTCCCCCCATCTCTAGTGTGTGGTAGTAGTTAGTTTTTTCATTAGTGCCATTAAGCTTCCTGTTTTCTTTTTTCTGGGTTATTGTGACTAGCTTGTCTAATCACTGGGAACCACTTCAAGCACCAACGTTCTATGAATAACATGAAGGGAATTTAAACATACAGTCAGAAATAATGAATGATAATAGATGTCATGGTGGGATGACATCACCCTTAAGGTCATCTATTACAGCATGACCTGAAATATTTCATTCCTCTCATACAGCAGCTATCTAACAGATACACTGTGCTTACAGTATATAGTACAAGAAGTATACTATTACTGTACTTTCACTGTAGCTTATAGCTGCGTTTAATGTTGCCGAATGTCTGTGAACCAAGTTCGTTTTAACAATCCGTCACCAGCCTCCAGTCAAAATCACAGCTTGGTGTGATACCAAAAGGACTTTCTAGCATCAAAGAACTTTAAAAGACTATCTTTACCTCTGGCTGTTATAAAGCGCTGAACACTGAACACTTTGTTCAGAACTGCGAGACGAGTTTTAAAACTGTGATTACTGTCATACACTAAGCTGTTACTACAGAAAATGATGATAGAACAAATGCATTAATATACATAAATCTTTGAATTTGACTTGAATTGCAGCCAGGACTACTGCCAGAAAAAATGAATTAATCAATATTTTCTGACCAATCAGAATACAGAATTTAATGCACCATATTGTACTATTTCTATATAAGTTCTATATTCTTTTAAAAATATTCCTGTGCTCTTCTCGCATTTCCCATAATGCTGATCAGACAGGAACAAGACTATACACTCTCACAGATAAGAAACACCTTACTGTTAGATGTGACGTCTTTCTGTAGCGGAGCTTTATTATAATGCCTTCATACAAAACTATGTCCTTGCCTACTCGAGAAGCAGCACATTAGTGACTGATGCACGAGAGCAGTTTGCTTTGAAGTTGTCGAAGAGGGCGATGTTTACCACCCATTTCCTGCACACTTTAATTAGACTAAAAACGGCCGCCGTGTAATTGCACGATGTTCTCGAGGAATGCATTCACTCAAGGGATTCCCCTTACAAGTGCATGTGTCTCTCACATGCTCTCTGTCGCACTGCCCTCTTTTTCCCCTCTCGATGAATCATCACAAAAACAAGCAGTTCACTGAAAGTTTAGTTTTGCTGCTTTATCTAATAGTTATATGGTTTTATTTTATTATTTATGCATTAAGCTAATGCATTAGCTTTTAAGTTGAAATGAAAAAAATGTTAAATAATGATTTCCATATTTAATGAAATAAAATTTCGACTAAAGCTGGCAGTATAACTATATCACTATTAACGACAACAAGTTAGAATGATTTACACCAAATCAGCCATAAGATTGGAACCACCAGACTGACATTGTTGAGGTTCCTCTAAAACATTGGCAGCAGATCTTTTCAGTCCTGTATCGGCAAAGTGGGGCCTCCATCAATCAAACTTGTTCGTTCAATCAGCACATCCCACAGGCAATCAATCAGATTGAGATCTGGGATCTGGGGAAGTTAGAGGCCAAATCAACACCTTGAACTCAAGGTTGTGTTGCTTAAACCATTCCTGAACAAGATTTGCAAGGTGCCACTACCCTGATAAAAAGGGGCACTGTCCCAATGGCAGGACCCAAGGTTTCCCAGCAGAACATTGCCCAAAGCATTGCGCTACCTCTGCCATCTTGCCTTCTTCCCATACTGCATTACTGTTATATTTATTCCACGGGTAAGCAATGCACATGTAACCAAGCCATCCACATGATGACTAGGCCGCCTTCTGACATTGTTCCATGGTCATGTTTCAATGCTCATTGTAGGTGCTTTTGGCTGTGGACTCAAAAGGTTCAACACGGGTACCCTGACCGTCCTGCAGCTACACAGCCCCTATACGCAACAACACCTTTCTAAAATAGCCACCATTATCTTTTTCTTACAGTAGCGCTTCTGTGGGATAGGATCAGACAGACTAACCTTTGCTTCCCATGTCCATCAGTGAGCTCATGACCTTGTTGGCGGTTTATTGATTTGTACCGCTTTTGGTAGGTTCTAACCACCGCCTGCTGGAAACACCTGCTCTTTTGGAGGTGCTTTAATCCAGATTAGGTCATTAATTGGACCTAAAGTCGCTCAGATCCTTAAGCTTGCCCATTTTCCCCGCCAGCATATCAACTTTGAGAGGTGACTGTTTTGTCACTTGCTGCCTAATTTATTCCACAACATGACAGGTGCCATTGTAATGAGATGACCAATATTAATCACTTCACAAGTCAGTGGTTTTAATGTTATGGCTGATCGGCTGACTGGACAACGGATGGGCAACATGAAATACTGTATAATATCATATCCATGTCATGATAAGTGATATAACAATAAACCAAGAGATTGTAGCTATATATTTTTTTGTTTAGATAAATGTTAAATAAAATTTTGTTGATAAATAATGAATTTTAATTAAAAACAATTATCTTATCTTTAGAATAAAAGTATAAGCAAAACTTCTTCTCAGTTCTGCTGGTGCTTTGTCAGCTTTTTTTTCCTTTTTTTTTTAATATTGTGATACATACTGTGTATTCAAGCCATATTACTCACCCTTATTCAGGATGTACCCACTGACCTCCATTTTGCACACAGCAGAAGCGTTGTGTAAAATCGAGCAATCAATCCCTGGTTCAGAAGTAATTTGTCAGTGTGAAAACAAACCATGAATCAATTTTTCATTTCCATCTGGAAATCAGAGGTATGGACTCAAGTACTCAGGCCAAGTATGAAAGTTTGGTTGAATGTCGAAGCAGCCCATTGAACCAACAGATATTACAATACTGTGAAGTTGTTATAAAATGTCACATATATAGTTTTTTTTTTCTTTTCACAATCTCATTACTGAGTGCAGGAACTGAATGCCTCCCATCAATCACGCATAACAGCTGTATGTACAGTAACTGCATACTAATAAACTCAGATCAAGACGTGTTGGGCTTTCTCCCTGCACACAGTCTCAGAAACTTGATTTACCTCTTTAGAATCAGGTGTTAAACAATATCACACTGTTGTAATGAATAATAGCGGTTGTAGGCACGAGGGCATCACAGCTGCGCTGATTATCATGAAAACAGCGCAATATCACTCACGATGGAGTGCCGTTGTGATGAATATCAGAACCTCGTCGTCGGCACGAGGGCACCTCATGACCTCAAGTGTGATATTTTCTTTTATACAACAGTTTCCTTTATTATCAACAGATTATGATTTGTTTAATTATTTAAACAGTTATTTTGCTTCGCTAACCAATATCCTTCCGTGACTGTCAGAGCTGGCGACCGACAGAGTAACTAACAGAGATGAAAGTAGTTTCCAACTCTTTCTGGTTCGTTGTAGCCAAAAGGTGAGGAGAATAAACCATGGAGGTGGTGGGCAGTTCTGTAAAGTTTATTAATTTCTTACTATATTTCCACCCATTCCATGTTAGAATATCAGCTTTATTAAGTTTCGAGTTCTTGGGTAAAATCCCAAATATCGTTTAATGGAAAGCTAGTCACTTGTCCCACACGCCAAGTAAGGCCCTTGATTAGTGGTTACCAGAGGTGGGTAGAGTAGGCAAAAAATTTACTCAAGTAAGAGTAGCTGTACTTCCAAATAATATTACTCAAGTAGAAGTAAAAAGTATTCGGTGAAAAGATACTCAAGTACTGAGTAACTGTTTCACTGTTTCTGATTTTTTTTAAATTTAGAATTATATATTAGTGTGTATACAGTGTATATATGCAGTATATACTGTATACAGGTGAAACTTGAAAAATTAGAATATCATGCAAAAGTTCATTTATTTCATTTTTTATATTTTTCACATTTATTTAATGTGTTTTATTGATTGCATGTAATATTCCAATTTTTCTGAGATTGTGATTTTGAGCTGTAAGCCATAATCATCTCCATTATGACAAATCACGGCTTGAACTATCTTGCTTTGTATGTAATGAGTCTATCTCATATATTAGT
>JAQMYG010000010.1:11527457-11538713 GCA_030014215.1 Clariallabes teugelsi
CCCCCCCCCCCCCCCCCCCCCCCCCCCCCCCCCCCCCCCCCCCCCCCCCCCCCCCCCCCCCCCCCCCCCCCCCAGGCTTTAGAGTTTTAGAGGACAGCAGGGTAAGAGGATGTGCGTGCATGCTTGTTTTCATTGAGAGGAACAGTCATAAATGGTGTGGTTTTACTACGAATTTGCATTTAGCATGCAGTGCGCTTTTTGCTAAAAATTCTACTCCCTTTACCGGTCTGTTCGAGTATGGTCTCACGCACGGTGGGCAAAGTTTAAAAAAAAAAAAAAAGCCAGTGGATTAGAGCCTGTTAGAGTTACAGCATTGAAATTCCAAAGGTCAGAGTATTTGGGGTATTATGTTCAAAGGAACAGTTTCTTTTACAGTCCCCTGATGCCTGTGAAGAAAATCGCAACTGCAATGAAAGCACTGAACATCCAAAGCTTTCCTCCATCTATTTAAGCTACAAAAGTGTGCAAAAGTAGTTTCTGGGGAAAAATGTATGGTTATTTTTGTTGTATATAAAAATAGAATTTTATGTTTATTTAATATTGCACTTAATTCCAAGGAAACAAGAGGTAATTAGTTTAAATGAGTCTCACAGCGATGTCGAAACACGTAAAACGGTCATTTTGTTTTTCTAAGTATTTTAGGCATTAAAATTTGAAACAAGTTCTCAAGAAGTTTGCCATACGTTAAGGGTCAGTGGAATCAAGAAACCAGCTACCACAAGATGTAAACCAGAAAATGTTGACCTTTTAGAAAGCTGGAAAAGGACATAAATAGATAAATGTTTAGACATACCATAGCAGTGCGAACCATCAGTCAGGAATGTAAGAAAATGTACAACAACAACGAAAAAAAAAAAAACGCAACCAAAGAGTGGAAGGAAAATAAGTGAAAAAGCTGGAGACATCATCCAGAAATCCAAAAACCAACAGCGGGAGACGTGAAAAGTCCTTAGAGACAAAAAACAGTCTACATACTGTACATGCATATCACATTCAGAGACATTCTTCAGATGATTTTTATAAATACTCTACTGATAAAATACTCTACTGATAGTCATCTTTGTTACTTGATAATAACAGAATCTAGAAAAACAAGCCTAAAGCTCCATGAAATGTTTTGTTGGTTTTGTGTTTTTGAAATATGGGGTGTGGAAACTTTTGCTTTGAGTCTTTTGTATGCCTCGTTGATAGACGATTAAGTAAAGGCAGAGCTGAGGAACTCTCAGTAAAGGCAGAGATTATTTCTAGGCTGGGAAAAAAAGTCAATCCAGAATATAAAGAATGTAGTTTTTAATATGTTATATATTTAAAACATTCTATAATTAATATAGATCTAGGAATACAAAACAGGCTAAGTTTAATCTGGATCAGATCTACAAATGAAGATTCACCCAAACGTGAGTAATGTTTCCAAATTATCCGTTAGACAAGCATAAGAAAACAAGAGTAACTGCTTAGTGTGGAACTGATAATGAACGATAGAGAGCAGGGGGTCGTTCTTAACAGAGTAATTTTAATTCAAATTCTTTATTCTTTTTTTATTTTTTTTTATTCACATCTGAGAAACTTTGGGGAGTTTTCTGATAAAGGGTTAAATAAACCAAAAGGCAATTAAACGAAGTGATAAAAAAAAGCATTCTCTAGAGAGAGGAAATGCTTAGGACGGAGTAGCTCACATGATGAGGGAGGGAAAAAAAATCCGAAAATCTTTTTATACTGAGAGCAGATGCCGAACAGCCTGATTGCTTTTTGCTTCCTCTGCAAATTTAAGTGTTTTTAACCGTCCCAGCGTTTGGTTTTCTGGCTCATCTGTATTAATATTTGGTACGTGTGTGCTCATTCTGTTCATCATGACAAGACTTTTCATTACAAGATTTAGCATGAAATTCACAGATCAACAGTTTCTAAAAAAAAATAATTCTAATTATCCGTTGTGAGAACAAAAACCATGCAACTATCAAATTAATTGAGATGACATTTATCTTACATTTTGATCGTTAAGGTAAACAGTAACTGAACCTCATGGCTTATATACTCCCCAGCCAAACCAAAAAAAAAAAAAAGTCACCAACTAGCAGAGATAAAAGAAGCTTCCATTGGATTATTACTGCAGTAATTAATTGATTAATATGGATCAGCTGGCAACAAGTTGTTTAACCCTAACTAATGCAGTGAGTAGCTTCTCATTTCTTAAACAACCATGTCATAATACTTATCCTGAGGTCATGTCAAAGATGTTACTCTGTTTCGGAAAGGTCCAATTAAGGTCCAGCCTGCATCAAGAAAAGAAAACAACTAAGGAGATTGCTGAAGCTACTAAAATAGAGTTAAGAAATGTTTAACATATTATTAAAACCCGGAAGGATAGTGGTGACCCATCTTCGAGGTCAGAAATTGTTTTGTGAATGACGGAGATCACAAAATCAAACCATAATAAAAAGAGCAAAAGTCGAACTCAGCTATGTTTAACAGTGAAAGTAAGAGCATTTCCACGTGTACAATGCAAAAGGATTGGTACTAAACAGTTGTGTAAGGCTTAAGTTTGCTAGCATAAAGAATGGACATGTGGAACAATGGGAAAAAAGTCATGTGATCTGATAAGTTTATTTACTGTTCCAGAGTAATGGGCGCTTCAGGGTAAGAAGAGAGGCAGATAAAGATGACAAGGATTCATCTGGTTCACGTTGTGAAAGAGTGGTTCAGAGAGCATGAGACATCATTTTCACACATGGAGTTCAGACCTTAACTCCATTGAGAATCTTCGGAATGTGATGGGGACGACTACACAGTGGTTATACTCTCCCATAATCAATAGAAAATCTTGAAGAGAAATTGATGTGACTCTGGACAGAAGGGACATCGCATAAGCTCATCTAAATGATGCCGCGGCGACTATACAATGTAATCAAAGCAAAATACTGTACAGTCCAATGAAATACTGTTTTAGTGTGGCCTTTTTTTTTTTTTTTTGGGTCCAGGCAGTGTATCTATGTAAATTTATGCACTGAGCTTCGGAGAAATATTTGGCTGATTGAATAAATCCATTAAACACTCCTGTTCACGTGGTTGCTCACTGAGTTCACCAGTCATGTTCATCACCTCTCGCTTGTGTCCTGATCGACCGCGCTAATACAGACAGTTATGTTTTGAATCGTCATCTTGAAATGATGAAATGTTTCAAAGACACAGGCCAGTAACTGAATGAAGCCATATGGGGTGGTGTTTTTCAGGCACACTGCTTACCGCCTTTGTTTTTCTCCTTTTTTATAATGGAGCTATTGTGTACATGGACTTTGGGGATAAGTATAAAACTTGGAATGACAGCTAATCAGAAGCGCCTTCCCTTTTCGACGGAATGTTGCTCTAATGAACACGTCATGTGGTCACTGAGGGTCAACGTG
This sequence comes from Clariallabes teugelsi, assembly GCA_030014215.1. Classification (NCBI taxonomy): domain Eukaryota; kingdom Metazoa; phylum Chordata; class Actinopteri; order Siluriformes; family Clariidae; genus Clariallabes; species Clariallabes teugelsi. The sequence goes on from JAQMYG010000010.1 coordinate 11,530,859, forward strand.
AAAGAAAAACACTGGAGATTGTTCGCCTCGGGGACAAAACCTGAAAGGAATTAGTACGTACATGTATGTTAGAGGGAGAAATAGGAGGTGGAGAGGTAATTTCAGTCAGCTGTTAAGTCAGGACAGGGACATTATATACTGTACAGTATGTGCCATATATCAAAGAAATACTGTTTTTGTGTAGTGATGGGTCATTCATGAACCATTCCTTCTTTTTGAACGAATCTTTAAAGTGACTCAGAAGAACAAGTAGTCTTGGAGAGTGATTTGTTTATTTTTTTACTAGGCGCGCATGCGCAAAGCGTTGCAAAACCCTCGTAGGTTATGCACAGAAAACAGAAATGAGTAGTTACCTTTGAATCTTTTGGTCCGAATCTTCGTTCTTTTGTCACGTGACTCCAATAGACACTATGTAGTGCAATAGATTCAAAAGAACAAACGACTCAGACTAGAAGATATGAGAGGTGAGCTACTCATTCTATTTATTATAATATGTCCTTAGCTGCATTGTAATATTTTCATTAATGGAACTATAGCCAAAATTTGTGTATGTAGACGTGTTGGGGGTCTGTTTATTGAAAATGTAACATTTTATTTTATTTCTGATCAAAAGAACGAAATGAACTAAATGACTCACATTTTGATGTTCGAGATTGAAAGAACCGAGTCACTAAAATGATTCAAACTTACCATCATTATTTTTGTGCATTTGGCAAAATTTCCCTCATTATGGATTGCTAAGTTGTATAAAGGCAAAATGCAACCCTTATATTTTTTTGTTTCTTTGCATTTATTTGCTGAAATAAATAAGGATTTAGGTCGAAACAAAATACCATCAGTTCCTCATAGTATTATAATATTACTTCTACTACTACTACTACTACTACTACTAATAATAATAATAATTATTATTATTATAATAAATCCCAACAATAGGAAAGATAATTGAACTTAAAGAAACCTGTTCTTAATATGTCTTGCCTAGTTAAATAAAGGTAAATAAAAAAAAAAAAAAAAAAAAATCAGTTTTAGTCTACAAATTTTTTTTTTTAGCTCTTATTACTACTACTAGCAGCTTTAACACTGTAGCTGATTAAGTATACCATGGTGGACAAAAGTATAGAGAACAAAGTGAAATTCAACGTATTAATGATATTTTTAAATTGTGTCCAGATAATTTGTTATTTTATGCAGTGAAATTGCTTTCCAACAATTAATATTTAATATAAAGTCCTTTATTCTTCAAAACTGAATCTGGCTGGGCATTGAGTCAAAAAGTCATCCACAGCACTCTGTTGTCACTCGCTCAGTCCATGCCTGCTTGATCGCCTCCTGAAGACAGAAGACGGTTTCTTAAATGCTACTGCTTTCTTCACAATTGTTCAACAGACTGCAATCGGGTTTAGGCCTGGAGATGACCCAGGCCATGGCTCCAGAAGCTGAATACCCCTGTCACATAGCCGGTTTCACAATTCTTCATCCAGATAGGTTGGAGCAAATAAGTGAAATCACCTGTTTTGTGCACAGAGAAAACTACTCGGATATTACAGGACATGTGTTTTGTTGATACTTTTAGCCACTACTATAAAATGAGAAAGTTGTTATGAACAGATCTTTGAACAGCTTGAAGACATTCATTTTCTTCTGGAAAATGAATGTCCAGTTATCTCTCAGGTGAAATGTTTGGGATTATGTCAAATAATTAACAGCATCAGTATCTTAGTGTCCTTGATTATTTGACTTGGCCAAGATTACTGATCTGCTGCGTTGCTGCTTAAGAATGTGAGCAGCTAAGTTATGTGATTCAAGGATTATATGTATTTTTGAAAGAGGTAGAAGATGTGGTGAAGGACATAGGGAGTGAACTCTTAATAAATTATGGGATAAAATATTACAGCCAGGCAATAAAAGCAGATATAGTTTGCAAAAACGTAGCAATGCTGAACTTCATGCCAATGAGCTAATCATGTTCTAAATGGGAATGCTTTAATGAAACAAAAGTGATGAAGCACCTGATTATTAGGTCACATTCTAAACCTTGCTCAGCAGCGGCTATTGTGATTAAGTGATCTAGAATTTATGGTCGTCTGACTCCCAGGATTTGCTCAGGACCCGCTCTGACCCTGTCTAGAATGAAGCAGTTACTCACTCACTGACTCACTCACTCATCGTCCATAACCCTTTATCCTGTGATCAGGGTTGTGGGGGGTTTGGAGCCTATCCCTGGAGACTTAGGGCATGATGTGGGTTAGTCCCTGGACAGGGTGCCAATCCATCGCAGGATGGATACACACACTACAGGCAATTTGGGAACACCAATTAGCCTGATCAGCATGTCTTTGGACTGTGGGAGAAAACCCACCAAACATTCAAACCTTCCTGCACACATACCCAAAGCGGGATTCAAACCCGGAACCTGGAGGTACAAGGCGACAATGCTAACCACTACGCCACCATAATTGTCGAAGAATCATAAGACAAACCTGTCTAGAGGGATCAAATTAAAGCATCTTTACCTACGCATACCACAGTGATGGGTGAACGATGAATAGGTAAAACATTTAAATTCAGCCCAGAACAAGCCAGGATCAATTCTTAGAAGCAAAGCTCAAAACGTTAATTGCATTCAGATACCGTAGGGTGTGGTATTTAATTGCATTCACTGGATAAATATACACAGAATTCCTGGCGGTAGAGCCAGGGCCGAGCAACAGCAGGTCATGTTTACCAATTCCTGCTTCATCACATCCACTTGCTGTAAATGAAAGAGCGCGCAGATTGTGTTAACGTGTGTGAGTTTTGAAATTAAATATTGCATGCATCAATATCAAACCTTATAGTGATTGATTACATTCTGCTCTTTTGCTATTGCTGTTCTTTTGCTGCTGCTTTACTCTTAACTGTTTTTCCTTTTCCTCTTCTGCTCTCCTCTGGCAAGTTTGGATGTATGGCCTACAGGACAGTCCCACCAAGTCTGAGGCCTCAGGTAGCCGTTTCTTTTCTTCATCTTTTTTTTTTTTTTTACTGAATTTCACTTCACTGTGCATTGTTCCTGCTCTTCTTTTTTTTGTATGCTTAACATTATAAAGCATGAATGTAATGTACATTTTTGGCACATCCCATTTCTGTCCATCACATTTTAAGGATTTAGCAATTTAGTAGAGTAGCTTGATGATCTTAAGCATCTGTTAAAGCACTGAGACCTGAAAGACATCAACGACTCGGTTTTATGATCAACCTCCACAGTGAAGCCATATCTAAAAATTGCTGTCTCGTATCTGACCTTATTTGCATCCCTCGCCAGAATGCAATTATCATGAGTTTTTTGGACCGATGGCGTGCAATTAAACACTTCAGCCAATATTGCGTTTCATCCCCTGGAAATAAACAGAGTTCAGCGAGGCTGGAACCATCTGGAGAACATCTTCTTCGGGTTCCTCATGCACAACCGGTCTATTTGGGGCAAAGCAGGAAACCATGTGATGTTGCCTTGTTTTAGAAATAAAATGAATTAAAGCTGAAGCAACAATATAATGCTTAAGGAAATGTTTTGCAAAAGATTATGTTTTTCATCAGATGCAAATGCAAGTAGCTGAACTTTTTCACGAATTGGATGTGCAAACTGTATGAGCTTTTGCCAGAACATTGCTTATGCACTGCAAATTGGCCTTAGTTGATTTGATTTCTTAAAAAGACATAAAGCACAGAAATCAAATTTTCTCTTTACACTCAGAAACTCAGGGTTCATTCAGACAGGTCTGAGTTCTTTGCTGGTAACTCATTTATGCTGTTTAGTTTAGTTATTAGACACCGTATTAGTGTGTAAAACTATTCTAATTAAATACTTTATTCAAATGAGCTACAGCACTCCCCTGTCTGTTCTAGGAAATGGACAGATTTTTTGGGGTAAACCTACTGTGCTTGTGAAAGTGAAAACCACAGTGTGCCAGCAGGCTTATTCTAGTTGATTGCTGAAAAAAAAATGACCCTGATGCATTTTCATTAAAGAGCAAATCACCATCTGTTCGACGTGAAAGTGTTTTTGTAAGCTAAACACATAATGTAGTATATAGACAATAGCTAAAAGTACACATGGGTTTCACTGGAAAATAAGATAAATCTATTTCGGAAGTTTTGAGAAAACGATGCAGTGTTACAAACTGTAATTTTACAAAATGCTATAAATCCACCTTTCACAATTCTGTCAAATTTGATAAATCAGCTTACACTTGCATTCATGGTAAGGTAAATTTGCAATTCATTATTAATAATATGTTGGTTGACTGCGATGGATTGGTACCCCGCCTCGTGCCCTGGGATAGGCTCCAGGCCCCCCCACAAAAACTGAAAACAGGATACACAGTATAGAAGATGAAGAAATGAATTTAAATAAAAATGTAGCAAACTTATTCAAGTTGAAACAATATGGGTTTGAGTTTTGTTGTACACAAAACCTTTTCAATTACAAAAATTGTTAAAGATTATAGGGAACATTTAAAAACATTAAATAAAAGTTAATGCAGCGCCAATACAGTATATTCTTCATCAGCAGTGTATCATTAGCCTTCGACTCCAATAGTCTCTGTTTCCCATCAGTAGCTGACAGCAGTGCCTTATTATAGTAGTCCATGACTGCAGGGGAAACTACAGCGACAGTCAGCAGACTGTATACATTCTTTTTGTTGCCCAAAAAGCCATCGAACACATTTAGATCATACAAGGCATGACAGAAAGAAGTGATGTGATTGCCTTTTTCTGCCCGTGTCGTGTTTTGCTATGTAATGCCTGAATTCAAAGCTCTGAATATAATCTGCAACACTGATTAAAGTCTGAAAAAAACGGTTTTTATTGCTTTTTGCAGTGAAACCCATCACATCTACATGAATGCGCACTAGATGATTTTCCTATTATTGCCTGGCAATCTGCAATAGCCTCTAAAAAGCCCATCCCACCCAGGCTTGGGAGCAAATGTTTGATATTGTCAACAACATGCAGCAAGACCTGCAGCGATAAACCACTAATGAGCGTCCATGAGGAAATCAGATTCAACTGCTGTCATGTGCAGCAGATCCCTGAATCCAGTTCTTTTTTTATCAATAAGCGATACAAAACAACATACCATGATTACAGATAACATGGAGCATAACATTAACCTCTAGTTCTCTGCAGAAAAGTCCCATGATGAGACAGCTGAGAAAGTGGCTTTAAGGTGGGGGGGTCAGGCATGCTTCATCTGGAATTTTTCTATGTGAAAGTTTGTGTAGCACGTGAGCCTCTGCAAATATGTTGTGTTAACCACTTAGATTAAGATGCATTACTTTTATAGGCTAGTTTTGTATAGCTATTTGTGTAAACACTAGAATATTAGCATGGCATATTATGGTATCTCCGCTTAGTATCTAGGACATCTTCTGCATGCTTTCCATCCTGCCCGTCATTTTCCTTAGCCACTGCTTATTTATGGCTGATCTGGGATCACTTTCCACTGGAGCGTGCAAGTTTGCATTCCATATGCTCGTCGTTCACCTCGACAAACACAAATGCAGAGAAGCAAAGAGAGACAGAAATAGAAGAAAGAGAGGTGAAGAAGAGCATTAACACATACCTGGAAACTGCCACAAACTGTACAAAATGTTGAAGGAAAATGTGTGTTAAAAAACGGTTTGACAGCATTTGAGGGTGTTTAACATTTTTTCGAGTTAGGTTGTATTCTTAGCAAAACTGTTAGTGTGATTTTCCAATTTATTGTCGGACAAAATCTGACTCGAGGCTGTGGATCGTGTTTTACACTAATACTCCAGGTGAGCTCGTAACAAATGCAAGTCAAATAATTAAAAAACATTTTTTGCACAAGTAAAAGGCAAGAGAGAAGGAAATAAAGAAAGTAAGAAGGAAAAGAAGAAGGGATAGAGAGAAGCAAAAGAGCAGTCGAGCTTGAGCTAAAGTGCTTCCCTCTCGTGTTTCACATAAACAGACTCCCTCTCTCTCTTTCTCTCTCTTGCTCTTTACTTCTCTCTCAGTCCACTCATATGTTTCTATTTAAGGCTTGGAGAGTAGACTGCTCCGATTGGCGTTTGTCCCCCCCCAACTGCTGCCTAACCGTTGAATGGGAGGAGAGAGAGAGAGAAAGAGAGAGAAAGAGAGAGAGGCCTTGCTTGCTCTCGTCTGTTTATTTTCCACCAGAAAAACTCCTCCAGCCCTCCACTCCAGAATCACATCCCAGACTGTTAGCAGCTTTTCCTCTCTTTCCCCATTTCTGATTTTTTTCCCTCTCTCTCTCTCTTCTTCCATTCCTCCTTTTCTTTTTTTTTCCACTTGCTTGAATTTGCACTATGGAGCCCCGATGCCAACGCAAGCCTCCGCAACAGTCTCCTCCTTGAAGGAGCTCCCCCGTTTTCTTTCCTTTTTCAACTTTTTTTCTCTCCCAATGCTCCGGCCTTGGCTCGGGGGAAAGCTCAATCTATATGGCCAGTCGCTGCAGAACATGCGCCGAGAGCAGGGGCTTCCGATGTGCTAGGCTGCAGGGGGGTGTGGGTGTAGGCGTGGATGGCAGCGTACAGGGGCCGCAGGGGCATGAGGGGCAGTGGGGCAGCAGGCAGGTGGCTCACAGCGTGTTTCTTCCCCTCGGTGCCAGGCCTGGACAGCAGTGAACCCATGGTGTTGGAGCAGTACGTGGCTGTAGCCAACTACGAGCGGCAGGAGAACTCTGAGATCAGCCTGCGTGCCGGCGAGACGGTGGACGTAATCGAGAAGAGCGAGAGCGGTGAGTCACTCCCATATACTTACATTGCTGTATATGCAGAATGCACTCTTTATGTATATGCAAACTTGTACTGTAGCATTGCAGAAAAACTTGTGGCCGTGCATGCATGTACAAATAAAAATGGGTTTAGATGAATGTTCATAGAAAGCTGATTCCTGGGATGGATACAAACACAAGAACTGACGTAGCTACTTGTGCTAGTTACCAAGTCTTTCTTCTTTTGCCTCAGTCTTTGTCCTCAAGAATCCCTCTCTTTCTCCTCCTCTTTTGCTCTCCCCCTCACCCCCCCTAAAGCTGCAGTCTTGCTCTTGGCTCCACCTGGAGGTGTTGTTTTGGCTGGTTGGTTGGTTGGTCAATCAACTGCTTTCATTCCCCCCCCCGCCCCCCAGGACTCCGGGATAGAGGCCAGACTGTTGTCTTTCCCATTAGGAATGTCTTCTAGCCAGGCATGATAACTACCAGCCCTCCCCTCCCTTGTTCTGGACTCAAGAGTTGGGCCAAGGTTGCACTTTTCCAGCAATGCAGAACTTGAGATGGACAAGAAAGACAGACCGAGAGCGAGAGAGAGATTTTGCCTAATCAGCTTTCTTGAAGTTGGATAAGCTGCAGATCGCAAACAATCTCAGGCAGCCATTTTTTACTGTTCTTTTTTTCCACCTTTTTATGTGACCTGTGCTTTTATTTTTTTGGGTCCAGGTTTGCAGAATGTAAGTCTGGAACCAGCAGTGTATTCTGCATGTATTTTCCATCCAATGTTCTGAACCTTGGCCACTTGTCAAGCTTGCCAAGCATTACATACAGATATTTTATCATACTGTATTCTTTGCATAGTCAGAAACCTCACAAGTGCTAGTGCTGCAGAGCTAGCCTCCTACAGTAATGTTTTTATCATTATCCCCATTCAAAAGAATTTTTCTGTATTTCTCGTTCACTCAGCAGTGAGTACAGTAAGTATATTGTTTTCTGCTAAGGAACAAAGCCATGGGAAAGCCTGAGTTCTTCCATCGCATTTAAAGTCATGTTACACAAGTCTGATCTGATCAGGAGTTTTTATTTATAAAGTAAAATAGTGAAGTTTTACAAAGCCGAGTG
>JAQMYG010000010.1:11538723-11587715 GCA_030014215.1 Clariallabes teugelsi
TGTTTCCCCCCCCCCCCCTGGATTTATCTGAAGTATTTTGGAATGTTTTATTTTTTTTTATGTAGATCTGTGCTGAAGTCAAACTCATTTTATAGCTGCACTAGTTGCCAGAGACTTTTCAGTAAATACCCAGTAGCTGTATTCCCAATCGATAACTAAGCATAACTTTGATGATGCCAAAAGCCATGACTGAAATACATTTGGTTCTGATAAAACTGGCATCCACATCAGTATCAAAAAAGAAATCTTTTTTTTGCTATTGACTTTTTTCATGGTAAACTCCAAACATATCGGCAAAGAACCCTATAAATGAAGAAGTATGTATTATACTTCTTGTTACGCTTTTTATTTTTTTCTTTATTATGTCCAAGGGAGCCATGCTGTCCTCTACTGGATCTGAGCTACAGTCAAAACTGGAGCACTGATGACATCATCGTCCATCTGTGCCAAGCCAAACAATTATGTGTGCTTGTTTAAAAGTGCAGACTTCCATAACTTCTTTATACATTTATTGTCACCTCGTGGCAATTGGTATTATGTTTCCCTTTGGCATGGTTGCTTTCTGAAATGTAGTGCTGTCATTGAACTGTTCAATAGATATTTTACTACCTCCCTCCCTGTTGTGGTTTTCTCTTTCTTAGCTTTTACAAGCAAAGGACATATTTATGTACTGACCTGACCAGGGGTTGTTCTTTTTTGAGAAAGTTATAGCAGCAAGAGGATAATGCCGGACCACAGCCATGGAGATTTTAGACGAGGTTATTGAAGGCATTTGTTGAGGATAAACCTTGAAGAACTTCACATCAGTGTTCTGGCTTTTGCATCTAGTACTCAGGATGTTGTTGTCCCTGAGTTCTCACCCCTTGGCTTCATTTGTTCCAGTTAGACTCCAGCTGTTTCAATGGAAAGCTGAAGTGAATAGAGGAGGACCTCAGTAAACTATCAACATGTTGGAGCGGATGTGTCTGGCAGAGCTTATGGATGTCCATCTGGTGTTACGACCTACAATATTGTCTAGTAAAACACTGAAGCTAGCTGTTTAGTGAGCGAGAAACAGTGAGTCTTCCAGTTCCAAGAAAGTGCAGAAGAGGCAGACCTGAGTCTAGCTCTCGGTCCTCCTGCAGATTTCCTCAAAAGAAAAACATGTGCCTTTGAAACAGCAGTCTCAACATATCCTTCAGTATCTGGATTATACTTTCGTAAGCTCATTTGAGCTTCAATGGACTGTTTTTACTCTGACAGGAAGAAGGTACAGTATTTGCTAGTAGTACCCTTCACTGTGTTATATTATACCAAGCTGATAGGCATCTGAAATTGCCATTGCAGGAAATGTTTGGTGGAGGCTAGGCAGCTCTGGCTCTCCTCTGTGTCATTAAGAGGAAAGGATGGAAAATCCCTCTTTTCCTGGCTTTCATAAAACCTAATGACTCCTGCAGCAGCCACAAAGCTACTATGCCACATACCTCAAATCAACACCAGGACAAAGCATCTCGCTTATAATTTTAGAGCTGAGGTTTGCTAATATTCAAGTGTATTGGAATATCTCCATAAGACTTTACAAGACAGTCTGCTGCTATTCAGTAATTTCAGTTAAATATAGAAGCCCGAAGGATTCTTTGGGAGAGACGTTAAAGGTCGAGCAGATGGTATCTCTTTCAGAAAGAGTTCCAAGTAGAACCGCTTTAGAAAGCTAAAAATTCATAACCGTCCAACAAACTCCTGAGGAATGTTTTTTTCCCCCCTGTAAGTATATGAATGCAAACATTTGCTACCAACATCCTGAGTTCCACGCCCTTCCCCTCCCTTTAGTCTCCTGGGACTCGTCATAGCAGACACTCACCCCCACTGACCCCACCATGTCCTCTAGAGTGATCTTTTCCTAATCCTTCATAGATTGCATTTGTCTTGGCACTCTTCCTAGTGGAGATCCGGTTGACTAACCACTGCAAGAACCAGACTAGATCTTGACCAGAGCAGGTGGAGTCATGTTTCCATGCTAAACTCTGGTGAAAGGAATCTGCTTATACAGTGTTTTTCAAACAATGCTTACACACTAGCATATAAATGATATTGCTTGTGCTGGAAACACCATTGAGTGGAAGTAGGACCCAAGTCTAGGTCAACTTGCGAGGCTTCTTAAATTCAGACTTCTTGAATACAGCATACTTCCACTATCTAGACCCAGTCTTCTTATTCTTGAACAACTACTGGGTTTTGCTTTAGGAAAAACCATTGATGTTCAATACGGTTGGTCAATATGGCCCTGGTCTTTGATATAAACCATAACCCCAGCTGTAACCCAACCCTTAGCTGTAACTTTATAAAGCACTCTGATTTATGCTTTTCCAGGATTGCTGCATTGCATGACTAGTATTGAAACTACTGTAGGCCATTTTTGTGTCAAAAATAAAGTAATAATAACATGCTATGAAGTTTTGACCAGAGGCCCAGCATGACTTTCTCAGCATTCTTCAAGTCATAGCCTTCTTGAAGACTCTTTTATTCAACTAAAAATGTGATATTCTGACATTTGGAGGAAAAAGCAACCTAAAGCCTAAATAACCTCCAGAAACTCAGTTGTTTTTTTTACCGGAATGTTTTGAAGTGTCTCACTACTGACATCTTTGAGGAATTTGGTCTAGATCTTGAAGAATTTAAGATGCCGTTCGAACAACAGCCCCAAAACCAGATGCATCCAAAAAAGCATCCATCAGAATCATCTGTTGACTCTTTTTTGTTCGTTGATGGTGTTGGATCTCTCAATTCTCTCAATCTCTCGATTGTGCGTTGGAACTGAACAAATTGTCAGCAACACCTTGATGTATGGCAGAATCTGGAAGATGTTGAGGCAGTACATTCTAAAGACTTACAGTAAAAGGCGCTTGGCTTTAAACGTGAATTGACAATATTTCCTTGTAGCCAGAACAGAGCAACCTGTTCCATTCAGTCAACCTCACTTTGTGTAAAATGCATCTTGTAGGGCCTGGGACTAAAAGGAGTAGGAGTGCTGATTTTGGCTCTGATCCTGTCTTTAATCCATCAGTTATAATGTAGGACGCATTCAGGATAGCATTCCTACTTTAAAATTCTCGTTAGGTTTCAGAACGAATTAACTCTAGATCAGAAATAGACTTGATAAATGAGTTAAGCTTTCCTGCAATGTGCTAAAGGTGGTTTATAGTATGTTTAGCCTGAAGATAGTATAATTTTCAGTATGGTATTCAGACAAAAAAGAAAAATATGGTGATGATGCACAGGAGCAGATGATGTCATTATTTGTAACTGTAGATCCTGCAAAAAAACAAAAAGAAAAGAAATGAGGCCTTGATGATCAGTCCATGATACACCATCTGTTTTCTTTTTACCAGCAATTAGCAGGCTACCTATATACATTCCCAAGTATGGAACTGTAAATATAATTATAGTACAGTATAGTAATGAATATCATAAAAAGTAGTCATACTCTTAAAGAATTATGAACAAACCACACACCCCTGGTCAACAATCCTATTCTGCTTTTATTGGTACTGTATATTAAGGCACCAGTGCTTGTAGTATTAGCTCCTTAATTAAGCTATTACCACCCTACTTTTTATGTTTATAATCACATTCTATAATGGGAATGGAAATGGGTTAAGCCAATAATAATCACACTTGCACCTAATGTGCAGAGTGAAAGGATTTGCTTCTTGTCCACAGCTAAATAGCGTTTGCTTTTTCTGTGAAATGGCTGTGCGAAGTATATATTAAAGTTTACAGTAAAACTAACAGCAGGCTAACTTAATGAAAACAGCATGTTCGGCATGAACTCTTCCCACATTTCGCTGTTTTCACTTCGGTTTTTAAGTAGGCACGGTTTTTCAACCTTTCTCTTCCTTGCTCACAGATCTATACTCTTGTCCTGATATTTCTATGCTGCGCATATGTCTGTGGCAGACATATCTTAATCATGTGATGCATCAGAAACTAAAAATGAAACAGATGTGTCAGGTAAAAATCTGATTAAGGCCATGTCCAGATCATTTACGAACTTTTCCGCGCAGTATCTGTTATGCATATATGCTTCAGAGTGATGCATTCTTCCAATAGACTTCCAGTAAGAAAGTTTAAAGAACGTCCTTTTCCTTCATTTCTCTTCTTTTTTCCCCCCACTGTTGTACGTAGATGGGGGGAATGTGTGGAGAAGAGCTGCTTTGAAGTACAGGCCAGACATCTGCTTACTCTCTTTACCACACTCCCCATTGCTCCATTCTTCTTTCTTTCTTTCTCTCTCTCTCTCTCTCTCTCTCTCTCTCTCTCGCTCTCTCTCCCCAGCCTCCGGTTGCACCAGTCTCCTGATAGGCATGGTTGATACAATTAGTGTTGTGTTTTTGTTGCCAGCTTTGTCTTTGTACTCTTAGGAGATGGTGAAATAGATTTAGTTAGTTAATTAATTATTCCCTGAAAAATTTCTCTGAGACTTTTCTCCTCACTAATCCAGGAAAGTCCATGATGCAAGAACCAGTGTACTGTAATTTTTGGGGTAGCTCGGTTGTTAAAGTGTTGGACTGCTGATCAGGAGCTCCTTGGTTCGAGCCCTGATGCTGCTTGACACCCTGATACTGTTGGACCATTGAGCAACCCCCAAATGGTCAGATAGAATCAGTAACTGCTGCAGAAACAACGGGTATATCTCCAGGATGGGGAGTTTCCCACGCCCAAAGTGCTGGGTGGCACGTACAGCACTGTAGATGGACCCTTTCTACTGTAATTGTTGGTCCATATTTGATGTAGCGCTACAAATGTTCTCAGCAATGTTGGTTTGTGAATTTGGCTAACTTTTGTAAAAACCTTTATGTATTTCTATGTAAAATTTTTAGTTTACATATTAATATATGAGGGCTGTACAAAAAAATATGCAAAAGTGGGCATAACCTTTTTAATAAACTGCCATATGTTGTTAGAGTAACTCCGCTATACGAAGGTACTACTCTACATATACATAGTCTCCATTGAGTCATCCCTTTGCCGCAGTTAATGGTCTCCCATTGCGTGATTTGTCTTCAATGCTGGTTCTTAACAGTAAAACGTATTCATGCATCTGCTCTTGTCAATCATGTCTTCTCCATAAACATTCTGTAATTCATCAAGTGCGACAAAAAGGATTTTCAAAGAGGAATCGAAAGTTGGGTTCAGTGATGGCGTAAATGCATCGCTTGTGGTGCAGACTCTGTTAAGTAAGAGATAGAGTTACTCTAACATGTGCAATTCGAATGACCTACTGTACATCAGTTAATAAAACAGTTATGTCCACTTTTGCATTACTTTTGTTATTTGCTGATACATGCTTTTGAAAACTCCTAAATTCTGACATTTTAAGTGGTGATGTAAATGCAATCACTTTGGGGGGGGAGCTCCTTCCGCTTGTGTGAGCTCACAGACGCCCCTGGTTGGCTGTAGAGCCGTGATTAATGTGGGAGCACTAAGTACCGCTCCTCCCTCCCCTCTGAGAGAGCTCAGCCAATCAGCTCTCTCAAGATCTCCGGCCGTGAGAGGTTACAGCGTCACCCGGGAATCGATGATAGGGCGAGCACCAGTCAGAGGCCCCTTGATTGTGTAGTTAATGATCAACGTTACCGCACAAATGATAGTTGTTGTTTTTTTGCAAGCCCATCAAAGCATGCTGGTTAATTTCCAAAAATTTTCCTTCTTGTAATAAAACGTTTCAACATGCAAATGATTATGATGATTCAATACATGAGCAAATTAGTCTGCATCATCAACTTTTGACTTCAATGACTTTTTGAATGTACCTTAGCTTCTTCTCCATGAAAAGATTTGCATAGATCCTGTACAGACTTTCTCAACAGTGCTCCGATACCTCCTGTCTAATCTAATCAGATGTAAATGGTCCAACGTCTTCATTAGACCTAAAGTTTGACCACCTGTGGTTTTTCTGTTTTTGCTGCCATTTTATAAACTTCTTCAGCATAAAAAAAGGACTGTACAACACAAGTTCTGAACACGTGTGGAGTGGTAATGAATGTGACTCAGAAACAGGAAATGAGCACATGGAGTTGAAGTTTTTTCTCCCCCCAAATGCCTACTCTTTCATGTTCGCGAGTATGTCTTTTCCGATGACCTTCAGCGTGCTTTCAATTAGACGAACATCCCAATGTAGCATGCTGACACGTAGCTTTTAAACAGCTGTTGTTCAAGTCTGTAGTGACATAAGTTGTTTTTTTGCACACTTTTCAAGCCTGAAGCGAAACACTGTATTCACTGGAAAACGTAAAAAAACAAAAACCGACACCTTACGACGTCCAGAAGACTGAGGGCTACATTTGTTCTGTGTTATTTGCTCTGTTTGTGGAACGGCTGATGTAGGACAAAGTTTTGCTGACACTTGACCAAAATTGAGTCTGCTTAGCACTTGGTCCAACCTGCAAAAACCTCGATTTGACCCTAATAATAATGTATAAAAAATTTCCTTTGGTAAACTCGCTTTGTTTTATTTCTTCTATCAATTTACAGACTAAACAATTGTTGCGCTTTCTGTCTTTGTTATGTCTCCACTTTGTGCGCGTTATGTTTCAATACATCCAAGACTAGCTGACCCACTGACTGTATTATTTAATGAAGCATCTTTAAGGAAGCGATCGAACCTACAGTACATGTATGTGACTAACACATGTGTCGTAGATAGGTAGTATTCAGTTTTATACGTTTCGAATCATGCGACGCCATGAGGAAACTTTCACTACGTGTGTGAGATATACAGCCACATGGTTACCACATGCAGCCTGTCAAAAGCATATATTATAGAGCCATACTGTCAGGTATGAGATTTATTAACCTTTTTCCCGCACCAAGTTTAAACCCTGTTTTCATGAAGGGGTGCTTGGAACATTTCACGACAACCGAGACAATGTGAACCTGGGACTTATTTTTTATTATTGGGACTTATTTTTTATTTTTATTATTATTATTATCTCCCTTTATCAGAAATACATCACAACCGTGCAAATTATTTCAACCTAAATGCTAAATTTTTAACCGACTTACTGAGCACCAGCAGATGATTTTTAGCTCTAGAAGTGAAACGTCAGAAACAGCAACTCATTTGCGTCATTTCAGGTCAGGACCGGATTCCACACGCGTATTGATTCATCATGTTCTCAAACAACTAGCCTGAGATCACTTACTCTAATTCGACGCAACCCTTCAGCTACCGTTACCTTGAGTTTTTCACATTAGCACGTGGCAAATTTGGAGATGATCACGCACCAGAGCGAGCCTGACGAGCCTCAGGAGCAGACATCTGGTTTATCCTTAAGGTCTGGCGTCTAAACTGCTCTCACTTAGAGTTTGATGCTAATACCCTGCCGGAGACGATGTTGGCTGGTCGGTATTGACGGTGCTCAGTCTACAGGGTCATTTCGCTTGTTTAGTAGTAAAGTTGATTGAACAATTTTGAAAAAAATTTATAGATATTGTGCGCAACAAGATTAGCGCTTTCTGAGTTCACTTATTTCCTACTGCCTTGCACTTTCTTTTATCAAATCAGGGCTTATACAATATCTAGTCTAAATGGTCACATTTTCATTTTCAGTATTTGTTGTTGGTCTTATTAAGTGTTGGATCAACAATTCAATTTTGCAGATAAATTAGAAATAAGACTGCTTTAACACTTGCCAGTTCAGCTGTAAGCTCTGAAGCATTACCCCAATCACAAGTACCAAAATATTGTTCATATTTCATCACGTTGCTGCTCTTTAGTTAAGCCTTATTGAATAGTGTTTTTGTGTAAGAAACCCAGCAAACAGTAGCTGCTGGTTTGCATTTTGATCTCAATTGACTCTCTGTGCTGGTCGTGAACGGGTCCCAGTGGGCCAGACAGGTAGACAGTATCTCATTCACAGTAAGGGCACTCTCTTTACAGGCGCACACACACACACTTTTGCCTCAAATAGGGTGGTATAGGCGTCAATCAGGCGCTTGTACTCCGTAGCTGGAATGAAGCTGATTTCTAAACGAACGCTGTGCTGGTCTGTTGGCTCAATCTTCACGAAACAGATGTACGTCTTGGTGGTCCCTGAGAGCACAAGACCAGTATTAACACACACACACACACACACACACAGTAAGCACGGGTATTATAAATCTCTGAGAGGTTATTTCAGGTATCCGGATTTACAGTTCATATCGAATGCATCAGTTTCCATCCGGTTCTGTGCTGTGCTGTAACAACCAGTTCAGCTCACCAGCAAAATGCTTTTCAACTCTAAACCCTAGCGTACATTATCCAGAGAAGTACAGAAACGGTTTGATCTCAACATTTTCTCCGAAAGAAATACTGAGGTCATAATTACAACCTAAGCTTTTGCCCTGCTATAAAAAGAAAAGCACTTGTTGGCACTAGCTGTAGTTTCCATGTAGCTGGACTTTCCTGCAGTTTCAGACTGTCAGCATGCATATGTGGGCACGTTGATCAAGTTCATTCGAATTTTGCACGCATGTCTGATTTCAGAACTGGACCCGACTTCAGGCGTGTGGGACGGGTCGGTACGTTTAACAGTCTGACAGCCGGCACAGCGGAAATTTCAGCGCTGATTGATGACCGCAATTCACTATGAACACAGGCAACAGATCTGCTTGTTCCATGCTAACAGGAGAGCAGTCGGGCCTCCGCGTAATACATTAAGACGTATGTCAAAACTTGTGAGGTGAATTAATGTTATGTTGTAATATGGGAGGAGAGAATCTTTAAACATGATTATGGCTGCAATGTCTACGACTGTGTTTATCTTTATCCTATGAAGTTGTCCGCTGTGTGTTTTGTCTTTACATCATACAAGAACTTGAATTGGATGTTAGCTAACCACTGTTGGGTGTAACGCATTACAAAGTAACACGTTAGAGTACTTGGATTACTTTTTTGATGTAACAAGTAATCTAACGCGTTATGTCCGCCATTTAAGTATATTTTCATTAACATTATATATAAAATTTTAGTTATATTTTCAAAAATGTAATCCGTTATTCAGACAATTTATGTAATCCGTGAGTCAGACAGCAGTCATTCCGTTTGTGTGTGTGTGTGTGTGAAAGTCGTCCTACAAGCCCCGCCCCCGAATCCCCCCCCTGTTATTCCTGCTGTTATACCCCTATCTCACGTATGCGTTTTGACTCGCGGTGAGAAGTGGTGTTAGGGTCTGTGAGTCGCCGCGAGTGACCGCCTGACATTCTGCGAAGTTCTGCAAGGTCTGCAAGAACGACGCGCAGAAAAGATAAAAACATAAGCATAACGGCAAAACTCCCGGTGAATCATGATGAACCGTACTTACGGCCACCACGCGAAACCGCGTAGGTGAGATAGGGGTATTAGTAGTTAACAGATTATGGGCCAAACTTCGCTGAGTGATGATGGTAGAATAATTATAAAGGTCTTGATTAAAACAACATGCATGAGGAATCACAAAGGAGTTTTCATTTTCTGCAGTGGAAAAGTACTCGAACTAGTTACTTTAATCAGAAAGTAACGCTGTAATGTAACTGATTACCTTTTAATGACAGTAATTTAGTAATTTAATTAGTTACTTTAAAAAGTAACGTCCTCCAACACTGTACCTAACTAAAGTAGACTTTCATTTGCTATACCTACATTATTATTTATTCATATTCTATACCGCTTATTCTGTACAGGGTTGCGGGGGGCCTGGAGCCTATCCCACAGGACTTAGGGCACGAGGCAGGGTACAACCTGGACAGGGCGCCAATCCATCAGAGGGCACACACTAGGGGCGAATTGGGAACAGCAGTTAGCCTAATCTGTATGTCTTGGACTGTGTAAGGAAACTGGAGTACCCGGAGAAAACCCACCAAGCACTGGGAGATAATGCAAACTCCACACACAGGGACCCGAGGCGAGAATCGAACCCACGACGATTTTTCTTCGATTTTCTTCCTAATTTTCACACCCAGTAATCAGCTTGGTTAACACCCAGTTGTATACTATGGAAAATTGGAAATGGCAGTAAGTCTACACCACATGTCTATGGTTTATGGGAGGAAACCAGAGTACCTGGAGGAAACCAACCAGGCCACACACACACATAAAGACCAGAGAATTAAGCCCCTAATCCTGGAGGTGTATGGCAAAAGTGCTAACCATTGAGCCACCGTGCCATCGAATTATCCCATATGTCATCGAAATAAATGTCTTTGAGTGGACACCTTATAGATGAACCACAACTTTTATAAATAGAAGATTTTATAAGTTGCAGTTACAGTCCATCATCCTTGTGGAGAGTTCTTTTCTCTTTGATGTGAAAGTCATGATACATTCTTAAGTCTATCTATAGTCTTAAATAGACAGCTCATTGTTGTTTTTGTTATAAAATCGAGTGTTCATGGCTGTTAATGTACAGCAAATGTGAAGCTCTCAGACTTTGACAGAAAAAGAATGAAATGATCAGCAGTATTGTTTTTGTAGGCTTGACCTGGTCCAACTTTTCTCTGTGTCAGCTGGCGTGATGTCAGTTTTCAGAATGTATCTTTGGAGTATCAATTTTGCATCATTTTACTGAATGACTTAAGAATTAATATGGATATTGGGATATTGGATAAGTGGGTATTTAAATGTGCCTTAAAGTCCGGATTTTGCTTTTGTTGTTAAAATGGACTTTTAGTCACCAACAGACCGGAATAAACAATTACACAATGGGTGTGTGCGCACACGCATACACACACACACACACACACACACACACACACACACACACACACAAATACACTATCAGTGCTGGTAAATCTATATTTCAGTATTGCACGCAATCCGTTTTATAAATGTGGAAAAAAATGTAAATTTGTAAAAAACAAACGGGGAAAAAAAAAAACCTGTCTAGTTTTTACACAGGAAATGCCTTTATTTCTCCAGAGTCTCCAGTTTATAAACACACCTCGCAAAATTGAACTGAATCAGCAAAGTCAGTGAGTTTGAGATCATGTCTGTGTGTTTGCTGTGAATTCATAGTCCTACATGGTGGCTGCTGGCTTTGTTTGTAACCGACCACGTCTTCCAAAAGAGCTATTTTGGATGAGATGTCTGCACAATGTGCATCTCACAGCATTTCTAAAATCCACAAGTAGTTCTCCACAAGTTAACAATAAGGACAGATGGCTGTAAGGCTTATGGATTAATGACAAAAGCGTTATACATACAGTATGTAGACACTTTAGAGACTGGTGTGTGGTTTGGAATGTGTTGCACAATTTAAAGGAAAACTCCATCATGTTCGAACGAATTTCAGTCCATAACATCTGTAAGAAATGCACGATTACGACAGACCGTAGATTCGACAAGTTTCCCAAATAACGGAGAGCCTGTTTACTTGAAACATATATAGAAAGAAATGGCGTGGAAGTTGTTGAATGCGTGTTTACTTTAAACAGATTCTTCCAACTAAAAAAGTAAAGCTTATTCGTAAAGATGAAGAATTCACGAAGGTGTTTCCCAAAAATATCGCAACTGCCACACATCTGCCCTTAGGTTTCTATTATGACTGATAGAAGTCAATAGATTTTCTTTTGTTGTTTTTTTTACTCAGGATAGAGAAAAACTTCCAAGGTCTTGTTCATGATGCAATGGAAAGAGTGGAGGCTGAAAAACTCAGGACTATTCTTTTAATATACAGTATATTAATAGATGAAATACATGTGCACACACACACTACAGCTTTGCAGAAGGTTTCCTGTTGATGTGGAATACAATCTGTGTAGTGTCTACCTCAGGACTGGTATTATGAGCTTTTCTGTTCCATGCAAGGACTGTAAGTGTGGAAAATCCGAATTCTTTTCAACCAGACCTCTTTTAATTATAATTTGTGGATTTTTTATTGTTTTTGGCAGTAAGGAAAGAGTGTGTGTGTTTTTCTTTAGGCTGGTGGTTCGTCAGTACTGCAGAAGAACAAGGCTGGGTTCCGGCCACATATTTGGATGCTCAGACCGGCACTAGAGACGATCTGGACCTAGGCACGTCTAGATCAGGAGAAGGTAAGACCTTCAAATGAGGCACAGATACACTCTTTCAGTCTTTTCATTCAGATGAATACACAGCATAACAAGGATATTTGATACCACAAATAAACTTGGGACGGGGTTTTCAGGAGTGAGAATTTTGAATGGTTGTTTGTTGTAGTCCATCATGCACTACTGAGAGACCGGTCACTCTTCGGGTGAAAACCAGCCGCCTTTCGCACTCATCGAGTCCCAGACACATAACAGAGGCTGTCCAGGCTCAACCTTGGCATCCACCAGGCCATGTGGGAGTCAAAACTCACTTACACATGCATTCATTCGTCTCGTACCCTGGCACGCCCGTGTCAGTGATAGAAAAGGATTTTTGGCCAGAATGTAAATTCCTCTCCATGAAATCGAGTGGGGAAATTCTTTGCTGGACCATCCTCAAGCTGTCCAAATGTCCACTGACTCCCTTTTGGGATGAATGATTTTTTTTTTTTTTAACCAGGCACTTGCCCTGTTTCAGTGCAAATTGAGACTAATCTGATTTGTGTTCTACTTGAGTGCCATTAGTTAATCTTTCTTTTAGACTGGAGGTGGCATGGAAATACAGACACATAAATGTTGTCCGTGGGTGGGTCATGCAGCTGTGCCATCTCTCTCTCTCTCTCTCTCTCTCTCACACACACACACACACACACACACACACAAACAGAGTACAGGTGCAGCTGCCACGACTGCTGTGTTTTATTTAGCAGCCTGAGATCGCTGCAGCGTAATGAGCGTTATCCGGGCCTAAGAAGTCTTTCAACACAGGCACACACTTTACATACAGTGCCTCACATTCACACACTTTCCATTTTCCTACAGTTGCAGCTAAAAGGAATACACACTGTATTTCATCTGACCACAGAATGTGCCATTGTGTGCTTCCTGTCGAGAATCTGTTCAGCCCATTAAACTAGATTTTCCCTGCTGCTGTCCAATTTGATTTAGTAGAGAGAAAGAGGTCTAAGATGAGTGTAACAGTTATATTATTACTTATGAGGGTTCACATTCCTTTTTTTTCATCCTTGGAAGCGACAAAATAACTTACACTATTAATAAGTTACTTTTATGCCTTAAAAACCACTCTTGGAAAAATATCTTGGCTTAATGTCGTAGAAGCACATTTCCGTATAGTTCCGTGTCTGAGTTTTACTTTGGCCTGTATATGTGAAAGACATTACCAATCCAGAAATGCAACAGCATCCATAAAAACAAAACAGCAAATCAGAAACCGTGAGTGCAAAAACAAAGATATGACAGAAGTTGTGGAAAAGTAGCAGCAAATCAGAAAAAACACAACATTTAAACAAAAGAGTGAAAAAAAATTTCCACAATATATGTAAAATAAAGCATCAACAACTCGGGAAAGAAAGCAAAACTAAAAAGAAAGGGGAAAAAACAGAAAAGAAAATCAGAAAACATGACAGCCTAACCAAAAAAACGTCACAGTAGCTGTGAAAAGGCAACAGCAAATCAAGAGCAAAAACTAGACACACATAAGCCACTAAAACAACAAAGCTAAAAAAAAAAAAAAAAAGGTCACAACACGAGAGCAAAAAACCAAAAGCAAATTGCAGTAGCACATAAGAATAAAAAAAAAAAAAATCAACCCTAGGAGAAATTTTTGGTTGTCAAAACGTGGTGACGTTAATTTGGCAACGTTACAGATGTTGGGACAATGTTAATATTAGGCTGTTTTTGAAAGTTCGAATTGAACATGTTGGACAATAGACAGTGTGCTGTTGATGCTGATCAATGCACCTACATAACAATGAGCACCACAAAAAATACTGGACATCAATTTACCAAAATACTGTATTAAAATGAAAAAACCTGCTTAATGAGTGAGATCTGTTCTTTGAAAGTAGACATGGCGTTTGGAAGTTTGGATATGTTACGTTAATATTTCTGAAAAAATAAATAAATAAATAAGAGGAGGCCTTCAAATGGCGCAGTGGTAAAGCGCTCGCCCTATCATCTGGAGATCGCTAGTTCGGTGATGCTGTAACCTCTCACAGCCGGAGGTCTAGAGAGAGCTGTTTGGCCGAGCTCTCTCAGAGGGGAGGGATGAGAGGTACTTGGTGCTCCCACATTAATCACGGCTCTACAGCCAATCAGGGGCGTCTGTGAGCTCACGCACGCGGAAGGAGCGGATAGCGCTGTCCTCCGAGTGTGTTACTCCGCCCCCAACGGTGCGTGAGCGAGCAGTTCGAAAAGATGCGGTCGGCTGGTGTCACGTGGTTCGGAGGAAACACGTGATCGTTTTCGGCCCTCCCGACTGAGTGGTAGTAGCAGCCTTAATGTGGGAGCCCCCTAGTGACGGGGAGGACACGACTAAATTAGGGAGAAAATCGGGGCGGGGGAACACACTAAGATGTGCATGACAAGCTTTTGTGTCCGTCCCAATCTCTGATCAGAATGTTAAACCCTGTTTTTTTTTGTTTTTTTTGTCTGTTGCATTTTTGGTTTGTGAGCTTATTTTTACACTTACAGGCCACCATAGTATTCTTAACTAAAGTGCTGCAACAAATCAGTGGTCCTCGTTAGATGGCACCCACAATTCACTGCTTTTCTTATAGACAGTTGTTTAAAATGTTATTTCTAGTGGAATGCAGGCATTTTTTGGCCTACACCAGCTACACGAAACTGCTCAGTCTCTGCATTCGGCGTTCTGAATGTGCTTTCGAGTTGAACTCTGCCTGCGCAAGGCAGAACGTTCATCACTGTACGCTGTTACAGTACAGTGAAGATTCTATAAATGTCGTAACACATGTAACCTCTTTAACCTGCCATCTCTCCCTTCATTAGAGCTTTATATCCACCAGTCGCTAACCAAACAGAAACCCACACCGTTAACATCGTCGCCATCACTGTTCTTTCCCTTCCCGTAATATTTGTCTTCATGTTACTAATGCCCGGTTTTCTTCTTCAGTTGTTCATGTCCAGTTTGCCGTTTGCCTTCCTTTTTCTGTTTCTCTCCCCTGCTTCTCTCCTTTCCTCATCCATCTGTGTCAGTTACTAAGCGGCGCAAGGCCCATCTGAAGCGACTGGACCGGAGGTGGACACTAGGGGGCATAGTCAACCGCCAACAGAGTCGAGGTGAACACATACACACACATGCATCGAGACATGGGATGTCCACAAGGTGGTGGGTGTGTTTCAGACGCTTGCTGTGTGATTGTGTGTGTGTGTGTGTGTGTGTGTGTGTGTGTGTGTATATCTGTGTGTGTGTGTGTGCTTGCATCCTGGTGTACACAGAACACTAATTCTTCTACAGCATTTACTTTAATTCAATGTGGAACTTGTTTACATTAAGTAAACGAATACAGAATGTCTTTGGGGTGCATTTTCAACAAAAAGGAAAGGAACCTGGTTTCAGATTCAGGAAAGACTTCCTGTATCATCACAACAGCTAACAGAACAGAATCAGCATTTCATTAAGGCGCTTAACAAATTCTAAGGCTGGGCATTACCATTGAAAAATAAATCTTTAAACAATTGTATGGTGTGTTTAAATAAAATCTAATGTAAATTTGTACTTTTAACAATGGAAGGAAAAGACATGATAAACTCAACATCGGTGATGAGTTCAAAATGATGTGAACGCTGTTGCTTAGCAACTGGGAAATATAGAAGTCAGGCCTAGACAAGTTTATAATTGAGGCTAATGATTTACCAGCACACTGAAGTTAATTCTATTATACACAATAGCTGCGTCTCAATTTAGGGGCCGTGTCCTTCGAAGGAAGCGGTCTCCAAGGCTCGCCGACTGCTTAGACCACGAAGGCTGAACTGAATCCTGGTCTACGGAGGATTTGATATTTGCGCCAATAGCTGTTTCTATCCTTAAAGTCTGATCACAGAGCACCACTCCTGTTGCCTAGCAGCCCTCACAGCTGCAGTTGGACTTGTTATGGAAAGAAGTTATAGAGCCAGGATTTTTTTTATTTTATTTGAATGTTTTATCACTTTTAACAAGAAATTGAGATGCTTCAAAACCGCAATGCGATACAGCCATGGCTAAGTGAAACAAATTGATTATGGTGTGTACTTTTAGTGAACAATACTGTTAACATCAGCAGTTAATAACAGTTAGACTGTTTTACATAAATACATCGGCCATCATGTCTTCCCAGGCTCAGAAAGAATCCTGGGATAGGTTGGGCAGTGAATAATCCAGTTATTATGTATAAACGGCAGTATGACACGAGGAAAAAGACAAAAGCATTGGCCATGCATGAGCACTGACCTATGAAGAAACATCGACGTTGGGTTAAAACCCAATCTGTGAACAATTTTCAAAGTCATGAATTCCTGAAGGCTGTTTATCTTCTTCTGTGACTGTTCTTGTAAACATACCGAGGTGAACATGTCCTGTTTTTAATGCAGCAGTTGCTAGCATGAAGAAAAATTGTTATGCAGGACATGGGGCATGTGCTATTTGTTTTTTTTCTAGTTGGATCCTGAACTAGAACTAGCTACAGCTGTTTTTCAAGTGCTGGGTACAACTAGAAAAAAAAAAAAACATTTATAACTAGCTGAGTAAGACTAACAAGCACTGAGACTAATTATTCGCTAACATTTATAAGTATTTTTCTTTTCTTTTAATATCTGTCGAACAACATTATAAGATTGTCCGCATCAGAATAGACAAATGAAATTTAGCCAAAGTAAGTACCCCCGAGGGACACTTTTTATCTTAGCATTGCACAACTGCTCTCCGAAAAAATGCTGAACGTCCGTTTAAATCCCTTCCCATCGAAACCGTTTATTATAATTTAATGCCGAAAGCCTTCGACGTCCAACACATTTTTGTCAGCTTTCTGTCAGCCACACATACTTACACATGTGCACGTGTACAAGTACACACTCCCTTGGTCTGTAAGCACTCCTAATCTAAACCATCTTACCCTAGACAACAGTAAATGCAGGCAACACTCCTACAGCAGCCGTAAAACTAATGAGACAGATACTGCATGTGAACTTTTATTAATATGACATGCAAAACTTTAGTGTATAAATCATTTAAATATTTGAAATCATTTGGTTTGTTTGGAAAAACTTGGCTTGATGAACTAAACAGAATAGCTGGACCGGTCATTTAAGTTTTTGATCTAGGTGACTTCGAAAAGGCCAATTAACATTTAATCCTGGTTTGCTATTAAAAATTTTAACAAATGCATTTCGCTTAAGAGGCTACATGATTTTTTTTTACTACTAGTTAATAATAACGCTCAAACATGACTTTATGATTAAATGGTTTCTATAGCTTATTATTTCTGTATTAACAGCTATAGCAAAGGTGCCAAGACAGATTTTTAGATAGCAAGAAGGCTGAACGCGTTTTGCTTTAGTTATGTGTTTGGTTAAGTGGAATTGCCAAAAGGGATTATTGCAGCAGATGCTCTCTCTAGCTGGAATCATTTCTTTTATTTTCTTAAGTTATGTGAATATTTGAACGATGTAAATTCTGCCAGTTTAAAATGATGTCACTCAGCAATGTTCGGCTGGTGCCTGATGCCAAGACGTTTGGATCTTCTGTATTTACCTTTAGCTTTTCAAATCTAAACTTCATGTGAATTTCATCCAGATATGATCACTGAAGTTAACTATGATTTGTGAAATTGAAACCAAATTAAACTATATAAATATCTATGTACTGCATAGACATTTTCAAGTAAAGCTAAGATATTTTCTTGTTTAGACAACTTCTTGTTGACTCCCGTAAACACTGACTAGCCATACTGACTAACTGATTGCCTGATTATAGGACACAATGTGTAGACACGTCAGAATTTGATTTGGCAAACCAGTGTGTAAAATGGAAATGTATGTAAAAGAACATCTGGGCTACACAAACATGCATATAAGACAAGGTTGTGCAAAACAGTGCAGTTTAGTGAGCAAACTCGTGTTAGCATGGTAACAACTGATTCAACTTTGCCATTGTTCTGGGTGTGGGGGGGGGGATGGTAGGGGGGGGGTGTTTGAGGTTTTATGTGTTGGCATGCAGCCTCTTGAGCTAAGTAATGTGAGCATTGAATACATTTTCAAGCTCTCTCTCTTTCTCTCTATATCTCCCTGTCGCTCGCACTTACCCTTTGGAAAGTCACAATGGAAAGTGTGAAACTAAAAAGGAATATGTGTGCATGCAAGTGTGCATTGCTGTCTTGCAGTCCTTATAATCTCTTGTGCTTTGAACGCAAATTAGTCATGCGCAAAATCTGAAAACAAAACATCTCTCAAGCAAGTGACAACATAAGATTTAATACAAATTTGAAGTCGGGCTTTCCTGGTAAGTTGATTTTTATCATCATCCCATCCACATGCATTTAAAAAGTGAGCTTTGTATCCAGCGAGCAATGAACGTACACCCACAGGTTACCAGTGGCAACTTTTCGTTCTTGAAGGCCAGAGAGAGAAAAACAAATAAGCCTCAGGGCTTGTACTGCTATTTTTTTCTGCTGGCCAACCACGTCATGACTGTATACAGAGCTAATGTGTTCTGGAGCGAATTGACATTTTCCACCCTCTAGGTGGAAACAGTCGCACCACTGCAATACCACTACTGCTCAGAAAAACATTTTTGCTCCCCACTCACAACCCGTAACACATTTTCTTATAGCCATGGAATGAGGGGAAAAGAGGTAAAGGTCCAAAAAGCCAGATTTAAAGTGTTGTGTGCTAAATGCCTCCGCCACAATGGTTAAGGGAAGATCTTTAAATTTCTAAGGAACCTACATTTGTTATAGCTTTCTAATTAATTTCAGTCCTATACTGTATAATTAATTATGATCTCCCGCTGTATATGAGTGCATAATGTTCAGAAGTGAGAGATTCTACTCTTGTGTAAAGCTTATGTAAGCTAGCAGTGTCACTTTTTTCTCACATACATACTGTAGTTCAACCTTATCTTTTATTCCTATTTGAATGCCTGAGGAGCCTACAGTACTAATGAAAATATAGTTTAGAAGAAAGAAAAGAATAGCCTCCTGTAATTATAGTGCTGTGAAGAAGTGTTTGTCCCCTTTTTGTCCCCGTTTTTTTTCTTCACAATTGTCACACTTTTATATGATTGAGATCATCAAACAAATTGTAATATTACAACAAAGATAATAAGTAAATAAAACAAGCAATTTTTAAATGATAATTTCATTTATTAAAGGAAAAAGCAGTCGCTATTTTTTCTTTTTACCTGTCCATACAGTATGTCAAATTGCCCCCTAAGCCTATTAACTGCTTGTGCAACCCTTAGCGGCAATATTGCAATCAAGGGTTTGCAATAACTGGCAGTGATTCTTTCACATTGCAGTGAAGTAATTTTGGCCCACATTCAGTCACATCTGAGGGTTTTCGATGTCATGCCACAGCATCTCAAACATATTTAAGTCCAGTCCTTATCCACTCCAAAACCTTTATTGTTGTTTTTTTTGTTTGTTTTTTTGTTTGTTTTTGAGCCATTCAAAGGTGCACTTGTTGGTGTGTTTCAGATCATTGTCCTGCACTATGTCAGTGATTTCTTGATTCTACAGGTCTGGCAGTTATCAGGCCTGGCTGTGTACTTTTTCACATAGAGCCAGGTAGCTTTAGACAGCCCTTAATAAATGAAATCATAATTTTAAAACTGCATTTTGTATTTACTCATGTTTGTTTAATATTAAAATTTGTTTGATGATCTAAGTCATTTACAGTACATGTGACAAATAAAATAAAAAAAATCATAAAGGGGCAAATACTTTTTCACAGAAGTGAACTCCAGAAAGATAATTTGATCTTGGATTCAGCTAGCATGATTGGTTTTATCTACTCAAAATCTTAATATAAAACTGACTTAGGCATTGCCTCGGCAATGTCGCATCACCATCTTGATCGTCCTTTCGAAGAACAACAATGCCGAAATGTTCAACCAAAGTAAGTTTCATATTATGATTTTGAGTAAATAAAACTCATTCTTGCTAATTAGGTTTTACAACCTGGTTGATCTCTCACTGTGTCTCAGCAAGATGTATTTTTAATAATAGTTCTATATAGCAGGCATTTTGTCATAATACAGTACATAAAATACGTTCATACGAGTGGGTGTGATACAGAAGGCTGTTACCATCACAAACCTTAGTCTCTTGACTATGGGTCCAAAATTTCCTTGTGCAATCCTCATGTGAGGAACATTAGATATAATTCTTTTGCCAACCTTTCTGTTTAAAGAGACAGTTTAAGTACATAGTAATCAAGAGCTAATAAAAAGAAACAGTTCTTTTATGTGCATTGTTTATTTACTATATATATTATTAATTAATACTATACAATGCTGCAATCACAGGTTTAGGTATAGAAAATTATCCTGTCTTCTAGAGTAGAATATGGTTGAATATGTAACACACTATAATATAGTTGCAAATACTATAGAATATCATCCATTTGTTACTTAAATCAAGTTTTGTTCAGGTCTTGTGGTTATTTTCTTGTACTTAGCTGTAAGCAGATCCCAGATTGTTAGTACAGCGCCTCACAAAGAGACATGAGACAGTGACATTGCTGAGCAATGGAAAACCATGAAGAAATAAGTTTCCTGACTGACATTTTTTTTCTCTGTCTGACTTTGCTACTCTCAGAGGAGAAGTACATCACTGTGCAGCCCTATACCTGTCAGGGTAAGGATGAGATCGGGTTTGAGAAAGGAGTAACCGTGGAGGTCATTCAGAAGAACCTGGAGGGATGGTGGTATATCAGGTAAACATAACAAACCTGTTATATTTTCTGAGCAATTCTGGGCATTCTTTTTTTTTTGGAGGCAGTAATATTTTACCTTTTTTTTTTTGACAGTTTAGCCAAAGTTAGTTAGTGGAAGCTTTTTTTTCCTACCACGAGTTCTAGCCTCAGCACAATAGTCCATAGTTCTCTTGTTTTAAAGAAGAGTTTTGTGTTTCATGACTTTTTTTTTCTTTGCTTCCTCTCTCTCTCTCTCTCTCGCTGTCTCTTTCTGTCCTGTTGCCTTGTATATTATTTTTCTCCCCCTGGAGGGAGTCTCTCAGCTAAAAATATGAGAACAACTATCATATGGCAAATTTGTCTAAGTGCCCTGTTCATCATTTTT
Source organism: Clariallabes teugelsi (assembly GCA_030014215.1). Taxonomy (NCBI): domain Eukaryota; kingdom Metazoa; phylum Chordata; class Actinopteri; order Siluriformes; family Clariidae; genus Clariallabes; species Clariallabes teugelsi. The sequence goes on from JAQMYG010000010.1 coordinate 11,559,866, forward strand.
CCCCTCTAATAGCTGACCGGGGACTGACCCTGTTTACAAACATGAAGCCGAAGGGAAAAGTATTATTCATAATAATAATAAAAAAAAAAAAATCTGTCTACATAAAAAGAAGGAACAAAGCTGAAGACAACTTGGCTGTTGCTAGATGTCTCTTTTAACGATGATCTAAGATTTGCCGTTGCCATCGCTTTTTTATTTCCAAGAATTAAGAAGAGTTTTCTCAGTGTAAAAACACAAATTTGTGATCTTAATTTTTTTTCCTTGCTGCTTTATGTACATTCTTAAGAAAGAGAGTAAAAGATAAGTCAATATGGATTAACATACTCTAAGATACAATTTTTACTTAATATTACAGGTACTTGGGCAAGGAGGGCTGGGCCCCTGCTTCATACCTGAAGAAGCTGAAGGACGACCTGTCCCCAAGAAAGAAGACCCTGACTGGCCCTGTGGAGATCATTGGTAACATCATGGAGATCAGCAATCTGCTCAACAAGAAAGCCGTCAGCGAGAAGGATGTGCAGACGGATGGAGAACCCACCACACCGGACCGTCACATCTCCAAGAGCGAGATTAGTCTTCCCATGCCATGTGCCCCTGAAACAGACCAAGCTCCAATAACAGCCAGCACTTCCCCAAAGGCAGCCTTACAGTCTGCATGTAGTGCCACCCTACAAGACACTAAGCCGAAGGCAGAGCCGGGCTCGCCTGCTATTGCAAGAGTGGCACCACACCGAGTGGAGATCGGTAAGAATATTTGCAAAATTGATCTGTTTTTTCTTTTATCTTGTTTGTTGGTTTCACATGTATCCATTTAAAAGTATGTACCTGTTTTATTTTATATAGGCTTTGATGCTATAGGTAAGCCAGAATTTCTGTGAGCACAATATAACAGTGTGTTCTGACTGACTGTGGTTTGATTAATAAAAATAAAGCTGATTTTTGTTGTCACTAAAAATATCGCTAAATCTGTGTTGTACCAAATACCTGTTGTTTTGACTTATACAAATGCCAGTCTAATGTTTGGCTTGCTTGATTACAAAAAGATGGGGCAGCATTTACCAATTACATCTTTGTTACATTTATTAAATTTCCCTAAGTCTTTCCCTCCCTTCTTTTTCAGGATCTCCAAACCTCAGACAGAAGCCTCCCCCTCGACGAGATACAAATCTGGTAAGTTAAAAACCTAAAAAAAAAAAAGTAATAATTAATTAATAGTATACCAAGTGAAAATGTAACACTATAACCATGCCTTATGGTACCTTAAGGGATTCCAGCTGCCGAAGCCTCCAGAGCCCCCTACTGTAGAAACTGAGTACTACACCATTGCAGAGTTTCAGTCCTGCATCTCAGATGGCATCAGCTTCCGTGGAGGACAAAAGGCTGATGTAAGAGCAGTTATCACAAAGTTTTAGGTTATGAATGCTATAGTTCCTCTGTGTGATTTACAAAATTAAAAGGTGAAGACTCTGTAAAAGTGAACCTTTTTCAGCAGACCATATTGCAGGGTTCTTCAACATCAGTCCAGGAGTATCAGTGTCCAACACAGTTTATAATCCACCAACACCTTAACACACCTCCATTCAACCTGGTAATTAAGAGATTAGTTGAATCATGTGTGTTTGAGCAGAAAAAAACACCAAACTGTGCTGGACACTTGTGATCCAGGAGTGGAGTTTAAACCTAGTTTAAAACCTAAATAAGAAATAGGTGATAAAAGAATGTACGAAACGATTTCACCAGATAAAGCTTTGTAATAAAAAACTTGTAATTTTATCTACAGGTAATAGAGAAGAACTCTGGTGGCTGGTGGTATGTCCAGATTGGGGACATGGAGGGTTGGGCACCTTGTTCCTACATTGATAAGCGCAAGAAGCCTAACTTAAGCAGGAGAACTAGCACACTTACTCGGCCCAAAGTGCCACCCCCGGCACCACCTGTCAAAAAGCAGGACTCAGAGGACACATCTTGCCCCAGTGCTTCCGCCTCCAAAGCTCCAGAATCCCCCAGTAGGCCTGTATATGAAGAGCCAGAGTATGACATTCCTGCTATCGGATGTGATCTGGAAGTGGACACAAGCATCATAAAAAAGGAGCCTCGTCCTGTGCTTATAAAAAGCAGTAAAGCTGCTGCTGAAAGGATTGCTCAGGCTACAGGTAAAGCGTCACCTCTGTTTACTGTGAAGACTTCCCCCTTAAGAAATGAACACACAGTGGAAGAAGTTACCAAAGAGGAGGCAATTTATGAGAATGATGGTTTTAGATATTCCTCTGATGACTTTCTCTCTGCCAGAGATTCTAGCTCTGTGGGTTCAGAATCCCCAAGAAGTCGCACTTTGGGACGCAGACCCCTGGGGTCCTCATCTGGAGGAGGAAAATCTTACAGGGATCCTCCAGATCTGCGCACTCAGTCCCTAACCCGTGGTGAAAAGACCAGCTCAAGATTGTTTTCAGATGAATCTGGCCGAAATCCCAAAAGAGAGCCAGTTTTGCGTAAGGATGTGGAACTTCGGATCGGTCAGAGCCCCTCAACTCGTCCCAAGCCAGTGGTTCGACCCAAGCCCCTATTGACCAAGTCTGAAACGCAAACCCCAGAGAGAATGGACATCAGTAGCTTGCGGCGGCAGTTGCGCCCTGCTGGAATTCGACATGGGATAGTCCGTGCCCGTGGTGGAGAAGACTCTGAGACAGCATCTGTGGTGTCATCTGAGGATTCTGTGAGCTCTCGTAGTACTTCAGATCTCTCCAGCACCTATTCAAAGGGTAGCAGAGGGGACTCTGATTATGAGGGTGCATTGTACCGTACTACAGATTCATATGAGCGAGCACAGGAATCTGAGCTCAGCTTTCCTTCTGGTGTGGAGGTGGAGGTACTAGAAAAGCAGGAGAGTGGCTGGTGGTATGTCCGCTGGGGTGTACATGAGGGCTGGGTACCTACATTCTACCTGGAACCCATTAGGCAACCTTCAGATCCAGGTGTCTCTGAGTCTCATGATGGATCCCTGGCAGAGCTGAGCAATACCAGCAAGTCGAACAGCTTAGAAAAGAATGAGCAACGTGTCCAGGCTCTTAATAACCTAAATCAGCAGAATCTACGTCGAGCAACAAATCCCAGCCCTCCTATTCCAAATAAGCCACCCGGTGGCTTTAGTAAGCCATCCCCCCAGCTCAACGGTTCAGGTGTACGAATGCGGAATGGCGTTCGCCAGGCAGCTGTGCGACCACAGTCAGTTTTTGTGTCCCCTCCACAGCCTGTGAAGGATACCAATTTATACACAGGGTCCTTAAGGCGCAATGAATCACTAGGTGCCGGCGATCACATGAGGTCCAGTAGTGGTGTGCGCCGAAACTCCTCCTTCACTGCTGTGCGGCCGCAGCCTGCTACCGATGTAAGGATGAGGTCCGGAACCACCACAGGTGCACCAGCCGGAAGTACTAGTCCCTTGATTGCCCAGAGAAATGGAATTCCAGTCTCTACCGTTAAGCCCAAGCCCATAGAGAAGACACATCTCATTCATAACAACCTACGTGAAGTCTACGTCTCTATTGCAGATTATCGTGGAGACGAGGAGACTATGGGCTTCCCTGAAGGCACCAGTCTGGAGGTTCTAGAAAAGAACCCTAATGGATGGTGGTACTGCCAAGTTCTAGATGGCCTACAAGGAAGGAAAGGCTGGGTGCCATCCAACTATCTGGAAAGAAAGAAATAGCATCCACTCACCTCCCCAAAGAATGTTACCTAAATTTAACTGTACATTTGCTATCAAACTCTATGAGGAGGACCTTTTTGTATTAATATGTGACACTTTAGTGCTGGTTTACCTAAAAGTACATAAAGACTCTAAAGATGATCAGTTATGTCGAAGTGGAGTACGCAAGTAAGAAAATGCAAAACTGGGTTATCCCAGTGTCTTAAACATCACTGGAGGATAATGTCTCCAGTTCGAAAGAAGAAGAAGAACAGAAATGGTTTTAATAGAATGGTAGGCAAATGTTGAAAGAAATTTTATGCCAAATGGGTGCCTTTGTCCATCATTGACTGAATGTCAAAAGGAAAAATTTGAACACCAGTGAATCAGTATAAGTACCAAACTTCAACTTGGTGCCATAGGCCTATGAGTGCAGAAATCAACCAAACCTATTTTTGCTACAAAATTACAGTTAAAAGAGAGATTTCCTTATGAGAGTAACACACAAAATGCGTGAGCACTCAAAAACGAGAATGTAAAACATCGGATACGCAAACAACAAATGGTCTTTACCGTTGAGTGCATTTAAAGATTACATTTGCTTTTCATATTTTGAAACTTTTGTTATTTTTTTTTTAAATTGCTTTATCGTATCTTGTGCATTTTCATGTCTTCCTTAGAGATGTATTTCTGCTTTCTTGTGACATCCCTGCAACTCTATTGGCCTGGAAAAAGAAGTCCCTCATCGAGATCCTTGTCATGTGATCTTTCATGTCTTCTGATGTGTCTCTGATGAGGTTTTCGGAATTGGCTTTACGTTTTTGGCTCTCCATTTTCCTTTACCCCGTTCCTTGCATATAAAGCCCAGCCATCATGAATAAAGATCACTGATTCTTTAAAAAATAAGATGTGGTGCAATTATGTGTAACTCTGACAGTCAAATCTAAATTGATAGTAATGGATAAGTTGGTTTTAATACTTTTTACCCACCTCATATCTGGGTATCAATCCCAGACAAAGTAAAGTTTACAAAATTGCACAAAACAGGTAATATTGCTGCTCTAGGTCTACACTAGTTACTGTTTTAAAATTTCATACTGGAACATATGGCATAATGTTTGCCGTTCTTTCCCAGGGAATAAGTTACATAGAAATGAGCCCAAAATGTGATCAAACGAAAGCAAAATACCAACACGTTTGCTAGTTTGTTTTGTTTTAGTTTAGTATTTATTTTCTTTTGGTTACAAAACTTTGGTGTAGTCAGTCAACCCAAACGAGGTTTTAGAACTGAGCAAAAATAGATATTTAATTACTATATCTGGAAGCACTTGATTTTTTTTTACTTTACCCACAAAAAGCACATTGATACGGTTAATTTCAACATATAACGATATTGCTGGGCAGTATTGGATTCAAAGTTGAAGTTACACAGCAGTTCAGCTTAAATTTAGTTTTTGAGCGTTTTTTTTTTTTGATTGACTAACAAAATTGGCGTTAAATTAGAAGTTCCTCTGTAGATTAATACAGCTTGAATATTCATTCCTTCCCAAATTATTAGTTGGTTTGTTTTTTCTCGAAAAAGAAAAAACAAACAGTCCCCCTCTTTCATTTATTATTACAAATAATAAATAAATAAATATATGGTTATGATCCATGTCAAAAGGCTGATGTTCAAGACTGCTGAAATATTTTTCTAACGAACAGTGCCATGTGAACTCTTAGTCGGGTCAAGCACTAATGTTTTTTGTGTAGTTTTTCTGCTGGACAGTATTATAGTATTAAACAAAGTTAAGTACCTGCTAGATTGCAGTTATATTCTATTAAGCAGTAGTTAGTTTTTTGTTTGTTTGTTTGTTCGGATTTGTTTTTGTATGTTTTTGTTGTGTGATCGCACTAGGACAATAATGATGAATGGAGTGGTTCATTTGTTGTGAGATGGTGCATTCTTTTGGGAAATAAAAAAATTATTAGCACATTATTTATTGAACAAAAATGTTCTTTTTTTGTATTTATGATTATTTAATTGTTTTTTAAAGAAAATATTCATTACCTCTTCTCTTTTTGCATTCAGTGCTTTGCCACTGCATAAAGAATCCTCAGTGGCGCCCTCTAGTGAAACAGATTGGCTACTGCTATATTCTTGTTTATGTTTTTTTGTACTGCCATTGATCTGAGGCCAACTCCTGTATTCTCCACTGTTTTTAAATATAAATGCAGCTAAAATGTAATTACTATTCAGTAGGATTTATTTTGTAAGATTATCTTTTTTTTCCTACACATTTTTCCCCCCAAAGCTGAAAAGATTGCTGCACCTTTAGCAACTATGGACACTTCCTCTCTCATTATTGGACTTTCTATAATGCCAGATATTTTATTTGTTTCATCCTTATACCCTAATTCCTTTATATGAAAGTTACAATTGCGAACAAAACCAAAACTGTCTTACACCAATTACAGGATGGTGGATCAATGTGAAGTAGTTTTCAAATGAATTTATTCAGTCATTCGGTACGCAGATCATTTATCCTGTTCTCTGTAGAAATATTAGTAATGTGTTATTTGCCAAAAAGATTTGGAAAGTAAAGAAAGTTTATTTTAATTTAGTTTCGTTTCCCCCCCATTTCACCCTGACGAAGGCATTATAGAAGAAATGTGTCGACTCACTCCAACATTTTCAATGGATATTGCGCTTTTGTCAAGTAAATTCCATTTACATTTTGCGCTTCATTTTGTTTGCATCAAAAATTTACAAGGGAAATATTACTTCACGCAAGGCCTTTTTTTTTGTATCATGTTATTGTGTATCATCTATTCTTTATTGCCTGTCTTCATTTTTTTTATATATATTTTATTGTGGTTTATTATTTCCTTTATCCCCCATATGTTTTTTTTGTTTTGTTTTTTTTATGTAACACAAATATAACGAGGAAATGTGCAATAGAAAAATCGGCATCTCACCAAAAACAAGGAGGTTTTTTGATACTGGATCAAGACCCTAACTTTCTAATGTCAGCTTTTCACATCGAGTCAAACGAACATCAACTGCCATATTTGTTCCAATTGCATATTCTGAATGTCCCGATTACGCAGGACAGATGGACATTGGTGCCTGACTTCATAGCAGGACTCTTTGACCTATATCGCCACAAGACCACATGTACGGATAATAATGTCCTTAATAATCTTTTCTCTTCCTGCCAGTGGGATAAACATTTGAAGCGGGGGGTGACACTGGAGTCTTCCTCCATCACACTGCCAGTGGTTTTTACGTTTTTGTCCATCCCACTTGGCTTGAACCCAGTTTATCTCAACTTTAAAAGCAGGACCTCATGACCAGCCATAGCTTCCATCTGTTGATTCACTCTGTATCTCTTTAACCAATCAGAACAGGGATTCTCGTCACCTCTTATCTATACAGTACTTAAGGCGTCAGAAAGCATTGCGCTGTTGGATCCGTCCCCGCTCCCCCCCATGCGTGTGACTCTAATCAGCATTGTTTGAATGTAACAAAGCTCATTGTTTTAAGAGAATGCACTCTCAGTAATAAAGATAACCTTTTTTTTCTTGATGTAGGGAAACATGCTGGGAAGCTGCATATAGTGTACCATTAAAGAAATAAATGAAAGCTGGCCATTAAGATCCAAGTATGCACTTTCAAGCATTTTAAAAAGTACACTATATTCATGTTTCCCAGTTAAAGATTATACTAAAGGTAAAAAAAAAAATAATACGTTCCCTTGATGGTACCACCCTGTCGCCAAGGAAAAGTGCTGTGTTTTCAAGTTATTACTGAGAGTATCAAGTGCGTAACTGGATAAATCCAACAGCTTTTAAAGGAAAAAAAACATTGTTTTAAGTGCAGGATTTCAGAGGCCTTTTGATCTATTAGATACTCTTGTTCTTACAAGGGAACAGCTTTTTCGCTCATGACGGCCCGAGCCTTCGCAGTTTGAAAAGTCGGCTGAGTGAAACAGAAACTGATGCAGCACTGCAGTTTGCGCTCACTCTTCTTGCTGGCTAATTTTCCCCCCACTGTTCATTTCATTATTGGGAAGAAAAAAAAAACATGGTATTCTTAAATTTCTCCAGTTTGTCCATCTGGGGAAAATTTCAATGTTCCATGAAGCACTATTAAAAAAAAAGGATATAATTCCCATATAAAGCTGGTAACTATCCAAAGAACTTCTGAGAAACCTTTTTATCTAATATATCATTATGTTTTATAATCTGTCTCTGGTTTGCTCCTTGATTTAATCAAAGATTTAAAAAAAAAAAAGAAGAAAAAAAAGACTCATTATCCCATTAGTCATGTTTATAAGACTTACTTTTTTTGTGCTTTCGAGTAGTGTTTCTAGATCCTCCTTGCCTCTGATCAGTCTGCTTCAGCCTATGTTTCAAGCATGGGATAAATCCCGAATGACAGTGTTGGTAAGAGTGTGTGTGTGTGTGTGTGTGTGGAGATGGTTTGCATGTTGGTAGGATGTACGAGAAGTTGGAAAGCGAACGTTGATCGATGGAAGGTGTTGGTTAGTTTAGGAGGTGGTTTGAGCTCGGTCGGGTGATACAAGATCAAGTCGGACAGCTGTGATGTACCTGTTCGGGCGCATTCGCTCGAGTTGTAGTCCTGAAGACATGAAATCTGACAGGTGTCGGGGAAAACCGCAGGAAACAGATGACCGGGCCTCAGAGATAATTAACGGTCAGTCTGTGGCCTGTGTGTAGCTCCGTGAATCATTTATAGCAGAGCCAGGAAGCCCTGACAGCTCGTCTGAGGCTTTAGAGAAAGCGCGAGCTGGTGAAGCTTTGCCTCGGGCCTCCGTTTTAAAAAAACATGGCTTATTGCTAGCGCTTTGGTAGATTATTGCGTCTGGCGTCAGGGCCCTTTTTGTATTCCGTACGGATCGACTGTGGGCGGCCTTCATTACAAATCCCGCTTTTGGAGCACTGCGGGCTGCGAGCGCTGCTGTGAAATCACATTAGCCAAGCAGCCAGTTAATTACAGCTCTTTGGGGGTCGCATCCTGAATCCCAGTGACAGCTAACTGAGGATACAGAGAGCGTACGGATTAATGACGTGTCAGAGAGGGGGAAAAAAATAAAACGTCTTCCCACCCGAAATGTGACGTTTTCATGTGATGGTCGCCTCGAAAGACCTTATGGCGAGGAGCTGATAGAGTGTGTCTCTGTATGTGTGGTCTGGTGAGAAGTGTGAAGTGTTTCTGAGGAATTTTCTGTAGGTGTTCGTTTCATGTTTGGGGTTTATCCGGCGCTGTTGATGCGATAGAGCTGGATCCAGAGTGGCAGGGTGCTGTGTTTTTCATGCCGTCTTCTTGATGAGAAGCAGCGAGGAACGCCGAACACGCTGGCTCTGTCTAATGTCTCGCCGCTTGCTAGCTCCGTCTCTGCGTGACTCCTCGCTCTAATTATCATTTCTCTTGTATTAATTAACAGTCTAAAATAACGTCACGCTGAGGCAGACGACGACTCGCTCAAAAGCCATCGACCGCTGTGTGTTGCATCGAGTCTCACTCTGCCGACAGTAAACATGCCATCTAGAGCTGGGTTTACTAGCAGGGGGCCTTTAATAACCCGCCCTCAGGATCGGGTCTCTGACAGTTATATAGACTCCTTCTCCTAGAGGAATCGACTTCAATGTTCAGGACGTTTCGAAAGCAGGTGATCTAAAGCTTTAATGTTTTTTTTTTCCAGCAGTGTTTTATCTATTTTGTATTTTTGTTCATGTTTACATTGTACCCTGCATTGCCCTAAAAAAAACACACAATAAAATATATCATTCTTCTTCTTTCATCCTACTGTCACAACTAATTCAGTGAAATAGTTTGCTTATATCTTATATCATATCATTCATTTAAAGCACCAATTGTATTAAATTAAAAAGCTGGCTTTGTAGCTGGTATTTTTCTTATTCTCGTTGGAAGTAGTAGTACAGTATTATCATCCAAAGGTAGTGCAAATATATTTCTCTACACTAGGGGGCAGCCTTACACAAGCTACCACAACATGAACACTCCTACAGCAGTGATTTGATCAGGATTATCATCCTCGTCTATACTGATAAATCCTTTACACAGGGTCACGGGGGGCCTGAAGCCTATTCCAGGAGATGGGGTACACCCCGGACAGGGTGCCAATCCATCGCTGGACAGACACACACACACACACACTCATTCACACACTATGGGCAGTTTGGGAACACCCACAATATTTGAACTGTGGGAAGAAACTATGTAGTTATGATTCCCTAAAAATGCTATGGCAGTTGAAAGGTGTTGGCGTGGTCAAGGTTGGGGGCCGTGTATACTGTACGTATCAGGCACCCCAGCTCATACCCACTGCCCCTGTTTGATTCAGTTACTTCATGGCCCTTTCAGGTCTCTGCCGAGGTTTTAGAGCGACCAGATGAGTTATGATGACCTTTTTGGTGACACACGCAGGAATCCTGGATGACATGCTGTTGGGAGATGTGTGTAATGCAATGACTAATATATGAGTGCAGAACATGGCATGGAATCGCCATCTTGGGGGAACAAATGAAGCCAGAGTAAGTAGAGTCCTTGGAGGCAGTGCTTGGTCTGTAGAATCATATAGAGGGGACATGATGGTGCGCACTATTACACTGTTATTAAATCAAAAATAATGTAATGTAAAGCGATCCATCCATCTATCTAGGAACCTCTGTAGCCCAACTAGGGACCGTGGAGGCAACTTATAATGTTGATTATAATTGTATTTAGTCTCATATTACGACTGTGGTGGGACCTCCGGTTAACATTTACAAACTACGGGGAATTTAGGAACGCCAGTTTGTCTAATCTGCATGTCTTTGGACTGTGGGAGGAAACCAGAGCACCCGGAAGAAACCCACCAAACATGGGGAGAACATGCAAACTCCATGCACACAGACCCCAAGGCGGGAATCAAACCCGGATCCTGGAGCTGCAGGACGACCGCGCTAATCACTAGCTTGCTAAGATCATACATTCAATATTTATTGTAATGATTATTATGGAGTTAGTGTTGGTTTGCTTAAGAAGTTATAATGTCACTATATTGATCCAACTGTGAACTGTGAGGAGCATCAGGTTTGGATTGGGGTCCCATGTACGTTTTATTGTATTTTTCACAGTAAGAACATGTTATCCTTTATATACAGAGAACATCCATAACTTAAAACTTTAAGGTCAGGTTAAACAAATAAAATTTAGTTCAAGTGAATAGTCAGTGCACGATAAGTGCATGTGAGAGATAAGGGCCAGATTTGGATGGCTAGATAACTGGGGTGGAGCATGTCTGAAACAGCAGATCTTATGGATTGTCCCTGGTATGAAGTAGTTACCAAAAATGTTCCCAGAAAGAACAAAGGGTGAACTGGTGACAGGGGCATGAGAAATGAGTACACCCCTTCGTTGTAATGGTATTCCTTAATGGCAGAGGAGACTTTCAGCTGAATAATGTGCACTGTCACACTGTAAAACCTGGTGTTACCGGGCAGGAAGATTGAACAACAGGTCCAAGTCCTGTAAGTTGTGATGTGGGGCCTCCATGGATTGGAATGGTTTGTCCAGCTCATCCCACAGATGCTTGATCCGATTGAGGCCACCTTTTTCCATTGATCGATGGATCAGTTGCGATTCCCACGGTAGGTGCGTTCTGTTGGTGGATCAGAATCAGCACCCTGAGGAGTCTGATTTGTTTTGATCCCTTGTTATGTTGCTCAGGTTGAGGGCCAACAAGGGGCAACTTGGTGGATGTGGGATTGACACCTGGGACCTCACGAAGTGTACAGTAGTAGTCCAATGCCTAAACCACTGAGCCACCCTCATTCCCATTTAATTTAAGACCTGATCAATGTTTTGTTCACTGGCGAGCGGTTATAACGTTATAGCTCATTTGTATACTGTATTTTGTTCTACCCTGTAAAAATTGTACCGCAGGCAGCCACTAGAGGTCCTCAGAGACGTTATGGCTTCAACTTTTGAATCAACTTATATACAGTCCCAGAGGAAAAGTCATCTCGGTTAAACAATGCATTACATCATTATATCTCATTTATTCCTCCCCACGATCGCGAAGTGTGCTGGAAGACCCGTTCCTGTCATCAGTGTTTGTGTAAACCTTTTTAAAATCATTCAAGGTGTTTGTCCCAGACTCGCTGCGAATCTTACTCCTGTGTGTTTAGATTATAATCATCTATAACCTCTCCAACGATCATCTTCCAAACAATCATAATGAGAAGCGAACACAAGAACAGAAACGGGAAACGGCAGTGTAGCTGAAACACATTTGGAAAGTTTATTGACACAATCGTTCTATGACTCACACTATACAAAGCTTACAAATCAGTCACCGTCTGCAGCACTGGAGTGAAAATAAACACCCTGGACAACATTTGCACGACAGAAAATAGATTCACACACACACACACTGAATAACTAATCTAATGGGTGAGCTGCTGCTGAAGGATTCACTTCATTAAATCACTGATTCGTCTGGCTTTGAACTCGGGGTGAACTGCGGAACAGCTACACGCGCGAATCAAACGCGGGCGAGCGAAATAAAACTTTTTCGAATGAAGCTTCAAAAGGTGCGGGAAAGGTTTCTAAAGCTGTAATAATAAATATCATTTCGATCATTGCTTAGAAAAGGAAATATTATTTATAATATTGCCATACAATAACTCTGGTATCTTTCTTAATCTTTATTTATTTATTTACTTATTTATTTATTTGTACAATTGTCTGGCCCATAAATGATCTCCACCTAGAACGTCTGCCAAGTGCTGCTGTCCTCACATGCAGCTCACCGTGCATACCTACCAACAGTTGCAGCATGAAGGTGGAGTTAATATTTATTGTGGTCGCAGTTTGCATTACTGCCAGCAGGGGGCTTTAAATGACACACTGCACCTTTAAATGTCTAATCACATACATGAGATATGTGATACGTAAAAGAAACTCGAATAAGGTGCGAAAAGGAAACGAATGAAGGAAGTCACGTTGCGAGAACTACAACATTACGTTCTCGCCAAGCAGAGCTATTCAAAGACGTAAAAAGGTTATTATTATCATCTGTACCATATACCTGAACATTCAACACATCATACACTACAGGAATAAACTCGTTATTACAGGGTTGATGAAAATCCGGAGTAAAGCCAGAAGAGTGAGCTCTCGAGGACTTGATAACGAACAGACGTACAGTTTGATTTTACGCGATATAACAGGGCAGATTAAATCAGGGCGAGGGCGAGATTAGCACGCTTCTTATCTAATGCTGGATTAATACATTTGGTCAGGACAGTAAAATAAAGTGATGTCTCCAAGTCGAGAGAGCGAGACGTTTAGAAATGTACAATCACAAGCTATATAAAGTGACTTCAGAACACAAGGCCCCATTTTTAATCATCACTTTATCCTAGTCAGGGTTGTAGTGGTTTATCCTGGGAATACACCCTGGGTGTGAGGTGAGGTGCGAACACATCCTGGATGGGACACCAGTCCGTTTCGGGGCACTTAGCAAATGCACATTTACATTTAGGGGCAATTCAGCGTAACCCGGTATGTTTTAGGATAGTAGAAAAAGAGTGGAGAACCTGGAAGAAATCGTGAACACAGACGGAGAACACGTCAGACTCCACACGGACAGAAACACGAGCTCGGGATCAAACCACGTACTCTGGCGCTGTGAGGCATCAATGCGTCCCTAGTCATAAATGTAGAACTATTTATTCACAAAATACGTTTTCTTCGACTTCTTTAACATTAAGATTGTACATTGCCGCCGTCGTGTGCTTATTTCGTACGCACATAGGAAACATACAGTATTTATGATTGTTTACTGCAAAAGTCCAAAGTTGCAGCTCATGAATACAAGCTAAGCATGTTTTTTTTTTTTTTCTCCGAGATTCAGGAAATAATAATCAGAGAGGAACATCTACTGTAAGAAAAGAGTCCTGATTTCGTAGCAGAGAGAGCAAGAATCCAAATTCAGGTCAAGATCAATGGACATAAATAAACACTTAAAAGTGGAGAACCAACCGCAAGCTAATCATACAGCTCCAAGTTCTTGTGGAAAAGAAATCAAAAATATTGCGTGTATAGTATCTCCGTCCAAGGAAAAGAATAACTGGGCTTTCGGTTGACTTGGTCTAAGTATTACAAAAACTGATTTCTTTCTAAGAAGGATGCCCAGCTTTTAAATATATACACAACGTCAAAATTTGAGATTTTTTCTTTTTTTTGTGTGTGACAGCAGCGATAAAAATATTTTCCATATGCACGCCGTTGGAACGCTGTCTGAAGATGAACTGCCTGTTGCTATAGCAGCATAGATTTTAGCCCTGGCTGCTATGATTGATTTCCGCAAAAAGAAAAAAAAATACAAAAACACCTCATCGATAACGTCCCTGATGTGCGGCGGTGGTCCTTGCGTCTGCATGCCGATGAGCTAAACTACAGTATTCTACGCGCTGTCCTGAAGAGGGCGCGTCATGACATCATCGGTCCATCTGGAGCTGTGAAATTTATGGCTAAGAAACACTCTTAAGGCAACATGACTTGCTGAAATCTTTCACTTTGTCCTCTCTCTACTTTACATCAGCTCGATTACACTCCTCCTCGCTCACGATCATGTCATCCTCAACATCTCTACGTTCTCTTGTAATCAAGTGCAGTAATGTAAGCACGTGCGAGCTCGGAGCGTAGCGTCTTCAGCCTCGTGGATCTGGTCTTGAATGAAGAGCGTTCTTGGTGAATGATGGGTCGCCTCGGCAAACCCGAACAGCCTCGTCCGACAAGTGATCTTTTCATCGTTTAACGTCTCAAGGCTGTGTTTGCGCTCCCGAGATTCCCGTCTCCATGGCGATCGCATGTGCCGAGTGCTTCAACGAGCTGCTTTCAACACTTGAATGGCGAAACCGACAACAGAGCCGCCGCGTGTCCGCGGTGACCGGAGCTCTGATTTGGACAGATAAAAAAATTCACAATGGGTAAAAAATAAAAATTTTAAATAATAAATGCAGCAATTGGCTGTTCATCCTTACAGTTCAATTCTAAAGACTTATAAAAGCATGAATTATTAATTCTAGGCGTTATCAGTCATCCGTTCAAAAGATTCAACTGGTTCTTTGTTTGCTTTTGAAATGCTGCTATCTCATACACAGCTCTGCTCGAGCACTTTTGCCACATTTCTTTTTAAACGAATCATATTTACCAATTTCAAATTTATATTATAAGGAATAATTATGATTTACAGTGCAGTCATGAACTGATGATGATACTATACTATGCAAAAGTCTTGAGCCCACCTCATTTCTTCTCATTTTCAGTCCAGTCCCTGTACCTGAGCAGTTTCAGAGGAATGTTTTTATGAATCATTCAAGCATTAAAAAAATAAAAAAATAAAACTAACTTAGTGGCAGAACCAGTGAGAAACAGGAGCAGATGATGACAGATGACCAGGCCGGTGATTAGTATACTGGTGGAACGATGATGAGACGAGAGGGTAGAGATGAGACGATGATGAGACGAGAGGGGAAATGAGGCTGCTGAGGCTGTTACATAAACATTAAACATTATATAATTTAATATGATGAAATGAGGGGTGGCTCAAAACGTTTGCACAGTACTGTAGACATGGACCCTGACTTTTAAAATGCAAGAATTGCCAATTTCTATAATCCTGTGAAAGATGCAAAGACTGTATGTTTGTATTATTTGTGGTGGCGTGAAAAACCCTTGAGATTTTACCGCTTTATGTCATTCTGAACAAATTTATTCACACACATTTTTTTTTTTCTTTTTTTTGCAGACTGTCAGAGCATCACGGACGTTTCGACAGCCGGCATTTGATTCCGAACTGAATTCATTTGGCTTGTGTCAATTTCATTACATAACTATCCAACAAATTAATCAAAACATGACAGTAACTCCGAGTTCACACGGATACACTGCCGAAGTTTTGCGTCAAGACCCGTCAATCCACACCAGATGCTTCTCAGCTGCATCCGTCCTCACAGGAGGAGAAACAGCACCAGGACCGATTCAGGCAACTCCATCATTATCTATTCACATTAAATGAAGATATATTTCCAGTCATTTTTGGAAACTGCTTAACATTTAATAATTCAGTTGATGGAACAAGCCTAGAGATCCACCAATATAACTATTCCATTAACCACACCCACTCCGGCCAGACCAAAGGGATTCTCTTCATTAAAAAAACTCCTGATGCTATATAACATTTTATAATAAGATCACACCGGCCGTGATGATATTGAGTATAACAGCATGATTGTGAGTGCGAAATGGCTTAAGAAATTAATATTAAGTAACCTTTACTGTCAGTTCAGTTTACACTGTAATTACAATGTAACCACCTACGAGTCCACTACTACCCAAACTCGTGATTTGTTATAAATGGTCAAGATCTGTGTATGATTTCTCAGAGACCTGGATGCTTTCGATACCTGTGACTACAAACGCAACAGTACGCGATGAATCTACTGCACGCACATTTCCGTAATAAACATCCATTACAGCATCCTATTCGCTAGGTTAGTGAGTTGAATTTAGCCATTTTAGTGTAAATTACTGTATATGTATGTACATCATGTTTATCATACATATGATTTTATGTATGCATCATAACGCTTTATGGGAGGTTTTCACAGGCACTCCAGCAGTGACGAAAGCTCGAATCTGTTCACATAAACATGGAATTTGACATATTTTTGGACTCAATGATGCATTACCACCTACAGAGTCTACAAACCACCTACAGACTGCTACCATCCAGCTTTGAATGACTTAAAACCTCCTACAGTGTTTTTTATCCGACAACTACATTTCACATTTTTGAGCATGGTCAATTTTTTTAAATTCTTTTTTGGTGGCTATGATTTTCGCCAAACCGCGACAAGCTGTACCGAACTGTGACAACATTCATGATGATCTTTCTGCAAATTCCTATGATCTCAAGATCACACTGGTTTGGGAATAAATTGCAGAATGTGAGAATGGAGTTATATATGCAGTCCTTTAACACCATTTAGGCCACCTAATTAGTGGCCTGGAACTATTTGTCGATGAGGGAATCTGCACCATACTCCACCAGCTACCTGTTAAGCTGCCATGAAGAGGATGCTAATATACTCACTCAATCATCGTCTATACCGCTTTATCCTGTATTCAGGGTCTTGGGGGGCCTGGAGCCTGTCCCAGGAGACTTAGGGCATGATCTATCGCAGGGCACACACAAACACACTCATTCTCACACTATGGCCAATTTGGGGTCTTTGGGAGGAAACCGGAGTACCAGGAGGAAACCCACCAAGCACGAGGAGAACATGCAAACTCCATGCACACGTGAATCGAGCCTGGCCGGGAATCGAACCCGGACCCTTGAGGTGCAAGGTGCTAACCACTACATCACCATGTCGATGCTAATATGAAAAAAGGATATAACAGTATATAAAGTTTATCTGAAAACCTGACATATGGCATTGGGATGTTGAACAACTGGTATGTTTGTGTTTGTTTTGTTGCTATAAAATGATCTTTGTAGACTTCGCAATTAAAATGTGCAATGAAAAAGTGCTTCTGCGATTTCAGTTGATTTCTCAGGAGTTTACTCTTCACTCAAAGGTGCGAATGACAGAAATAGACATTAGGTGTAAAGCAAGGGCAGCGGGACTCGTCTGTAAAGCGTCTGGTGTGGATTGAAACGCTTGTTAAAATAGAATTGAACGAGTTCTTGACTTTAATGCATTAGACACATCTTAAGGGTTTCTTAAACCGCGTGATTTTTAGCAGGAAGAGATCCAAAACAGTTTAGAAATGAATTCCATGTCATTTTTGGTATCCTGGCCAATTTTAGGGGAAAAAACCCCTATAGATATCCGAGCGGGTTTCTCAAAACCACCACAAAAATATCACACCAATAGTAAACATGGGCTGAGCAGCTAGCTCATAACGCCTCCTTAGCATGTGGTCCTCTTTAACAGCACATTATAAAAGTACACTAATACTGTACAGCCACATAATGGTCCTGTTACAAAAGTGTAGCTAGCTCTACTTAGAAGCTGTAATTTCGTCCGAGATCTCACGCTAATGCTTACCTTGAAATGCTAAAATGCTTCATTTGTTTAAAATGTTTCCCATTTTAAAACCTACTACTAACATGAGTTCAAAGTATACGTAGCATTGTACTGTCATCAGAGCTGCAAGGTCCTTTCATCGACTGAACGCATCAACTCTGACTTCAAAGCATGTAGCATTAGCAAGCTATCTGGAATAGTAGCTTAAGCGTTAGCTCGGAGAGCGTTAGAGCAGGAGGAGGTTTGGGACATACTGTACTGTACTGTACATGTGTGTTTGTTTTAACTCGCACTTAATCTCAGCTGTACACAGACAGAAATTGTGACACTGAAAACATTTAACATGAATCTGACAGAAAAAGTTCGAGTTCTGACGGGCGGCCAACAGGGTAAAGCAGGAAAGAAAAAAGAAAAGAAAAAGAAAAAAGATCCACTTCCAGGTCTATGACTGTGTTAAATACGGTTTCCAGCTTTCCACCTGTGACGAGACTCTTCCGGTCTCTTATGGCTCAAATAAAGTCGAATATAAGATGGAGATATTAACATTTCAGATGCTAACGTCTCCTCTGACTTCCTGATTTGCTCGTGGCTATTTACAGTCTCGCGTCTCCGTCGTCTCCTATGTGGACGGCTTTAGTCAGAATCCTCTTTTTCCTGAGCAGCGTCACGACTGGTTACCGTAGCAACAAAGCCCTGTGCATGAAACTGTACTGTGCAAGAGACCTTTTTGCGGATGGATGCCTGAGCCTTTAAGGTTCAAATTCATCACCATGGGAACCATGAAAGGCCATGAAGTATGTCCCTGATCCAGAAACCTCTTTCCTGTATGTGAGGGTCTCGTTACGCGTCTTTGTTTTGGCTCTCGTGGGCCAACTGAATGATGTATTACAGAATGGGGGGAGGGGGGGGGTTTGGCTCCTATGCGCTTCGGTAGGTCTTTATGATGTCTTTAATGGCCCTCCTGCAGATCGGACAGCAGGCGTTGGTCATCTTTTTGAGGCGCAGGCCGCAGCTGTAGCACAGGCACATGTGGCCGCACGCATAGATAACCGTGTCCACTGCGTTCTCGTAGCAGATCGAGCACTCGTCCAGCCATGAGCTGGAGGATGATGGGAAGGTGGGGGACTTGGTGAGGTGGACGGGTGAGCTTGGGGTTGTTCCTTTAAAGATGGAAAAGGGGGAAGAAAAAAAATGGGAAATTACTTACGACTTACAACAAAAGCTCGAAAAGTAGCTCAAGCTGTAATTTTAAACAGAGGTTTATGTTAATGTCTAATACAGTATTACTCGTATTGAAACATCTCATCTACATGGATTGAAACTGATATAGAATGCAAAGATAAAAATATGCTGTTATTTATCATTTATATAGTCGCCAGTGTCAGCATTTTGTTATAATAAGTTTTCAGCATGAAACATGACCCTGTCATTGAGCACTTTCCTGTAACGGCGTACGCATCGCAATGCTTCATTCATCCTTTACATAAAATAGGGATAATAGTGATCACGTGCTTGCCTGTGACGGAGGTGCAGAACGCTCCGGAGCAGCCGGCGTTTAGGGTCGGTTCTGAGCTGCCACTGCAAAGGCCTGCTCCAAGAGTGTGAGGTGAGGACGAGGAGGGTGAGCTAGGACTGGATGGGCCTTGAGTATCGCTCGGGTGGATGGAGCCTGAAATGTTATAGGAAAAGATGTTAATTCCGGCATTTCTTCGACTCTGCAACTGACATCAATAATGAAAAGCCGTCACAGCTTTAACTCCCAAATGGGGTAAAAAAAAAAAACTGCACAATCCCTGATCATTGGTTGATATTTAGTCGCTGCCCAAGGTGACCAAGATGGCATTTCATTGTGATTAAGTAAAGACATGCACTCACTGGAATGTGCTGAGCCCACATAACTCTTGTTACGCGTTTTGTTTTGGCAGGGAGTGTCCAGTGCCTAGTGCGGGTTATAAATTGTCCTGGACTGAGGCTGGAATCTGAATATGACACCTCTGCGGGGAGGAGTGGTGTATCATTAACACAGACAGGAGTGCCAACACTTTCCACTATTGAGGCAATATTTCAAATAATGTGACTGAGCTGCTTAGCAGGTAAACAAAGCAGATAAGTGCCAATTATTTCTACTTCTACTATTTACTATTTCTAATCCAACTACTACTGCTGCTGCAACTATTAATACGTCTAATGCAACCACCACTACTACTACTAGTACGTATAATAATATAAGCCATTTAATATCAGAAAATCCCAGAATATTTTACATAGTGTAACAATACAACAAAAAGTGACACCACACATCGGAATGAGGCTGTATGGAAATATTTAGTTTATAGCCATATCTATAAAAACAACAGGGTCACTGATATGGTTTTACAAGTGTTCCCCTGAGATCATCCAGAATGAGATACCTAGGACGCTTGGTCCTGCAAGAATCTATATTAATAGATCACAAACAGTGATCCACCATGACATCTGGACATCATGCCATTGCACTGTTTGTTCGTTACACACAACCAGCCATTTTAAATCCTCTTCTGTGAGTCATCAGCAACCGCCTGGAGACTGCAGGGGCCTGGCCGGATCCACACCATCTCTATCAGATTAACAACAGGCATGAATGTTGACTGAAGAAGGAAATGAGAGAAACCTTTAAGGATATGGAAGAACCTTAAAAGTCCAGAGAACCTTCGTTATGTGCATAATCAGAACTACTGTATGTGGCTCCATGGTTGCAGAGCCGACCTACATACATCCAAGGAATACGCCGGTCTTTTATGGACCTCGTAAAGTACATCTGTATATATTTGGAGGATTTTAAAGGGTTTCAGTGCTCGCCCATCTGAAAGGTCCATGTTGTTTTGCTGATATTGGATCTTAAACAACTTGGACATAACATATAATTTGACACAGAAACATTACGACTGAAAGTTAAAGCATCTTTCTATATTCAGAATTGTGAAGATATACATGTGAACATCTATTTTAGAAAACAATTTGAAATGTCAAATTTAAGAAACCTTACAAAATTGTTACCAAAACAATGTAGAAGTGTTTTAAGTATGTTTTCATCTTGCTTAGGATATCTCTGTCTGCAAAGAAATTGTTGGGACATTTTTGGAAAAAAAAAAAAACGAAACATGGTGGTAAAAAAAGCATTGCTAGCTTTGTGGGATTTCCTCACACACTCAATGTCATGGATTGATTTGTCACAGGTTTGTAGCGGGGCTATGTGTCGTAATGATGTAACCTAAATTATGCCTGATTAGTTACATTTTTAATTAGATCCTGGCTGTAGAAAATACCATAATGCTCCAGCACCAATCTTTATTTTCTCTTATGAATTTAGACATTTGTATGTAATTTAAAACAGTAGAAAAACATATAAAACAGTAGAAAAAAATTATAAAAAAAAAAAAACATTGACACAGTTATTAATAATAAAAAAAGAAATTGATTGCATCTCCTGAATTCATTAATTAAGCGATTTTACAGGAGGGAGTGCTTTTTTGGAAAGCAATATCGCACTTGAGATTGTGATTTTGTGCTGAATATCAGCGTCGCTCACAATCAGAACGGAACCAACGGCAACTGGCGGAGCTGGTGACCTAAGATTAGTGACCGTCAGTTAGTGTAATTACCAACTGTTAGAACAATTGTGATGACGTCCCAGTGGTGTTATGCTCTATTATCTCTGTTATATACCACTCATGTAACGCATTTCGTCCAATCAGATTACTCGTTCGGAACTAACCGTTATATAATGAATGTAGTGCTCTGCATCTACTGAAGATCTCATGTCTTTGTAAAACATATGCACGGAGGAGGAATTTCATTAAAGCGTACTGATCGTTACGACTACAATCATCCAGCCTCATTTCCCTCTTGTCTTTTTCTTGGCTATGATATTGATATGCAGACGGAGGTGGAGACTAGGACATCTTGAGTAGATGATGCGTAGCTGTGAAGGTTGCGAAGAACTGAGCATGTGAAGAACATGAACAACTTGTGAGAATTCATCAAAAGACCAATGCGGCAATTGATTCGAAGTGAACGGTAGCGCGGTAGAACGGTGAACTGATCCGCGTCACCGTGCAGCTGCGCGTTTGACGGTCGTGAGTGGGTAGCGCATGATGGACTCATTATCAAATAGAAAATGAAAGAGTGATGAAGGAAGACAGAAAGAAAGAGAGAGAGAGAGAGAGAGAAGAAGGATGATGCTGAAGTGAACGTGGGAGGTAGAGGTGTTGATTTGAGTGTGAAAGCTCTGAGAACATGCATGAGACTCTGATTAGCATAATCTTTTCCTGATATTTTGATCATTATTATGGTGGATGTATCAGTTATATTCGCCATGTAGTTTCGATAATTAGAACACATGTTTATTGGAAGATTTAGATCTAAATTTGACATTAGTTTCTATTGACAGAGCCACGTTTTGCTCCAGGGTTAAACAAAACATTTTAGCATTTTAGCCTTTTTAGGCATAATGCAGTTCTTTCATAATGCATATTTCTATGATAACATAATAAGCGATGCACCAATCCAGAAACTAGAGGTGGGAAAATTACACAAATCCTGTACTTAAGTCAAAGTAGAGACAACTTAGGTAAAATATAACTCGAAGAAAAGTAGAAGTCCTTCATTTACCATTCTAAGTACGCAAAAGTACAAAAATACTTACCTTCAAAGTGTCAACTGTACAGAGCTTGTATTAGCTTACAGTAGCCTTAAAGTCATAGTCGTCACTCTCCTATCTTCCTGACTGCATAGAAATAGATGGATCTACTTCGGATTTAAAACACCTGCTACGCAATTAAAGAAGGCAAATCATACAACTTTGTATGATTTGAAGAAAAGTCTGAAGAGAGCAATATTACTACTTCAAATACTTCGTCCGAATTCAACGCCAAGTAGAAATTTAGTGAATGTAGTGGAGTAACAGCAAAAACTAATACAGACTAAAACAGTATATCTACTAGTAAAACTTCTCTAGTAATATGTGAAATATGTGCTTAAGTACAGTAACAAAATAAAGGTATTTATTTACTTCCCACCTGTGGCTGAAACGTTAACTTTGTTAGTACTTCAGCAGTTTAACTGTAATATACAGTATTAATGAATCTGTTGCTATAAATCTATGTCTATAAATAATGATCTAACGGGGGGGGGCGGGGAAACAATTCTACATTACATCATTAATATTTGTTAATGGATTGATTATGGAAAAATCCAAAAAGTCTGGATAATCTTGCTTTGATGCTTACACTCAGTACAGATCAGTTTATATATACCTATAAATAATCAAGGACATTTTATTACACCTCTGAGTCTGCGGAGGCCTCTCACCCCTTAATGCTAGGACATTCCTGCCATTATGTCATCCCTTCCTGTTTGCATGCTATATAAAGCACAGGCGAGCATGCACACACTGTAAACTCTTGCCAGAAGAACAGTTTTGTGTTAATTCTAAACACTTTCAGCTTCTCTTAGGATTTGATCTCTGATGTATCGCAGACTGTCATGACCTTGGCCTGTTCCATTTTGGTCACCGGCTAATTTCCACTTAAGTTCTTCAATCTTCCTTCCAATACGTGAGCGGAGAGGATGAAGGCTACCATGTGCTTCCTCAGAAACGTGTGAAGCCATCCAACTTTTTGAGGCCATGAAGAAAGTGTTACCCACCCCTCTCCACAAACACACGCTCGAAGATTCCTGATTGGCTAGTGTTACTGTGATTGACAGAGCATGTTATCTAGGGATGAGAATCACCATGGAGCACCCGATACAATATCATCACAATACCTAGATGTCAATTTGATTTGTATTGCGATTCTGTAAATATCCTGATTCTATAAAAACTTTTTTTCAGATTTCGTAACAAAACCTACCACACTGCTGCCTCTCAATGTGTGAAGAACAAGACAAGACCAATATTGCTTCCCTTCCTTGGGAAAGGACAAACTTAGATGAGGTAGCATCTTAATGAACACTTAAGATCAGACTGTTTTGCAGGTCAGATTTACGGCATTAAAACGTGTATAACTTTTTTTTTTTAAACCACCAAAGCTGTTTGATTAAGTTGGTTAAATCCAGTCTTTTTCTAGATCTCTCTTGTATTATCATGGTCAGGACAGCTCAGCTGACAAGTCAGGGCTGCATAATGTCACTCTTTCACTTCTTAATTACAGGCTGCAGTAAGAAGACAGGTGAGACTGACCATATTCAGGGCTATTATGCTGCTGCAAGGCATTGTGGGTTGGCTGCTGACAAGATAATAAAAAAAAAAAAAACGTGTGTGCTCATTGATCGGTTGGGGGTCTTGACAGACAGGGCAGTCGTGCTCCTACACTTACCTGGATGATTG
Organism: Clariallabes teugelsi; assembly: GCA_030014215.1. Classification (NCBI taxonomy): domain Eukaryota; kingdom Metazoa; phylum Chordata; class Actinopteri; order Siluriformes; family Clariidae; genus Clariallabes; species Clariallabes teugelsi. The sequence continues at coordinate 11,584,033 of JAQMYG010000010.1, forward strand.
GGGAATGAAACATGACAGCAGTAGGGAGGAAGCCTGGCTGAAAGAAGCTTTTGGACTATAGGAGAGGGATGGAGGAAAAAGTGTGAGAAAGGGATGCAGGAGAAAGGAAAAGGCGCGAGATATTAGAGCTGGAGTGTGAAGTGCAAATCGCCCACTCTTGTGCCACCTCATGAGACGAAGTGAGGGGATAGAGTCTAATGAGATGAGGGGATAGAGTCGGCGTACTTGTTAGGGGGCGTGCTGAGTGGAGTGTTAGGGAGAGGAATATGCTTCGAGTGACACAGACGTGTTGGAGTGCGATTGTGGCTCACAGAACGCCCACACACCCTCCTGTTGCACTTCCTGTTATTAAAGTTCTTCTCTTTTTCTCTCTCTCTGCTGTAACTAGCTCATTTACCTTGACTATGTAGACCTCTGTCCTCTGATTGAAGCAAGATGTGTGGGTGATGCCAACGAGACATTAAAGTGGATTCAAGACTTTAAAATGATCTTTTCAAAGGCAAATGGCATAAGAAGGGAATTACACTAATCTGAAAAGGCTGCTACTTTATCACAATGACTTAATCCAATTGCAGTGAAGAAATGATGTAGATCTATTTACAGAAACTCGTAATGCCCAGTAACAGAAGCTAAAAAGCATAACAACAGACATAGAACATGGACATGGGTCCAGAATTCAGATCTCTACAGTATATGTGCAGTCATTGTAAGTGTATAAAAAAAAGCTATTTGAATTTTCCATAGAATTTCATGACGAATATTTATTCTCAATTTTTAGTAACTACGTTGAACTACGTTGGACAATTTGAAGTTTCATTTCCTTGCATTTGTAATTCCTTGCATGGAAATACAAATATCAATCTATAATCAATTCTAAACAATCTTTAGTGGTTGATTGATTCCGTTTATTTGTGTTAAACATCTGCACAGTTTAAATTCTGAATGTCTTGTATATTTTAATATACAATATAGAATAAAAATAACAATCTTTAATCAATCTTCATGGGCTATAAATGCTTGTGAGAGGACGATGGTTGCTCAGTCATACTTGGCTCTCAGTTTGCCCTCAGCTCGGACTACTGTGGATATTTTCGCTCAAACGTCCCATGTTTTATCTCATAGTGGCGCTTACAGTAACTACTTCTGGCACGTTACAGCTTTTTATTATCGCCACGGTTTCGAAACTTAGGAAATAAACTGATTTTAAACTTCCTGCAGGAAGAATAAACATACGGTATGTTGATCCGTCCATTCATCTTTGAAGATTCAGTTTTCAAAGTCTACTTTCCCGTTTTTTGGAATAAGCCATACTGTGTCACTCTTGGCTATGTTAAGTGACACGTATAGCCACGCCCACCTCGAGGGAAGAAGCAACAGATTGCTGGTTTATTAATTCTTCTCATTTATCAGAGAAGCATCAGGGTCCGGCTAGAACTGTCGCTCTGTTCGGGTCCAGATCGCGGTCCATCATTTAGTATTGCCTAATAGTCTAATAGTGATTCTAAATCATCAATTTAATTCAAAGATTGATAATATTACATTGATGAATGTAACCATGATAATAGAGAAAGGCATACTGTTTACTCACACTTTATGCAAAAAAGAAACCATTCAGATAAATTTTATATAACGACAGGAATGAAGCAAACACTACAAAATATCAGGTGAGGTGAAATAATGTGTGAAAACTAACATGATTTTGACAGTGAAAAATTGCTGCATGTTTGCCTACATGGGAAATGATTGTAAATTGCTCTGAGATAATCTCATAAAGGTTTTAACACACGAAAAGCGGCGTAGACAAACACATGCTGCATGTAACCTTGTCAAACCTAGCTATAACTGTAGCTGAGAATTTATTCATTTAAATGAAATTTAAACTACACTTTTAATTTTACACTTTTTCCTAGCAGGGAAATGAGATCGAACTTGTCAGTCTTATATTAAAAACTGAGGCAATGTAGCTTACACTTAACTCCCTTAATAATCATAATAAATAACTTATTTGATATTTACATTTAAGATCAATATATTGAAATGTGTTACTATTTTAAGTACATATGCAGGTCGAAACAAGCACCTACCCAAAATCCTTAGCTGCGTGATGGCACCATGCAAACCAAAGAACATCCAGAGCGGGCGGGAGTTATCGACACATGCCTGCATGCCTGCGCTGGTGCCGTTCTGGTTCAGGATCAGCTCTCCTTCCTGTGTAAGCAGGAAGCTCAAAACGTCTCCGGAGTGGAGTGAAGAGGGCACCTTGCACACAGCCCAGAATTCCTTGCGGTCCACCAGCTCCTCTGGGTTGGAGGGAAGCTCCATCGGACGCAATGTGGCGGGGTCACACGAGGTCACGCCGTAGGAGAGCGAGCCTGAACGAGCCAGGCTGGACTTGCTCACTGTGATGTAGATGGTTTCTGAGAGGCGCATTGGACGCTCGGTGAATACCAGTGTGCCCTCTTCTTCGTGCCCGTGACTGCAGCGCGCCACTGTCTGCTCGTCCACAGCTTTGAGGTGGCTGCTGCGCAGCTGATGGAAACGCAGCTCGCATTCCAGGGTAGCTGGGAGGAAGGAGTTGAGAGAATTCTGTGGAATGGAGCGGGAGTTGGCGATGGGGGCGCACGGGAGGCGAAGTCTGGCCTCGTCTCGGGCCAGGTTGAGGTCGCAGAGGCTGACGGACAGGCGGGAGGACTCTGCCTCGCGTCGAAGGGACGAGGGACCTCGTACTGCGGTGAAGGAGCGTGGACGAAGAGAGTCCGGAGGGATGATCTCACTATCTGGAAGAACAAAACAGAAAAGCAAGTGTTAAAAACTCATTCATAGCTGAAAAAATGTATTTTTATGTCAGTGACGTAATAAATAGAAGGTTTCCAAAATGGCTGCCAAAAAGTATCTTTTTACTTTCTATTCCTTTTATAACTGTTGCTGCTCAGAATAGCAGGTCTACTACTGTTTGTGTGTGATGGTTGCTAATGGGCCACAGCTTTGCGCTACACATAACCTCTACCCTTGCATTCAGAAATACCAGCGTGGCATTACGATATCCAGCAGTAGACTCAGACCTCCAGCTCCAGAGTGAGATAGGCTCGCATGTGTGCTGTATTTAGCCTTCGTCTGCACGTTCAAAGACTTACAAACACCTGCCCAAAATAACAGCGCTAAATGTAGCTAGTTCATCATCTCGTTCCTATTGGCTCCATATGAGACGCGAGAGAAAGATTCTTGTACGTCGTCCTGCGCTGGAGAAAACTGGGCCATGAAAGTCAACACTGACAAAATGTCTGCAAAACTACGAATAGCAAGTAGGAAAGAAAAGCTGATTAATTACAACAGGAAGAGAAACACTATAGGCTCATTTTATCCCTTTAAATGAGAGAGACTCTTGACATTGCCTTCTTGCTTTCCATCCTTCTATATCGGTGGTAGCAAAGAAACCTTTGACCATAGATACATGTAAACCCTCTCAGCCTCAATTAATACTTAAACGATTTCCAAGAAGGAAACTCATACAGAATAGGAAACATGTTGAAGGCATGACTAAGGTTGTAGACAAACCCATTGGATGACTGAATTTCGGAAAACTAAAAAATTTTATATACTGCCAACAATACAGTGGCTTGCAAAAGTATTCGGCCCCCTTGAACTTTTCCACATTTTGTCACATTACAGCCACAAACATGAAT